>OZ018339.1:23461097-23868597 GCA_963969495.1 Ceratothoa steindachneri
TTTTAGGTGAAAACATGCCTAGTTTCTTCAATCTGTCTCAATATTGTTACCTACCAAATTAAAATTAATTTGGTTGCTCTGCCCTGAACTTTTTTTTAAGGACTTTGAGCTGTAGTTGACACAATTAGTCAGGTTACACTTTACTTGAATTATGTTCAGAGGGTGACAAACGCCGCTAGGAAACTACAATGTACCAAGTCCCCTTATGTTTGAGATGAAATTGTCCGATAGAGCAAGACTATTAGTTTTATTTACTTACAACAGTTTGTGACATAATGCTTTTAGGACTGTATAGATGCTGTATTAAACCACGTCGAAATTCAAACAGGGTTAAGGCGAGGCCCACGGCCTCATAATCAATAAAATCTAATTGACTGAAATAGAAAAGTCACTCATTTCCTCGAATGATAGCCACCATGTTAGATCCAAGCACTCCCGAGGTGCCTTCTCAAGCAGCAATAGCCTGTAAAATATACTTGGATGGGGAAGTGATAGCTGTCATGGAGGTCGTCGACTACCCCTCATCCAAATCCGTGTGTTTATTAAGAGGACACAGGCACAGGTCATGCAGGAAAATGAAGTGATTCTTTGATGGTGATTTGTGAATTCTTCAAAATTAAGGAAATCGGACTCCAACTCCATAACCAGTTCCCTAAGCGTCCGTCCCATGGATTGGTGGTGTACTTCCTCTAGAAGTGACGTCTGTTGTTAAGGTTTTCGAGATAAAGAAAGGGACTGGACTACCGTGTTACCATTAGGTGGGTCTCAACTTTATCGAAGCCAGCTGAAGGTGGAATGTAGCGAGAGACAATGGGATACCTAAAAATCTAGATAGAGCAGGACTGCTACCTCCTGAACAAAGGTTCGGAGAGCCAGAGAAGAACGAAGACAGCACTTCAGATATAAATTGCGTACCCTCATGCTTGACCCCATTCCCTGATTACACTAAGTTGGGTAGGGTTATACGATTAGACTCCGATCCTGAGATATGCACTAATGAATGACTAAACTATTCTAATGGTCAAAGAATTGGCAAATGGAATTTAACATAAGCAAGTTAATGTACTAAGTATAGGTAGGAATAATCCACTGAATAATTATAAACTGAATGGGAGAGTTTTAGGAAGGTCAGAACGCAAAAGAGACTTAGGTGCCCCTGTAATTCCGATATCCGGCCTAGTAATCAGTGCTTGAGTGCTAGAAAAAGACCTAATAATCAGTTGTTGAGTGCTAGAAAAATACCTAATATGGTATTATGGTTTATTGGAAAGGGGTGAGAAATAGGAGTGGTGATGTCATTCTGAAACTATACCTGGCATTCGTTAGGTCTCTCACTGAGTATGCAGAGCAATTTCGGTCACCGGATTATGGGATAGATATTGGTTTGTTTGAGTCTGCACAAAGGATGACCTAGATGATTCATGGGTTGAAGGGTTTTCCTAATGGTTAAGGGATTAGGAGACTAAATCTTCATACTTTAGAAAGGATAAAAGTTTGAGGCGACTTGATTGAAGCCTTCGAGTGGGTAAACGGTTATAATAGAGGAGACATATTTAAGGATTCTTCATTTTAGTGAACAGGATACGACACTTAGCACTCGCTTTAAGCTGAACATGTTTAGGTTTAGGAAAGAGCTTGGTAGAAATTGGTTCATAAATCGAGTGGTAGATGAATGGAATAGGCTCACTAGTCATGTGATAGAAGTGTCCTCCCTGCGGAGTTTTAAAAATAGATTTAAGAATGAGGATACTAGGCAGGACTGAACTAGGTGATGGGAACAGGAGCTGCCACATATAGGCTATATTGATTAGCCTTTTGCAGACTCTTTTTTTATCTTCTTATAGAAGTCCTGAAGGGATAGCGGTACGTTGCTCGGAGTCATTGCGGAAAAGGTCTACACCTTTTTAGGGGGTGGCGTCCGCTACTTGTGCCCTGTTCAGTTTTAGGTTGCGTCGAAGACGCTGCGATTCTTCTATTCTACTTCCCTTTTTAAGGGTAATCTTAAAAATGCCCAGGGAGAGATCACCCTCCTTTCTTCCAAGTTAGGCAATATGTATTCTTCGAAGGGGTCGCGCGGGGAAGTGGGGAGAGGGGCCCCTGTACTGACAGTAGTAATATAGATGGAGATGATTAAACATACAGAGGTAATTATACAACTTTACACTGCCTTGGGCATGTCTTGAGGACGTCCTTCACTCACGCCAAGAAAGTGATGTTACACGCAATAGTCCAATTTAACACCCCAAAAAGATTTGTTTCAATTGTCTATTTTAATCTTCGAGTTTACCGTCGCAGTCCACGAGGATTTTGTCCCGCTCGTAGGGCCACCGTTTTATTCACCAATCGTCAGTTAATCTGTAAAATACACAGCGATTTTATGCTGTTATCCTGACAATAATTATCCGACTTCTCTTACCTTACGTGGAAGAGGAATGTCCACCAAGAATATCCGATGCGGTATGTAACAAATTATTGCGATAATAACCGCATATCATCGGGGTGTAAATTCCAGTATAACTGATAATTGATACATAAATAAATAGCAGAATTTGCTCCTAGCTCTATGCGGTCGAGCAGAAAATGTGGTCTTAAATTCGGGACGGGATTGGTCTTTTATCAAAACCTTTCTTTTTCGAATTTGGTTCTCATCGCCTGGCCACCGATCATCGCCTGGCCACCGATCTTGCCTAGATAAGAACTTCTGTAGTAATCCGTCTTAATTAGATTTTTTTTCATTATCAGGCTTTTTTTCAAATTTCAATAGATTTTCGTCCTACTCTAAAAACTTTAAAATATTTAATCTATTTTTTACAATAATTTACTCGAAGATAAGCAGTCAGTAACTTGCTGGGTTTTTTTTACAGCAACAATGCAGGCTACTCAATCTTTATACAGTATTTTACTGCAAAAAATCCATTATTACACTGTTTAAAATGCAGTAACATCCATGATATTGTATTTTCCGATACAGTATATGACTGTAAGTGTTTAGGAGCCCACTGTATTGGAAATAAAGTAGGATACATCTCATTGTACATTTATATATAGTGCGCTACTTTAATTGATATATATATATATATATATATATATATATATATATATATATATATATATATATATATATATATATATATATATATATGCAAGCAGTTATACCTTTCAACATGAAATCAACAAATGATCAGTGAATCTTTATCACAAGTTGCATGAAAAATGGTAGTTTTCAGTAAGTACGGGAAGAGTTTCAGGTACGTTTCCGTTATAGACGTTCTCCTACAAAATCATCCATTTTAATTTTGTTTCCAAAATTCAAGATACAAAGGACATGTTTGAATCTAAACAAGGCCGTTCAGGACGACTTAAAATAGTAAGAAAAGTATAAAATATCGAAAAGTTTGCCAAATGTTTGAAGAAAATCCACAGATATCAATCAGGAAGAATGGTACGGAGCTAACGAGATCATCATTCAATCGTATTGTGTGCCTTGATCTTAAGAGCTATCCATACAAAATACACATTCGTCATGTGGTCCTCGTGACTGAGCTTATCCGCCGATAAAAATTCGCTAAGTAGCTCTTCCGTAAACCAAATACTCTTTTTGACAATCAAGTTATATGTATGTAAGTAAAGAAGCAGCACTTTCCATAAATAAAAAGGTCAATAATAATAATGTCCAGCAATAATTTTCACTGCACACTCGTCCAGAGTTTAACTTTGATCTGACCATATGCACAGAATGTGTGGAAATGGCAGTCTAATCAGCCGTCTATTCTATGATAATAATTTAAATGGTTTGAAATACATCATTAAAATAAATCAACAAATTCTTCCAGAACTTCAGGATACATATCGTAACAGATTTAATCGACTTTGGCGGATACAAGATGGAGCCACAGCGCATACGTTAATTGCCGTGAAAAATAGACTCATTGAAGTATTCAACAGGCGTATCATTGCAGTTGGTCATGTTATTGAGGGACCTCCTAGACCTCCAGTGACGGGCTCCTCCAGGAGATTTGAATGAACTACGGGAACGAATAAGATTTGAATCAACCTAGTGAAAGCAGATCAGGCATTAATCAAACGAGCACTGCAGGGAATGAGACTCAAAGCTCAGCTTTGCCCCCACATAAATGAAGGACATTTATAAGATGTACAAAATGATATTTTTATTCGATTATTCTTTTTTTTGTAATAATTAAAGGTTTAATACAAAAATTGCTTTTCTATTCACCGTGCATTCCATTAAGTCATTTATTTTGCGTAACACATACTTTGGTTTCCTTCGCTCAAAACAATGATGCTCAGTCATTAAAAAAAACTATCAGATAAATATTTGACCTCGCATATAAATATTGTGGGTGCGCAAACACAGCTATAAGTATTTAAATTTCGGTTTCCTTTTATTTATTAATTCATTAGTTCCGTCAATTAAATTTACTTTAGAAAAAGAAGAAAATACTAACCTTCCTTTCCTAGACGTTCTAATAATTAGACAGCCAGGCAGGTTTAAGTGTTATACTTTCAGGAAACCGACAAATCATTTTTTCCTACGAGTATGTCCATTTTTATTTAGGTCATTCTAAAAATATTAAAACCTCAGTATTTTCTTCCATGTATCTTAGGGAACTCATAATATGTAGTCTTGACTATAGAGACCAAGAGTTTCCAAAAATTGAAGAGATTTCCTTCAATCTGTTACCCGAAATATCTTTTGGAAAACTGCATCTATAAAGCTAAAATGATATTCTATAACCGCAAGTTGAGGAAAACAGAACCTTTATACAACATATTACTTTTACCTTACCATGATAATATTTTGTATGTAGTACCAATGTTAACACAACTTAATATAAGTGTAACTTTTTAAATACAATTATACATTAAAAAATATGTAAATAAAATACAGCCCATGAAACGATAATAATTTATTCTATGTAGGTCAAACTTCTAAAAATATCTCTGTAAGAATTAAGCAACATCAAAATGCACTATCTAAGGAAAGTCCCAATACTGCTTTGGCCGGCCACAGACTTAAGATGGTTCACCAGATTAACTGGTCAAAAGCAGATACAATAATTCCTATAAATAATTTTATTAGCAGAAATATCTGTGAATCGTTCCTAATTCCCAGCACAAAGGAGAAAAATGTAAATATTAACTCCGGTTAGTTTTCTTTAGATCCAGTCCTATCTTTCTTCCTCAAATCAAAATAATAAGAGGTCATCAAAAATATGACCATCTGATTTCCTAGGAAAAACATTGCTTTGTATAAATACAGTGTCTCTCTACTTCTTAAACCATTGTGAGTTTAAAAATGTTATTAAAATAACGAAAGTACTAGCTCCAGTCAATCTTTCTTTTTCCTTACGTGCTACAATCAAATATTTATACTTATTCACGTCTTACCTCTCGTGAATTTTACCCATAATATATATATATATATATATATATATATATATATATATATATATATATATATACAGGTTGGCCGTATGTTTCCATACATAGTAAAATTTATATATTTTTTTTAGGTTTGACGAAAGAGCAACGAATTGAAATCATACTGATGGCTGGGTCGGGAAGCTGTCGCATGGTTGCAATGAAATTTAACAGAAAACATGGAACGAACATCACACACGACAGTGTGGCAAATCTTATTAACAAGTTTCAGAAAACTGGAAATGTTGCAGATCAACGGCGAAGTGGTCCAAGACGTACAGCCACCGATGAAGACACAACAGCTACGATACTTAGAACGCTTACACGGAGTCCCAGAAAAAGCACATGACGGTTGTCTGCAGAAAGTGGTGTCAGCAGATCGATTATCAGGCCCATTTTGAAAGCAAACAAATGGCATCCATACAAATTGCATATGGCACAGCATTTGAGTGAAGACGACCCAGATAGACGGATGGAATTCTGTGAATGGGCATTCACCAAAGTGAATGCCAAACTTTTCAACTAAGATCTTGTTAACTGATGAAGCAAATTTTACGGCAATGGAGAGGTTAATCGGCAAAGCATACGTTATTTGAATAATGCTAACCCTAACTGGCTGAGTCCGACGAAGATGCAAGGTGCCAGTAAAGTGATGGTGTGGGCCCGGATATAGGGTGACAGAATTATTGGACCAATTTTTGTCAATAAAAATCTTAATGCCGAAAGATATCTTAACTTGTTGCAAGAAGAAATTTTCCCATCCCTGCTTAACGAGGAAGGTAACTTCCCAGTTTACTTCTAGCAAGATGGAACTCCACCTCATTATGGTCTTCACGTGCGTCGGTATTTGGATCAGCAGTTTCTGGGTGCTTGGATTGGTCGGCGTGGTCCTGTGGAGTGACCTCCCAGGTCCCCAGATCTGTTCCCTCTTGATTTCTATATTGGGGGCACTTGAAGGTCATGGTGTATCAGGTAAAGATACGAGACATAAATCATTTAAAGGAACGCATCACAAACGCCATTACAAGCATAACTTGAACTGTGCTAATGCGTGTTCATCAACAGTGGGAAACACGTATTAAAATGTGTTTTCAAAACAATGGCAACCGTGTCAAGCATATTATATAAATAAAAATGGCTTTCCATAATAAAAATAATATTTTTTCTATATATGGAAACTTACAGCCCACCCTGTATATACACACACACATATATATATATATATATATATATATATATATATATATATATATATATATATATATATATATATATGATAACGGGTATTCGAGTGAAGGCAACTGCCAAGCTCTAAGATTAGCATTATGTATGTACATTAGAATCTAGTCCAACAAAATTTCACTTATTTTAGGCAAGTACTCAACGACCAAACAAATGAATCACGTATCCTACCACTCCATAATGCCCCCCACCCTCCCCAGGTTGCCATCCTCCCACTCCTACTTTTAATTAATTCACTCAAGATATTCTGAAACCACAATCACCAATCCTCCCGCCCAACCCACCCCAAAAAACTTACCCAGACGACATATCAATAACAGCACAAAAAAGCCCAAATCAACACAGCCACCGGAACACTACATCCCTACCTAAAGATACTAGAACAATGGCTATCAAAAATAATAATGACACCCCTTGAATCAACATTGATTATTTCTATAACCACGAAAAACTTTGGTTGACCATTGTCATTAACAAAAGTTACTCTTCAATCTCTAGGATGCCCCCAATGTTGTTCAGTCAAATTGACCAGGGTATCATAGTCAATAACAAAATTCCTAATCAAATTGACCAGGATACCCTAGTCAATAACTAAATTCTTAGTCAAATTGACCAGGGTACCCCAATCAATAACTAAATTCTTAGTCAAATTGACCAGGGTACCATAGTCAATAACTCAATTCTTAATCAAATTGACAAATATAGTTATTAATTATGATTAATTTTTATTATAAATTGACCAAAAGTGTTATCGTTGCATCAGTCCCTATCATGGGTCAACGCAGCGGATATTGCATGCTCTTATTGTTGCACATCTTTGCAGGTGGAATCGAACATAATCCCCAATCACTAAAAGGGACCAGAAACCCATCGATGATTATATTCTCTCCCCACCATCCATTGATTCACAGAATCAGATTTAGATCTTATATTATCCCTAGTAATCCTCATTTACTCATTTTTTGTTCAATGATTTCTTTATTATTTTTCATGACACTACCAACGATTAAAATAATTTAAGAGTATTATAATCCATTTTATATTAAATTCACAAACCCGAATCTAATCTCTGATACAAGATACTTTTTCCAGTCATTCTAAAAATAACTGCAATATAACCTCAGGCGAAGGGTCAGTCACGCTTAAGTCGATGCTTAGCCAAAGTTCATCTGAGATTTGAGACCGATTCATCTTGAGGTTCTGGCGAGGTTCGAACATAGTTCATCTAAGGTTTATACGAGGTTCATCCGAGGTTTATGAGCGGTTCATCTGAAGTTCTGGAGTGGTTCTGACGAGATTCTTTATAAGGTCAGAAGAGGTTCAGGATAGGTTTAAACAAGGTTCTTTTAAGGTTTAGATGAGGTTCAGACGAGGTTTATGAGGGGTTAATCTGAGATTCTGACGAGATTCTTCTAAGGTCAGATGAGTATCATCCGAAGTTCAGGATAAGTTCATTCGAGGTTTATGAGGGGTTCATCTGAGGTTCTGGCGAGGTTCAGGATAAGTTCAGCTGAGGCTTTTTCGAGGTACTGACTAGGTACTTTTGAGCTCTGGAACGAAGATGGGCCAAGGAGAGTTGCACGCTCTTCTGGTCTGGAGCGCACCAAGTATTCTCCTTTTTATGCTCCTCGAGCTATGTACACTTCCCCTAACTTCCCCATTTCTTTATAATATACTTTTCAAAAGCATTTGACCGAGATACTCTCGTTGGTTTTCGCCTAAAAAATAAATACCACACCGTTCGGCATGGCGATGTTGCTAGTAATAATAATTATATTAATAATACTAATAATATGACTAATAATAATAATAATTATTATAGTACTACTACTAATTATAATAATAATAATAATAATAATAATAGCGACGAGAAACACAAAAATTCTTTTAATCCAGAGCGTAGGACCCCCTCCTATGCTCTGGATTAAAAGAATTTTAATTTTAGGGGGGCACTTGATTCGAGCTCCCTACGGCGCCTAATCTCTCCGGGGTAGCATTTGAAGTGGGAGAGGGGGGCGGGTTCTTGTGCAACGCCGTCGGTGGCGTCGACCGAGTGAAAGTGGTATCAATTATCACCCTGGGCCCTCCTAACCCCTCCATCTAGATGGTCTCCAGGGCGAAAATGGCTTTGAAATTGATCCGATGGGTGAATGTGAAGTTGCGGAGAAGAAAGGCGCCGAGAGGCATTTGGATTAACCTGAAATGCTGTGATGAATGAGACGAGATTAATTCTCGTTCGTTCGACTCCGAACAACGAGTCAGACGTGCGAACGGAGGAGCCCCTCGCGGGAGAGACGGGCCCAGGAATGAGCTGAGAAGGAGGAAGGTTGATGCGTGCCATAATGCGACCAATTTGGCGCACAAAGAGAGAGAGAGAGAGGGGGGGATAGCTATGAGAGAGAGAGAGAGATAAATATGAGAGACAGACATATAGCTATTAGAGAGAGAGAGAGAGAAAGATATATAGCTATGCAAGAGAGAGGTATCAGAGAGAGAAATAGAGATAGCTATGAGAGAAATAGCTATCTGAAAATGAGAGAGAGAGAGCGGCAGAAATGGCGCTCAAATGACCACATAATTGACAAGTGAGAACGCACAATTTTTAGCCTTGTACAACGCCTTGTGAAAGACTGTCAATCTTTTCATACTCTTTTATGCTTCACTTCACTTCTTCACTATCAGCCCCCACCATTTCTCGCCTCTTTAAGTCAGATAGCGCAATAATTAGGCGAGCGAGACGGACGTCCCTGTTCAAGTTCCTCGATACATCTTCAATCCTATTTCAGACGCAATATAGTCCCATGAGGGGGGGAGGGGGCTCTTTTTAAATAGCAATTTCTCCTTGGTGATGCATCAGATCCTTTCCTCTCTGTACCATCCCATCCTAACATGGTCGGAGGAATTTATCTTGCCGGGACATAGAATTGAAATATGGTTTTGTGTTGATTAGCATTTTCCGCGAACTTTTTGAAGCTCCCTTCTATTAATTGGCAGTATTCATCTATTTGAAGAAATCTCCGGGTCAAAGTTCGCCCTTGAACGCACTAATCGTATCCATAAGCAAAGCAATTGACATTTGTTTTTGACATTTTGTGTGTAATAAAAAAAAATAAGCAAAAGCCTTCGGGGCCTTTCAGCTAGTGCACTTTGGAAGAGAGAGAGAACCATATAGAAAGCGGTGAAGTTAGGAAAAGTGAAAATGGGTAAGTCGACGGCACTTGTAGACAATCTGGGGCTCAAGGGACTCTTTACTAACCAACACCTATTTCAGAACAGAGGCATCCCCCCCCCCCCGCCCTCATTTGAGAGGTATTAAGAAGAAAGCTTTTGCACCTATTTGCTTGAGCTTTAGCAAATCGACAAGTTTTAGAAAAGTACCTCCGGTCGTAGCATATGACATAGTTGATGGTTGAAAGAAAATTGGCAGGAATTTAGCAATTTGAAATAAAGGAACACAAAAAGTACCTATTCTTGTGAGTCTCGAAATTGTTGTATCTAAAGTAGAAATTGCAGTGCGGTGTCCATTAGCGGAGCGAATGACCTTCTTCGCCGTATTCTCCAAACAGAACGGAAGTCCACAGTTGGCTGAAATCCCGCAAGAGCTTTGATTCGTGTCAGAGAGCACCTTAGCCCCACACTCAAAGTTCACAAGACTTCTTCGAGTTGCTCAATCTTGGCTGGCATAACGGCTCTCGATTCCCGGTGCGCCGCAGGACTTGATGGAAAGAGTCTGGTCTTTCGTGACACAATCTGGAATCAAACCAGTCCCTCGTACGTCTCCGGCTCCCCTTCCCTCCTGTCGACGTACTCCTTTCGGAGGTGTCGACCACCTCATTAACCCTTTTGGCTGACGTGGACGGGAAATAATTTTTTATAATGGACTGAGCTGAAAGCGTTACAGACCTGTAAAGAAACCATAATTGGTAGAGGCCATGGACATGAGTTTGGCGTTCTCCAGCGAAAATTTCTAAATAGCTTCATGAGCTGACTTGCTTTATTTTATCTCAGCAAGAGAGTGCAATCGAGCTATTAAGCCCAAGGCCCTGGTTTGTACCTACCAACTCTCTCTCTCTCTCTCTCTCTCTCTCTCTCTCTCTCTCTCTCTCTCTCTCTCTCTCTCTCTCTCTCTCTCTCTCTCTCTCTCTCTCCACGCACACATTTACACAAACACTTACACACACGTAGAGAGAGGGAAGGAAAAAGCGACTTTGTAATGAATAAGTGGCAACTCGCTAAAAGGACATCAACATGGGTGAGCGGAAACTCGAGTGCAGAACAATGCAGCGTCGCTCTTGTCACGAAGCTCTTGCAATTCGACCTTATTTTTCGGTACTTTGTCAGATCTTTCGCTCTTGACTTTTGGGAGAGGCCATACAGTTTCCATTTTGGTGTCATATTTTCCTTCTTCCTGGATCGCAATATTAGGTTGCCATTACTTGCATCACTTCTCCATTATAATAGTCGACTTTTTTAATAATTCCTTTTGTTCTTGTGGTTTGTTATTTGAAGGTGAGAGATAAAAATTATATAAACTTTACGTGTAATTACAAGTAATGGAGATAAAGTGAGTTAAAGCGAATTTTATCAGTTACATGTTAATGTGCATAGCCATGGTATACCTTTGCAATGCCAATAGACAGTGACCACCGCACTACAACAGGCTGTTTGCGGGACCTCACCAAACGACCATTGTAACCGGCCCCGACCAGTGGGTGATCATTCCTCATGTACTACGGCGGTAAAAATCAGCCAAATGAATCATTTTATTTTAGGTCTCTTACACTAGCCTATTGGATCCAGCTAGTTGATGGCCTATTAGATTAAAACTCATGTTGGCCTATTTGATCCAACTCCATGGTGGCCTATTGGATTCAGATTCTTGTTGGCCCTTTTTATCATGCCCGCCGGTGGCCTATTGGGTCTGTTTCCTTGCTTGCTTATTGGATCCAGTTTTTTGCTGGCTTATTAGATCCAGCTCTTTGATGACCAATTGTTATTGGCCCAATGGATCCGTTTCCTTGCTGGCCTATTGAATATTGGATCCAGCTCATTGCTGGACCATTGGATCCATTTCCTCGTTCGCCCATTGGATCCATTTCCTCGTTCGCCCATTGGATCCACTTTCTTGTTGGTCCATTGGATCCATTTCCTCGTTGGCCTATTGGATCCACGAGTTACACAGTCCAACCACATAAGAAGACATTGGACATAATGAGGCGGAGGGTGACAGAATATTACAGGGTGAAAGGATGAGGGCAAAGGGGGGGGGGAAATATGAAAAGTAGAATAGGGACAAAAAGACTTGGTGAAAGGGTCTCTCTCTCTCTCTCTCTCTCTCTCTCTCTCTCTCTCTCTCTCTCTCTCTCTCTCTCTCTCTCTCTCTCTCTCTTTTTCTCTCTCTCTCTCTCTCTAAATTTTTAACTTTGCTAATTCTGGCGTGGGGTGTATGTTTATGTGTGTGTGTGTGTGTGTGTGTGTGTGAACGGTTTTTAAACCTTTGACATTGTCTTACTCAGTAGTTTGGTCGGTAGTCACATAAGACATAATAATAATAACAACGACTAAACCAAAGATATTAATTAGAATATTAACGCAAATTAACTCGTGCCTTGGAACTTTCGCTCGCTGAGTCGACAAGGCGTTAGATTTCCAACGCCTAGGTGTCGGGCTTAATTCGAAACAAAACGGTCATGGAAAATTTAGACGTTCGCAGGGAGGGGAAGGGGCTTTCTAGTTTGAGTATGGATTGAGTCCGGGCACCTACTTCAAATCACACATAGTCAATCACTATAACACTGTATCTTACTTCCTCTTCTCTCCCCAGACGGAACACATCACCCTTCCGTCCTAGAAACTGCCGAAGGGATTTTTTTCCTATCCACATCATTTATTCCCTCGATACTGAAGGGAGAAAAAGGAAACTACAAACACTCTCTGCAACTTTCTATACAATGACGACCAGCCACGGGGTTATCAGCGATGTTTGTTCTGATATTTATGTGAAATTCATCATAACGCGATCGGATGACCTCGTCCTATCCACATCATTTGATCCAATAATAATAATAAAAAAAATAGAAGAGATCATCAAGACTTTACAATCATTTGGAAAAATGAAAAAAATAATCAGAGAAAATATTTCAAGAACAAACACAATCAACCATAGATGTAAGTATGGCTTAGTGGATAAGGCAATAAACGATGTATGTAAGTATGGCTTAATGGATAAGGGAATAAACGATGTATGTACCTAAGTATGGCTTATTGGATAAGGCAATAAACTATCTATGTAAGTATGGCTGAAGGCATGGTTACAGTGTACACCTACACCACCCCTTCCTATGCAACCAATGCTCGCTGGAATAGGGAGTTCCGCCATGGTCCTGAGTCCCTTGAAGATGACCCCGGTCCAGGACGCCCGTCCGCCTTGACTAACGAGGACAATGTGGCCCGTGTGGAGAGGATGATCCTTGAAAATCGATGGGTGAAGGTCGAAGAAATCGTGCGAGAACTTGGAATATCATATGGAAGTGTTATCAACATCATCCACGACAATTTGGCCATGACCAAGGTCTCTGCCCGTTGGGTCCCTAGAAACCTCACGCCCCATGATCAACTTCAACGTCGTCAAAGTCCACAAGGCCAGAGTTGCACAAGCTGCCCTGAGCGAGTGCGGATTCGAGAAGCTCAACCATCCCCCCTACATTCCAGATCTGGCCCCTAGCGACTACTTTTTATTCCACCAGCTCAAGGCTCCACTGCGTGGACGCCGGTTTGGGGTCGATGAAGATGTCCAGCTCGCCGTCCAGGAGTGGATTGAACAGCAGTCGGGAGATTTCTGGTTGTCGGGAATTCGAAGCCTCAGGGACAAGTGGCGCAAGTGCATTGAAGTCGAAGGTAGTTATATTGAAAAATAATAAAATACTTTTCCTCATATCTCGTTTCCTTATATCCGAATTGCAAAACCTATTGACCGCTCCTCGTATGTGTGGTTTAGGATTTAGGACAATGGACTATCTATGCCTGTATGATTAGTGGATAAAACAATAAAATATGAATGTAAGTATCGCTTATTGGATAAGTAAGTGTATTTATGCTTGTTTTTATATGTATATTTATTGATGTAAATATGTGTATCGGCAATTCTGTACATAGGTATGTTTTAGTGACGCTGTGGCTAACCACTATTTTTAGTCGCGGGCGACTCAACATCTCACTATGTCGGTGGGTCGGTCTACTTTTGCTTTTTTTTGTTTTGGCAATGGCATTATAACTATTCGTCCGTTTCTAATGAAATTTGAAACCCTTATGTTGTTTTACATTCTCTTTCAAATGATATAATTGCCAAAGTGCCCCCAAGGTGAGCCTGGGAATTATTTTTTTTGGCAATAGCATCATAACTATTCGGTCGATTCAAACGAAATTTGAAACCCTTATGTTGTCTCACATTCTCTTTCAAATGATATAAGTGTCAAGGTCCTCCCAAGGTTAGTTTGGAAATTATTTAAAGTTTTGAAGGTCATGAATCATAATAAGTGAGAGTACGCGACTTTTGGTCAGGCAGACCTTGTTATATATATATATATATATATATATATATATATATATATATATATATATATATATATATATATATATATATATTGAACGCAATGTATCAATTTGAACAGCATGGCTTAAAATGGTTAAGAAAATGCAAATGAACACTACCGTAGAGAAAGATGAAGGTGTTGCTACTTGCCGCAATTGAGCACAATCGAATAATCGATAGATTAGAAAAAATCAAAGAGTTGGAACACCAGAAGATAGAAGAGGCAAGCTCTTCTATCTATGCAGGAAAGAAACCACAGTGTTAAGATCAATTTATTTTCGAAACTAGGTTTCTTTCTAGCATTTACATGTATGTTACTGTATTTCTTTGTATATATATATATATATATATATATATATATATATATATATATATATATATATATATATAAGAGGGATAGGGAGAGGTGAGAGGGAGAGAGTGCGAGAGAGAGAAGGAAGGAGAGGGGAGAGAGAGAAGTTAAAAGGAGGAGTGAATCAGAAGTAAAAGTTTATTGAATCAGAGAGAAAGAAAAGAGTATGTGAGAATGCATGGAGCTACAGTGTCATGGTTACAAGTTTTAAGACAACTATATTTTTTTCATATAAGAAAACAAGAAGAGGAGCTTGCACTTTGCAGGCAGACCTTCGTTCTGTGTCCAATGGCCTATCTCGCTCTAGCAACGGGGTTTTGTCATAAGAAAAATTAAAATATTTGCATTACATATTCCTAATATTTTTCTCTTCATCGATTTTTTTTTCATATCCATACTTAGTTTCTAGGTCTAAATTCAAGAGTTTCTTTAGCAGAATTCTTTTTATATACCGTAAAAACAATCCTCACTTCTTTTTTTTCATCTAACTTTCTTCTATATACTAAAAATAAATACTCAAAAAACCGCCATGCCTTAATTTTAACTCATTCTCTTTGAACACATATATATATTTTTATTCTTAGGTTCAGTGAGTTAAAAATATAAGGTGAGAAAAAATGGTACTTCTTAGTAATTACTTGGATAAAAGCTTAAAGGAGCTGGTCTAGTATGTGATCTCCATGCATGTTTCTGGTATAGCTTGTGATCTACATTAAAAATTCATAATATTTACCTGACATTTCTGTTGGTTTAGTATATAAAACAAAGCAGCTTTTATAGTTTATACATTTTTAGTCTTGAGTCCATTGTTAGTAGTTAGGATAAGAGCAAAAGAATTTTCCACGCAGGTTATTCGAGCTGAAGAAGCTGCTATAGCATTTCTTCGACGCTATCAACTCCTTAAGTAACAGGTTGATTCATTAGATCGAGCGATCGTGGCTTGAAGCGAAAAAATGATAGGTGTTTCATTGCAAACATTGGAATCTTATTTTAGATTTTATTTGCTGGAAAATTATGAGATCAAATGAGCAAAATGTCTTTATTGCATTTTTAAATGATATTCGTGCTGTATACAGATAGTCATACTATTCATGTTTCTAGTATGAAATAAAAATCAATTTATTAGTTTTTCTTTGCCTTTTCCTTCATCGATGGATTTTTATACATTTTTAATATTATGTTTTAATGTTTAACTCACTCCTCTAATTAGAATTGCACATTTCTAAACCAAATTTTGAAGTAGATCACAAGTTAGTCTAGATTTAAGTTGCTGTAGATCACATACTATACCAGCACCAGCTTCGAATGTTTGGAAAACCTGCCCTAAGGTCTGTTTTTTCCAACTCTATATCAACTTTTAGCAATAACTTTAATACAAACTTTGAATTTCCCTCAAAAAACGGCCCTACGCTCTAATTTTTCGATCTATAAATAAATTCTTAGAAAATCTTAGATAAAAACATTTAATATACGGAAAAAACATCTCTTGTCATCATCATCACTAACTCTATAATTTAAGAAGGAGATTTTTTTTAGTATTTGAATAATAATTTCATCTTAGTTTGGTTATGACTTATGTTTTTGTATCAAAGTTCAGAAATAAATATAAGTATCGAAATTTTGTGAATCTTTTAAAATCCAAAGAATTACTAATGGCTGAAGTTCAGAAAATTTAACCATGGCTGTTTTTTTTTAGATTTTAAATTTTAATCTTAGTAGCGAAGCCATTGCCTGGTCTCCTAATAATTTACTATTGGTCTGTTTTTTAGATCCATCCTAATTTTATAGGCCTAAAGATTAAAATGAAAAATCTATTTTCGAATATACGTAAAAAATATAAACAGTTATAGCTTAATCTAAATTTTTTTTCTGAATTTCATCATTTGTAATTCGTTTTGTTTTAAAAAATTCCAAAAAATTCTATAAACATATTTATTTTTTCTGAACTTAACCATTTGCCATTGGTCAATTTGTACATACAAACTAAGAGAAAAAATATTATTATTATTCAACCCATCCCCAAACTACTCATTTTGCTCTACTCGTTTTTAGGTGCCAGTAGCTATTTCTTCCTGATAAAGATTAAAATTAAAAATCTATTTCTAGAAATAACTTCGATAAAACTTTCGAATATACCAAAAAAATAAAAATAAAAAAGCATCCATGGCTAATTTTTTTAAAATTTCTGAACTTCACGAAATTGCAATTCTTTTTGTTTTAAAAAATATTAAAAACATTCGATAATCATATTTATTTATTGTGAAGTTCATCATTTTGTTTTTTTCAAATTGTAACGGAACTCTTTGAAATAAGTTGAATAAAAACTTAAAATATACGAAGGTCATAACCGAACTAAAAGAAAAAAATATCTATTATAATTAAAACCCTCTAAAAAGTCCCGTTCTTGAAGTATAATGTTATATGGAACAATCAATCAAGGATAGTCAAATAACAAGGTAATAGAGCATTTTTATTAAAAACATTTCCAGATTAAAAGAGCGAACATGTAACAATAAAACGTTAAATTTAAATATTGACCAGCAATAACATAGAATGCGTGAAACGTGTCATGTTTATTTCTTTCTCTCCACATAAATTCTTGAAGATATGAATGTAAAAATTCCATTTTGCAACCTTGCATCATCTTGATAGCTGATTTATGCCTTCTCCAATAGCTTTCATTGGATTGTGTACTACACAACTGTAACTAGATCCACAAAACAGACAGAATGGTGAGGCTCAAGACCGAGGTCTCGTTGAATATTTGACCATGCTTTCCAGTTCTTAAAATATAATGTTATGGATCAAACGAGGAATTTTGTTTTCGCATGTTTGTATCATAGTTTGAAGGTTTAAATATAAAAATAGAGCCCAAACCCATTTTATTAATAAATAGAGTCAATTGTTCTCTCCCTTGTTCTTCAGGACTACTTCAATTCGTTTTGACATGCTAGGCATCAAATTTATGATGATATCTTGAGTGATTTTGGTCCATTTTTGTTCAATAAGCCCCTGACACTAGAGGGCTTCTGTTTATCAACCGCCAGTTTGATTATCTTTCCCAATCGGTCTCGAGGCAAATTCAAGTCCAACGTCTCTACTGTACCAATTTCGGTGCCATACATTGTAGTCAGGTTCAGCTGTCAATGTTCCAAAGCGACCTCTATTTCAGATCCAATCTTCGAGTACATTTAATTAGCACAAATTTTCTAGTCAAAAATTTATATTTATCTTTATCTTTTTAATTCTCTTTTTTGTATTTACAAATTTGATTTCTATATTTGATCTATCCTTACCCTGTTCTTAGAAACTTCAGCCATAGACCTAGTTGCTTGGCTAGAAGGTTGCATTGAAGTAGCTCACCGACCGATTTGATATTTATCATAATTTTTAAGTGCTAGTTTGAATTGGCTGTTTAGTATTGTCGATTTGTGCTAATAATTCGTTTGTGTTTAGTAAGTGAGTGGTGGTAAAGGGGGTACAGAAACAGTTAGCTGGTGAAGCATCTACTGTTTCAGATTGAAGTAGAGATGACGGCGTTATTGATGTGGGGATAGTAAACTTAGGTCGAAAGTAGAGGTTTGCGTCTATTACTTGTAGTATTAAGCTCAGTGCCTTTAGGAGAGCTAGGGGAAAGGAAGTGACAGGTTCATTGAAGCAAATGAAGTTCCTGAAGGGCTTGTGGTGGGTGATTCACAGGTTAGCTATTTAGACAGGACTGTTTATGAACATTAGCGTAAGACGAAGGTGGGGGTTAGTTTGCCAAGAGAACGTGTATCGGATGTGAGTGAGAAAATTGAAAGGATAGTGGGTGAAGCTGAAAGGGATGCAATTGTTGTTTTACATGTCGGAGTAAATGATATAGGGAAAACTAGGTCGGAGGAGCTAGTGTCTAGATATAAAGATTTGTTAGGAAAGTTTCGGGATATTAGTAAGAGGTGTGTAGTATCAGGGATTTTACCTAGACTTAGAGTTAGGCAAGGAGTAGATCTTGTGAGCAGGTAGGATGAATGAGAGAGTGATGGTATTGTTTAATAGTATGGGACTAGTGTTGTTGGATACATAGAGTGAGTTTTTTTAGGGAAGGAAGGATTTGTATGCAATGGATGGGTTGCACTTGAATAGTAAGGGTGTGAAAGTGTTAAGTGACTGTCGCGATCAAAGGATAGGTATAGGCTCTGAAGGTAGGTAGGATGAGACAGGTAGGGGTGAGGATATTCAGATAAATTTAGACAGCAACAGGTGGGTGAATGATCAGAGGACTGAAAGATAGAATCTAGTAATGATAAGACCATAAGAACGATATATTGATAATATACTACACAAATAGTATGCACATTAAGAAAGTAATCAAAGTTTTTTCTATTATTTGCTTATACATGGCCGAATTCATCTATTATTTGATAATATGGAGTTCCCAATTGCTGATGAATTCAAGAAGTCCTACACCAAAATACTTGTACCATCAAACTTCATTGTGGGTATGGATTTATTTTAAGCATAGGTCGGGGCGAAAGGAGGGGGAAAGGCTCCTCTCCAAATGCCACCATTGCTAGTTTCGTCAGAGCTGAGAACGCTGTTCCCCAAATGAGTGGGTTTCTTCAAGTGTTCGTTGGCATACTTTAGCTGATCTTAAACCTGCTGATCTTCTAGTAGAGGAGTTTTCCTAGCCGTCCGCGGCCAGATTCCTTCACGACACAGTGTTCTGTTTGCTGGCCTTGGTCCAAAATGCTTCCTGTAAGAACTTAAGTTCCTCTCTTGTACTTTGGGATTTTTTAGTCACCATCTTTCGATCAGTTAGTTCAGATATCTTGCGTGGACGTTCCGGACGGTGGCGGTTAGCAGGGGTACCGCAGCATTTCTACTTACAAACTATTTTGCCGACGGTGTTGATGGATGATCCGCAGCGTTTGCCAATGAATTTGTAGCCAATTCCACCTTCATGGAGTCCCACAACACTTTTTCGGGCATGTTAGCTAATTTCTTTTGGAAGTTCGGTGGCTATGCCTGTGGCGGTAATCGCCAGATAGACTCGCTAGATTATAAAAAAAGATTGGCCATCCTACAGCTAGTTTCCGGAATGCTGACACGTAGATGACGTGTTTAAACTTTGGCACGCGGCTGCAGCCACTGTTGAACTCTCTAACAGAGTCTAGAGAATTTTTTTTTAAACAATTAGGATGCAATTCCTTTTATAAGTGATCATTGACTTAAATTTTAAAAGTAATTCCTCCAGTATGTTGTATACGTTTGCATTACCGATTTTGGCTTTCCTCAATATTTTGGGGAAAGAAATATCTTTAAATTTTAACTTATTTAGCTGTAAGAACGTACAAAACTACATAGGATCGGTGACTTTTGTAGTTTGGTGCACTAGAAAGACTCAAAAAGAAAAAATGAATTTGTATTATATACATTTGCACCTCAATGTATAATGCACGTAAGTACTTAAAACATGGCACTTATTTAATCATGCAAGGGTAACACCAGTCCACTGCCATCACCTTACTCTTTTCTGTAGTTTCTTTTAGCCTCCACCTCTTCACATGTGCTATGTCGAACGCTTCGATCTACATCTTCATATCATTCTCAATCTTATCCGCCAGCACACATGTATCAGCACAGATAGAACCCACCCCTCAGGATTTCCCATGAATCTCACACACCGTTTCCTCATTCCTATTCATGCTTCTCTCAGTACACCGGCCAT
This sequence comes from Ceratothoa steindachneri, assembly GCA_963969495.1. Taxonomy (NCBI): domain Eukaryota; kingdom Metazoa; phylum Arthropoda; class Malacostraca; order Isopoda; family Cymothoidae; genus Ceratothoa; species Ceratothoa steindachneri. The sequence continues at coordinate 23,481,435 of OZ018339.1, forward strand.
ACATATATTAAATAACCATGGCAACATCACACGATCTTGGCCTTACTTCCATTACTCTCCCTGGGCTTATCAAACCTGCCCTTCTGAACATCTTCCGCCTGAATGCGCACCTTACTTCCAACATAAATAATTCCACATCATCCAACATTTTACTACCCATCTCATAGATTCTTAGAACCATTATGTTATCACCCAGCATACACATCACATATCTCCCGTGTCTTCTAACGTGTAAAACTACCCCCTCTACCCATTCTAAACCAACCTTGCTCATCTCCTACCACTCCGTCAGTTATCCTTTGTATACGCTCAATCAGTTTCCCCATTTCTTCCATACAACCATCAACACATTCCACTTTAGTTCTTGCACTCACCTTTCTCTTATTTACTCTTATATAACAGTGCAATCACATAATTCTTTCCGTCTCCACGCCCTCTTCCTCTTTTAATTTCATTACAACACAACCGCTATACCAAGCTACTTCAGCTACCTTTTGAGATCTCTCACAGCATTAACAACCTATTGAACACTTATCGGTTCAACACCTTGATACGACATACGCTTCACTTCCTAGAAGTTAATGGATATTAATATTCATTGCATTTTCCGTACTCACATTACACAATTCCTAAAATTTATCTCGTCATACACTTTTGACTTTGTTGCTCATAAGTACCCTCCGATTTTTATTCTTGGTGCTTACACATCTATTCCTTTGTTGGTTTTCACCTTTCTCAATTCTTTTCAGAACAACTTCCTGTTCTCATCTGGATCCTCATTCATCTTCTTTCTAAATGCTTTATCTGCTGCTTTATCACTCTGGTTAATCACTCATTTCACTTGCATTTTCACCTCGCTGTATGCATTCATCCGCATTTACCTAACACACTTATTAACATAATTATTAATCATTCTTTCTTTTGCTCTCCAAAGCACGTTTCAGATCTTCTTTTTCTCTGCCAGCATTCTATATTTGCTTTCCAGTTCTAGCACTCCCGCATACAGCCATTGCACTACCCATTATCATTCATTTAAATTTGTGGCACTTTTTCTTGTTTCCCCATTTTTACAATTACTCTCCCCCACTCTCAAGCATCCTCACATATTCTTCCCTCTCTCTCTCTCTATCTCTCTTTTTGCCTCAACACCATTTCACTTTCGATTCTTTCTTTCTTTCCACCTTCCTCACATCTCATCATCTACACACCATCAATTTGATGTTACAGAGCACAATCATGGGCGTACAAATCCCACAACTTTCACATCAAATATATCGTATTATTTCTTATTAGGAGCACCCAATTCACACCTTTCATTCTCTTTCTTTGTCCGCCCAATGGACATTTCCGAACACCCTGATACCATGTTTGCCACACTTTTTCAGTACAGACTCCCACCACTTCCCTTGTTATTTAATCTTGTTTTACTAAACATCTCATGTCTCTCATCCTACCACTTCATCCATTCTTATTTCTGGTTACCATCAACCTACGAGTATATTCATTCCCACTTCCACCCAACACATATCCCAAGTTATTGCAGAACTTCCTTTTCTCAGCTTCGCTTCTATCAGTACAAAGGCCACTACAACCACACAAAATTTCACCCCTATAAATGTCACCTTCACCCTCATAATTCTCGATCTCACACATTTATACCCAACCATTGCACTATGCCCACTCTCCACTCAGAACCACTTTCGCACCAACTTTACCTCTATTAACATGATTCAAACCTGATCGCACTCAACTCACTCGATCCCACACAACCTTTCATACTCCTCATCGCATTCACCCCTCAGATTCCACACACTCACATTCAGTTCACACATTTTTCTGGTGCACGGATTCCCAACTCAGCGGCCCATATCCGGGTTTAGTCGCGTTATACAACAAGCGCCGGAAAACGTAATAGATATTCTCCTCCCTTCTCAAGATACAAGAATAATAATAAGAAGAAAGAGGAGAAGAGGAGGAGGAAGAAGGGGAAGAAAAACAAAGAAGAAGAGGGGAGGGGCAGGAGAAGAAAAAGAAGGAGGAGGAGAAGAAGAAAAAGAAGGAGAATGAGTAGAAGAAGAGTTGAAAAGAAGGAGGAAAAGAAGTAGAAGAAAAAAAAGAGATTGAAAAGAAGGAGGAAAATAAGTATAAGAACAAGAAAAGGAGCGGAGGTAAAGGAAAGACAATAAGCAGAAATCAGAAGGAGGAGAAGAAGAAAAAAAGAATAATCTTTTCCGGAGGTATTATTATCTGCCCCCCCCCCCCTTATTTGCCTCCTCGCATCCATCTCCTCCTTTTCGACACCTATTATTTGCCTTCTCCCGTTCTCTTTTTTTGCCCTTCCTCTTTTTATCGGGCGCTTCTGCCCTGCGGGGCTCGAGGGAGGGCGGCAGTAGCGTCAAGGTGGGCTGAAGCGCGTCGGAAGGCGTTCCGGGAGGAAGGGCAGGGGGGGAGGGGGGCTCGTGTGTGCTAACAGCAGCGTGGAGATACCCCCCCCTCGCTTATTGCGGGGTACATCCTTCCGTTACCCCTAGCAACTGGGCCGCAATATCCTCCAGTGACCAACAGGTCACCGATGTCACGGAAGGTCGGGAGGTCCGGAAAGATGAGTTAAAAGCGGTGATCCCTGGATCTGTGCAGGATCCGAGTGAGTGGTTCGTAGCCCTCTGACCTCGAGTGGTAGGGGGTTTTGGTCGCCGCAGAGGAGCGACGAATGGTCCTTCCGGTAAAGGAGGGGGGGGTGTTAGAGAGGAGGGGTGACAGTTAATTGACGACCTTAAATTTAGGACAGGTGAGTCTGGGTTTACTTAAGCGAGGCGAGGATCTGTTGAGTGACGCGTTTGTCCTTTTATTTCCTAGGTATTATATTTTCCTGCTCTGTGTTTCCTTTTTGGTTATATACATGTCCTTTTTTCTCTGTTTGTATCCTTTTTGCTCTGTTCGGTGTACTTTTTACAGTTAATAACATAAAGGTATTGCATTCCATTTTCAAGGATTTCTCTTGTTTTATTTGTCCTTTTGGGGTTATGTATATGTCGTTTTTATCTGTTTGTGTCCTTTTTGTTCTGTTCGGTGTCCTTTTTTGTTATTAAGATAAGGGTATTGCATAGCATAAGAGTATTACATTTTTAATGCTTTTTCCTGCTCCGCCCTTTTTGGTTATGTATATGTCCTTTTCTCTGTTTGTGTCTTTTTTGTTTGGTTCGGTGTCCTTCTTATAGTTATTTACATAAGGGTAATTTTTTTTTTACGTAACTACCTCTCTAGACTGCTATTCGCCTCCCCCCATCATAATAGTTTTTTATCTTCCGGTCTTTATTCTCCTCACATATACGTAAAGATAATTTGATTTTTTTTTTAAATGGTTCTCTTTTTTTCTTATTCAGGAATAATTACAATCGAGAGAAACTTCTGACGCACAAGGATTTCCCTTGGGGCAGGGGTGCTCCTGATCTTTGCCGGGCATAAATTAGCATAGTATTGTAACGAATTGTGGCTATAATTGACTCTTATTCTGACCTGCAATTTGATGTGTTGATTTATTACATTAGAAAGGTGACGCGTTTAATTTTCCCGTTAAAACTAAATGGCCTCTCTGTGTGAAGGTCTTTGATTTCATTCATGGTCCGTTTTCCTCCTGTGGTCCTCTACCATTTCGCTCACAACAGCACTGTCCACTTCAGCCCTAAGGAATCACCTACAAAGTGCATACCTGAGACGGGTAAAGCTACAGATTCCTCTAGGAAGAGTTCATTGTCTATGTTCAAGCATCTACCCCCGTATCTTCAACAACATTCTCATACATCGGAGGATGTTGAAGACACTCTTGCACGAGTCTTTGAGAGTAAGATTAGAAACACAACTCATTTTGAAGCGTGTCTTCGGGAAATATGAATGGGGAAGAAGAAAACCCGAGAAAATACCATTGTGAAATTAATCACCATGTAATCTTTCTTTTAAAAAAGTGAAGGAAAATCTAATGGATGAAGAAAACGAAACCCAGGGCTCTACACACTCTCTCTCTCTCTCTCTCTCTATATATATATATATATATATATATATATATATATATATGGTGAATGCGTAAGTGCTTTCTGAGAGTTACTTATTAAGGCTACCGGTCTCATCTTGAGGACGCTTTGAACGCGTCCTCTTTGAACGCCCCCTCCCCCTTAATTGACGGACACGAGCATCCGTTGTGTGAATGAGTCTTAATGACTCATTTTCCCTGTGGGGATATTGTCCATTCACACACCTGGCGATCGCCACGGGGCTCTTCCGAACCCTTCCTCCTCCGGGAGAAGCGAAGGAAACCGTATCTCCCTCCGAGACTCCGCCTACCTTGCCCATATCTGGACCTCGGCGGGATAATGACCAGGGCATCCAGAGATAAATGGACCATCATTGATACCAGTGGACCCCAATTGCTACATAATTAACGCTCCATTCACCTAAAGGATGAAATCTAGTTCTAGAAATAATTTCATTAAAATACAAATTTCCGCAAATAACGAGGGCAATTACATTGATCGAAAGGAGTGAAAGGGGCTAAGGATGCTTGCTTAAATACTACTGTTGAAATGGCCAGGTACAAAGATCCATGTACAAGGGAGTACAACGAGCACAACTACTCAAAAACTACTCAATGGCTGGAAGAGACAATTTGAGTTATGTTGTGCTGAATCTTCACTCACATATGCAATAATTCACCATCACAATTCAATGAAAGCATCACACTCAATATGTTTAAGATAAAATTGATATATATATATATATATATATATATATATATATATATATATATATATATATATATATATATATATATATTTTCGGGAACGGGATAGTAAAAGAGGTGAATGTGTGAGGGAGAGGGAGAGAGAGAGAGAGAGAGATAGGATAGGTAGAAATGATTGAGTAAGTGTGGGATAGATAATATTGATGATATGTATAAGGAGAGGAGGTAATAATGGTAAATGCTTAAAATGAAGGTGATGGTGATTTGTGCCAGGTTGAGTGGCTAATGCTTTACATGAAACTCCTTGGCCAAAAGTATAGATCACCCGTCACTGTAGTCCCGTTCAAAAATCAACCTTTTCCTTATTTTCATTGGTTTATGTACATTTTCCCATCCTTTTTTGTCTGCAAAGCCGGAAATCACAACTATTTTGACCCAGAAGGTTGAAAAACATTACCGCATAGAGCTTTAAATTTTCTGCTTTGAAATCGGCCAAAAGCACCAGTTCCGGGACCTTTGAAGCATGTTTTGCGCTATGAATTTTTATATAAATAAGATAGAGCAACAAAATAGGCACCAAACTCAAGTATTTTAATCATATTTCGAACTTATACAATTATTATAGTCTTGGAACGAGAAATGGCATAGTGGTACATAAAAAGATTTCATAAATATCACAAAATTCATTTTCTCACACTGAAGGCAGATAAGGCGCCGTATTCATAACAAAAATTTGAGATTTACATTTTGTCACAAGTTTAATCGATCAAGAAGTGAAGGTATTACATTGTGATTAATTTCACGATGGTATTTTCTCGGGTTTTCTTCTTCCCCATTCATATTTCCCAAAGACACGCTTCGAAATGAGTTCTGTTTCTAATCTTACTCTCAAAGACTCGTGCAAGAGTGTCTTCAACATCCTCCGATGTATGAGAATGTTGTTGAAGATACGAGGGTAGATGCTTGAACATAGACAATGAACTCTTCCTAGAGGAATCTGTAGTTTTACCCTGTCTCAGGTATGCACTTTGAGAGTTTGTTTCTTGAAGCTGGCAACGCGGCGTCTGTCGAATTCCACAGCTCGAAGGAGATAGTCCCTTTGCTTGGCTTCTGTTGTTATTATTATTTATTCATTATTATGATTAAGCAAGTTTGTGCTCTTTAATTTGATACCTACTGTAATTTGTTGTTCTATCTTGTTTAAATCAAAAGTTATAATGCAGAACATGATTTAAGAGTCCCGGAATTGGTGCTTTTGGCCGACTTCAAAGCAGAAAATTTAAAGCTCCATGCGGTAATGTTTTTCAACATTCTGGGTCAAAATAGTTGTGATTTCCGGCTTTGCAGGGCAAAAAGGATGGAAAAATGTACAGAAACCTTAAAAATAACAAAAAGTTGATTTTTGAACAGGCCTACACCCTATGACATCACTCATATGATGAAATTAGACATTTGTAGCAAATGAATCCAATATATATTTTTAGTTTTAATAATTTTAATACTTAGCTGGACCCCGTTTTCTTTAATTATAGCCATAATTCTTCATCCTACGGATTTTCCTAAATTTTCATACATTTCTGACGCTATCTTTCCCCACCCAGCGTGTAATTTTTATCACAGTTCTGTTTTATTTGTACTTGTGGTAATTACTATTGATTTTCCAAGCACTACCTACAAATGTTCCATTGGATTTAAGTCTGGGCTCCTTTTAGGCCAATCCAAATGGGTGATCCCACATCTCTCTAAATCAATTCTTGGTGTGGTTAAATGTATGACACGGGGCAGTAGTGGCCTGCTGAAATGTAGAATCAGTTGTGCAATGCAATTTCTGGATAGATGGCTCTAAAACAGGGGCGGGCAACCTATTCAGAGTGAGGGCCAGATGAGATTTTTGGGAACAGACCACTTGCCGGAGTTACAAATGAAATCCCCAAAGTGGCCATATATATATATATATATATATATATATATATATATATATATATATATATATATATATATATATATATATATATATATATATATATATATATATATAAGAATTGGACGCGAATGAGCAAATGAGTCAAGAAACCGGAGTTTTTTTAAAGGCAAGAGAGAGGGACATCCAGAATCAAAGGGAGCAGAGGGCGGAACAGTGAAGGCGATCCTTTACCGAGAAGACAGAAATAACGCCAGGGGAAAAAAGTTTTGAATTCCTGGCCGGGACTCGAGCCCGGGTCTGCTGATTGCCGGTCAGATGCTTTACCGCTAAGCTATTTATATATATACATATATATATATATATATATACTAGAATACATTATGCAAGAATTTTATTGAAAAACGTACACATCAGTGAGACGGCTGGTGTTGCTTGCCATGAAGAAGTGGTTCAATGTCCTGCTCGATAGATGGGGTAGTAGACAACAGAAGAATGCATTGAGCTGGCGGTCCGAGAGTTGGGAGCAAAGGTGAAACTTTGTGTACTTCATTTTGGAGAAGACCTGTTCGCAACAGTAGGTGCTGCCAAACATGATCACGATGCGTTGAACATGCGAAATGTATTTTGGAAAATTGCTAGAAGGGAGGACGAGGTCGCGGAAGAAGAACAGAAGAGAAAAGGTACGGAACTGCGCTTTTAGTCCATCATTTCACAGGTCAGATTGCAATATTAATGCTAAGCAAGGTGGCGGGCCAGACACAAGGCCTTCGCGGGCCGGATCTGGCCCGCGAGCCGGAGGTTGTGACAATATAAGAGAATAATTTGTGGAGTTCATTCTTCCCGGACATAAAAAACATCTTCCCTGGCCTTATGAAGATATACAATTCCATACAATGTTCGAACCACCTCCTTGGTCCATGGTTGGTACCATACACGCAGGGTGAAATGACTCTCCAACTTTTTGTTTCACAAATGTAGCCCCAGAAGTGCTGAATTGCTGAAAATCTATCTAAATTTGTTACTAAAAGTATTTTTTTAAATATTTTTTTCCCAAGATATATTGAAAGTAATTATATCAATTTCATGGAAAACAATAAAACAATAGTTTTTTTACATACCTGATAATTACCTCCATTAGACCAGATAATTTTAGACGATTATTCATATATTCAATTTTTGTGATCTTTGGCCCAATCAAGACGTTTTTACTGTTTACCTCAGATATCCTTGACTTCTTTATCGCCTTGCATTCTTTTAGCCCTTGATCTATAAATTTTCTTTTAGCTGTTTTGGGGGATATTTTTTAATTTGAAGCTTCATTGAACTCCCTAGCACGTCAGATTTTTTTTCGGTAGTGCAGCCCGAATGATAGATATTTCTTCTCGAGGTGTTTTAAGACGTTTTCTGCCATTTACCCTCCTTGTTACAAAGCTGTTGGTCTCTTGGTATCGTATCATAGTGGTTTAGACAGCATATCTTGAACATTTTATGTTTTTTAATAATTTCTACTTGTGATACCCATTGGCTTTGAACAGAGTGGCTGCGTGCTCTCTTTTCTTCTATGAGTGCTTTAGTTTTAGTTATATTACTTATTTAGAACGATATTGAATACACGATGGTTTTGAATTTAAGCTGAAACATAAGAAATATTGATTAAATTTTGATTTGAGAAAATATAGCATCTTATTAATTAATTATTTATACGTCATTTAGTAAAATATACTAAGTAATTCAAACTAAGCAAAATATACATTATCATACATATTTATGAGTATGATAAATTTTTTTGATGAAGTACGAGTTAAATTATAAATCTATGAAGGTGCTTTATACTTTTGAGTAACATAATATATATATATATATATATATATATATATATATATATATATATAAAGGGTGTTCCATTAAGACGGATCGAAGATAGCAGTAAATAAAACAGTGTTATTGGTGTAATTTTTTTTATTTCACTATTGGATCATGTTATTTGAGTCATGGCAATTATGTGTGAAAAATAATATTGCCTAAATGTCTGCCAAGGCTTCGACAGCACACCTCCACTCGATGGTCAATTTTGATGACGTCTCTACATAGTTGCTCCTCGATCTCACTAATATGCCTTATTATCTCATCCTTCAGCTGTTGAAGTGTTGTTGGCTTGTTGGCATAGACCTTACTTTTGAGATGACCCCAAAGAAAGAAATCTAAAGGCTTCAAGTCACACGATCGTGGTGGCCAATTGACCTCGCTGTTTCGAGAGATAATGCGAGCTGGGAACTTCTCATTCAATAAAGCCATTGTTGCATTGGCTGTGTGGCATTTGGCGCCGTCTTGTTGAAACCACAAATCTTCGACATCCATAGAATTCAATTCAGGCTATAAAAAGTTGGTTATCATGGCACGGTATCGCTCACCTGTCACCGTAACAGAATTCCCGGCATCATTTTCGAAGAAATACGGCCCATTGATTCCGCTAGCAAAAAATGCACACCAAACAGTGACCTTTTGTGGATGTAGTGGCTTTTCAACAATCTTCCTGGGATTTTCATCAGCCCAAATGCAACAATTCTGCTTATTAACGAATCTGCCAAGATGAAAATGGGCTTCATCACTAAAGATGATTTTTTGCGAAAAATCATCATCGGCTTGTCTTTGCTCGTGCACCCAATTGACGAATGTACGGCGCTTCAACTGGTCTGCAGTCTTCAGTTTTTGTGTTAATTGAATTTTGTAAGCGTGTAGAGACAATCTTTTGTCAAAATTTGATGAAACGTTGTTGTGGAGAGGTTCAATTCCTGCGCGCGATGACGAATAGAGGTGGTTGGATCTTCGGCCACATTCTCGCGCACTGCAGCAATATTTTCAGCTGAACGGCGTAAACGAACACGCAATGGCGTTTTCATATCTGCCACCGACCCCGTTTGTTTGAATTTAAAGTGCCCCAAATGCGTTTCTGTTTGAACGTCCATTTTCGTAATAGGCTTCGATAACTTTAACACGTTGTTCGATTGTTAATCTTTCCATGGTTGAAATTGCCAAAGACTGAAGTTGTTAAATCTGAAAGAAGAAGAAAAAAATCATTAGACGCTTAAACTTAACTCACATTAAAAATCGGTCCAAGTTATTGGAACACCCGTTATATATATATATATATATATATATATATATATATATATATATATATATATATATATATATATATAATGTTCGATTTTTCTGCCTTTTTCTTCCCCCCCTCCTTCTACTCCGTTATTCTCTCTTCCCTTCTTTCCTTTTTGGTGTCAGTCTTTTGTTTTTGTTCTTTCTTTTTTTTAATTATTCTAAAAGTTGCTTCCGGCGGTTCCTCTGCTTCTGCTGAGGAGCCGCCCGACGAGCGCATTCAGTAGCCTGCCCCGCTCTAGGACTCGCGTCTTGGGGATCTTAGGATCCTCTTCCCTGGTCCGTTATTCTGCAATTATCGCTCGGACAGACCTGGCTGGTCGCCTTCATTTAAAGTCCAGCCCCGGAAGGATACCAGGACTCCTAAGATCCTTTAAAATATTTCGAAGGTCGATACAAATGTGGAATTCTCTGGGATGCTGGAAAGGAGCCAAGTAAAAGCTCTGGATTCATCTGAGCATTGAACCACATCTTTACTTCTTCCTCCTCCTGCCATAACCTTCATGGACCACAAAAGCCACAATGGCCTGTCAAAGAACATCCAAGTCAATCCCCTCCCCAACATCCCTCCCAAAACTACATCCATATGATAGTGTCTACCACATCGCCTTGAAGCTATCACCATTCAAGGCTTATCGAAAGATCTACCATACAACTACAATGTACAGGGCGATGAGAAAGACCTGTCACCCCTACCGAAAAGTAATAAGAAAAATAGAAGAACGATAGAATTTTATCAGACACATGTGAAATATAAAATTAAAACATCATTTACAAGGGGGGATATGACTTTCGGACCACCCTGTACAATACTATCGATATTTAAAGAAGCACAATTCATACCTGAAGACGAAACTCACAAACCACAATAACCTTTCATCCCCGTATACTCGTCCAACCTCCCGTTGAAAATCATTCCAGAAATCTACCACTCTGTGAAACAAAGTCAAAAAACCTTAGTCGCGTCCTCGTAATTATTTCAATAAGTTTGAAAAAAAATAACAAAGGAATTATCAATGAACAAACATATAAATCATCTGACCTTATGACCTTGAAAATGTTCAAAAACCCATTGAAAAGTAAAATGGTTACCATCCGACGGACTGACATAGTAACATAGTCGCGTGCACTTATTTTCTTACATCCAACCTAAACTTTGTTTTCTGAGTTTCAGGTGGTGACTCCTCCTCTCATTTCTTACTAGGTGCCTCCCAACTCGAAGAACTTTCCCAAATCCAATTTATCCACCCCAGAATAAATTTTACCAAGCTCAACCATTTTTCACTCACACACACCTTTCAAATGAGAACAAATTAATATGATAACAACAAAAATCAAAGATGGCGTGTAGAGAAGAAGCAATGAAATTAAATTAAAAAAAACTAAGCAATTTACCTAATTCATGAGATAATAGTACTAATATTAAGTGTACCAAAGTCATCCGTGTAAAACCAACACAAACATGATGTGAGAGCTATGTTGCACGCTCAAATGCCCAGCTGCAATTTCCCTCAGATAATTTGTGAGCACCAGGAAGATCATAATAATTTCCTCCCTCAACCTTTCTCATCCTCACTTCCCTTCAGCCCCATCTTTGCTTCTTCCTCCTCCTTCCATCTCTCACCTCTCCCCCACGTCGAGACCACCAATCCCCCCCCACCCAACTATCTACTCACCCCTGTTATGGGTATCCGGTATTTAGGGGCATATATCCGGGCATTTCGGCTATGTATGGACGCATCCGGTTACCCTCTGACATGTTGACTTGGTTCAGTAGCGCTTGTAATGAGTCGTCAACCGCGGACGTGAGTTTACGTGAGTCGGAATACCCACGCACCCACGATATTCGCCCTGGGGGAATCCTTCGCCAAGTCTGGTGTGGAGGTTGGCTCAATTGCTTGTTCCTATTCGTTGACTTCGGGGGAATAATATTCTATTTTTTGTAGTCTTTTCCCCCCCGTCCAGACCTCAAGAATGCAAGCCCATTTTCAGTAATCCAAGTCATTCTATGCTTATTTGAGATATCTTGTTCCCGCTATAAATACATTGGTCTTAACTCAGTCGTATTTTCCACTCTTCCACACTAAGCGATTATAGTCTGGCCAATATCAGTTCTTTAGAAAGTCTCATGGCTCAATATGGAAGACAGTTTCGGATTGTTCGTGTATCAAGCCCCGCCAATGCTCCAAATATTACCGACAATAGTAAAGGATAATGAATTAAGAATACTGGTCATTATCCCTTTATTGGGTTACAAAGAGAGAAATCTCAGAGTAGGACGAAGAAAGGAGGGTGTTCTAAATTGATTTGATACTACGTGATCGATGTAATAATGTCCTCAATCTGAAAATTCAAAGGTTCAGTAATTGTCTTTGGATTTCAAAAGAACCTCGGTTCTTCTCCAACAAAGAGAGAATTGGACAATCTTTCCTCTCCCAAGAGAAGATATCGGGAATTAAATCGTGGAAAAATGAGAGAAATTCATGCATTTGTTCTTCTTTTTTGCGAATTGATAATTTTAGGATAATTATTTTTACGACATTGAAATTACAGTCATATAAGGGAAATTTAAGCTTCTCTATCTATCTATCCGGCATCCTTTCTTTGCCACGCAGCTTCCCCGGTAGTCATCTGCTTGCGCTCAGCTCAGTTCAGCGGAAGTGTTTCTTGGTAGTGGCGCCAATTAAAGTGATCTCACTCCTCCAATTTTGAAAATGAGTTTCGGAACCACTGGAAATGGTGTACACGATGGACATACGGACCACACGATCACGAATCACGCATACATATATGCACACGTTTATACACTCACATTTCATGAGAGCGTTGCAAGAATCTCATAGCCATCTTTCGTTACTGTTTCTTCTTTTTGGTCCTATTATTTTCCATTGGATTAAATTATTTTCTTGTAATTCTAGTGGGAAATTTTCATTCAGATTTCCTAAACGCAAATATTCACTGCTTAGAGTAACGGTTCCCGTAGCAATGGGATTCAAAATAAGACATTTAAGTGCTAAGTTCTTGGAGCGAACTTTCTTCTGGTTTGAAGTACCTTATTACTGCCCCAGAATTTGGGGTATAAGTTTGTTATATCAGTCATGCTCACCATGATTCCATTAGATTATTTGTATTTTAAAATTATTTATTCACCCCTTCTCTTATTCACCCTTCTCTATCTGACTAAACCATTGCTCGTTGGAGGGGATTTGTTCAAGTTTGTACTCATTTGCCATCTTTATATCGTTCCATTCATCTCACCAGAACAAAAGATTTGTGGTCAGTGTCTTACATGACGAGCAGCTTAGATCTTAAGGATTACGTGCATTTAAACTCCAGGCCTGTAGAAGGATCTACGGATATACATCTATCACACATTTTCACTTCCTCTATCCTGCCATCTTTTATATGTTCATTATTTTTCATCTTCATTCATATTTTGTCGAAGTCCTTCCCTTTTACCTCCAAACCCTAAACTTATTCTAAAGTTTCTACATTTGAGTGACTTCGGGAAACCATAACATGAGATCGACTGTGATTTAGTGGAAGCCCTTCACGGAATTCCTTAAATATTCACTTATTTATCTCATTTTCTGAGTCCTACTAAACATTAAGGGTTTGTTTTTATATCCCACTAGTATAATAGATTTTGTCTGCGATATACACTTGCATACATGTACGTGCATTCATACTCGTATGTATAGAGAAAACAGGTAATCTCACTGATTCTTGTATTTTATCTGGAGTTTTGAGATACGTATCAGTTTACGTCTGAGATTTCTGGGTTTTTAATTCTGCGAGACAAGACCGGGTTTTTATCCACAATGTTTCCAGTTCTTCCTGACGAGTCTGTTCCCACGGTGTCCGACCGAACCTCACCTGTCCTTACACACACTAAACCACAACATAAGATATATTTATCATAGACAGAGAGAGGGTGAGAGAAAATAGTTCCCACCGGATTAAAGAATCAAATTATTGAGAATCGGTGAGAACTTCCCTTTATTCCCGATTATATTCTAGCAAACTTTAATGGAAGGTGGGGAGTTGAGATAATGCGATTTTGATACCTGCGAGTAAAAACAATTCTTTCGGTGGTTTCTATGAGAATCGAAATTAAAGTTAGATACGTCGTTTCTAAATGTTCAAAAAGAAAACCAAAGGCGTTAAATCGTGACGAAAAGAAATTCAATTTGAAATATTCTGAAAAATATCGACGAAAACTGGCTTCGTCCAACAACAAATATAGGAATTGGAAAACAGCGATAAATCAGAGAGAACAGATTGAGGGAAATAATTTTAACTATTGAAATATACCGCGTTCCTTTTTCCAGGGAAAGGGAGAGTACTGGCATGAGAAGATATTACACGAGAGAAAACTTCATTAAACATGAATAACTGGAGAAAATCTTGTAAACATTAAATCTGAACTTTCTAAAGTCTTCGCTTACGCAATTTATTCCAATTCCTTTGTAAAGTTGAAACGTTGCACTACCCTCAAACACTTACAATAACCCATATCACAGTTTCTTCCTTACCTTCCGACATACCTAAATAAAGTACCGACCTACCAGATCCAGAAACAGATACTCCTGTCTATTATTCTCCCTGCGTCGAGGCTCCTAAAATCGAGTAGGGCAACAAATCCAAACGGCACCGAGTGATACGCTTAGGAACCGTTTTCGATTGGTAAAGACCAGATAAAATGGGGAGAATAGAAAAAAATATATGTAAAAAATAAAAATAAAACGTGGATGGATAGGAACAAAACAAATCCTATTCAGGAAATACAAAGAAAGAAACAATGAAGAAAATAAACAGGACAAAATTACTAGGAATCATCAAAAAAACAGTGGGGACTATAATAAGCCAGAAGAGAAGATCAAAAGTTACTAGTGATTATTAAAAACACTAGGGACCATAAAAGCCAGTAGGGATTATCAAAATCTACTAGGAAATATCCAGAGCTACTAGAAATTATCATAAGCAACTCTGTATTATCCAAAGCCACTAGACATCATCACTAACCACTAGGAATTATCAAAAGCCGTTAGAGAATATACAGAGGTACTAATGACTATCAGAAGTTACTAAAGATTGTCAAAAGCCCCTAGAGATCATCAAAAGCCACTAGGGTTTATTAAAGCTACTAGGTATTATAAAAAGCCATTAGGCCAGATACACAGGTACTCGGGAATATTAAAAGCAACTCTGGATTATCCCAAACCACTATGCATTATCAAACGCAACAAATGATGATCAAAAGCCACTATGGATTATCTCAAGCCACTAGGTATTATCAAGAGCGACTAGGGATCATCCAAAGCGACTAGACATTATCAAAAGCACCTAGAGACAATAGCGATTAGTCAAAGATATTAGGGAATATCACAAGCAACTCGATATTATTCAAAGCCACTAGAGATTATCAAAAGCCGTGCGGCTCTACTGTAACTCAGGCGACTCCATCTTAACTCCGAGCGAATCCATCTTAACTCCAGTCAACTCCATCTGAACTCCTGACAACTCCATCTTAATTCTGGGCGACTCCATTTTAACTCTGGATGACTCTATCGTAACTTAGGGCTAATCCAACTTAGGTGTGGGCGACTCGCCCTGATTTAAAATAGAATTACCCGGAATTCAGATGGAGTAGACCGGAGTTAGGAAGGAGTCACCCGGAGTTGAGATGGAGTTGGCAGGAGTTACGATGGAGTCGCCTAGAGTTAAGCTGGAGCAGAAAGACCTTTGCTCACCTAACGTATGCGAGAACAACGTCGAGAGTGCTGTCATTACCTTCTCAACGACTTGAAGATTCCTAGCAATCGAGTTCTCCTTTTTCGGCTGAAAAAAAAAATTCAAAGTCGATCCGGTCATAAACAAACAGAAATAACGCGCAGTAAGCTTCGGCCAAGACGTCTCCAAGGGCCACTACGTGTCTATGACTAAGCACTTGACCTCCGTGATGATGCTGGGTGTTGTAGCTTCAAATAGTGAGAAGATGCCGCTGGTGTGGTTCGCGGCCGGTTACAGACTCACCGCGACCGATTACAGGGGCACCTTGGCCGCGAAAGACCTGTCCTGGGTGAGAAAGATCACGAAAGGAGCGGCATACCTCTTTCAGTAGCACTGGGCCCCGGCCCAAACGGCCAAGACCGTTCAAGAGTGATTGGGGTCGAACAGGAACTTCTAGTCGAAGGACATTTGGGCGCCGCAGTCGCCGGAACTCAACCCCTTTGACTACATCCTGATGGTGCATCTCAAGGGCAAGTTTTGCAAGGTTTGCCACAGCATCGTCGAACAGCTAAAGTCCTCCATCAACCGTGTGGGCCAGCCTGAAGAAGGACTTCGTCTGCAACCTGTGTGCGGTCTTAATGTCTCGCCTGGAGCGCTTGCTTACTGCTGACGGAGGCCACATTAATTAATATTACAACGTAAACAAATATTCATATGTTAGAACAATAAAAACGTGTCGAGCTGCATCAAAGCTATCATTGTGTCCTCTGTTGAGAGCGTCTTAACGAGTGTAACAGGACTTTTGCAATACCCGGAATTCTTTCTCTGCTTCTCTTTCTTTCATCTTGTCCTCTTTATTCCTTTCTTTTCCTGTCTCTTTCTTTCTTCTCTTCTTGTTTGTTCTAGTCTTGTCCTGCTTCTCATTCTTTCTTCTCTTCTTGTTTGTTCTAGTCTTGTCCTGCTTCTCATTCTTTCTTCTGTTCTTGCTTTTTTCTAACTCCTTCCCTGCTTCTCTTTCTTTCACCTACTCTTATTGTTTTATTCTTTCCCTGTCCTTTTTTTTCTTCCGTTCTTACGTTTTCTAACTATTTCCCTGCTTCTCTTTCTTTCCCTTTTCTTTTTTGTTCGATTATTTCCCTACTTCTCTTTCTTTCCTCTTTTCTTGCTTGTTAGATTCTTTCTCTGCTTCTCTTCGTCTCCCCTGTTCTTCCTTGTTATTTTCTTTCCCTGTCTTTATTTCTTCTGTTATTGTTTGTTCTAATTCCTTCAGTTTCATTTTCTTTCCTCTTTTTTGCCCTCTATTTTTCGCTACTTCAATTTATCTCTCTGTTCTTGTTTGTTCTATTCTTTCCCTGCTTCTCTTTTTCTCATGTCTCTTCAAACCGATGTTGGCCTCATTTTTTCTAAACAGGACAAATTATTTAGAACCAGCGAGGACAAAATTGTTTTTGCCTTTTAGTTATAAGTCTCTTCAACGCTTGCAGACCATCACCTCCTTTTCCGCTCTTTAAAGGAATAACTAAAATATTTTGTCGAGACCATTTTCTGAGTTTCAACCAGGGGAGACTCGCATAAAAACGTATGACTTTAGGGTTGACCTAAAATAATTTGACTCAGTAAGTAAATATAAACACATTCCATAAGGCATTCGATATATTTATTGGCAAGGTGATTACGGCTGCTCGCTCTCATATTGCTTGGATCCTTGGGTAAATTGTATGTCCTCCCTGAGATTGCCATCAATGGGTGCAAATTGGTGGTAAAAGTTATACATAAGAAATGTCTGAGATGAGTTAACAAGGCAGAGCAGCGCGAATCAGATCATTCTTCACTCAAGTGGCAATATGCAGCGTCAAATCATCAATGTCCAAATTACTACCGTTCAGGCTCTAGTATAAATCAACATAAATAATATAAATAAAAAGCTTTTCTCTTTCTAATAATATTTATTTATTTTCTCTACGGTTAAATTCCTACAAAGTATTTAATTTTCTTATGGGTTTCTTATTTAATGGACACCCTATTCTTCCTCCAGAGATAAATACTAAGATAAATGAAATTATAGATTTAATTCGGCGATTATTTGAAGATCGCTTAGGATCACATACTTTTCATTTAATAATACAGAAGAGTGAATAAGAAAAAAGTTAAGGAGAACTCAAATATTAGGTTGTCAATAAATTAATGTTGTTTTTAAAAGACCTAAAAAATACTTCTTTAGAGTTGTTTAAATTGTTCCAAATTTGCTGCAAGCTGTCCAAAGATAACTGTAGAATGCCTAGACATTTTTTTATTCTACATAAATGGTTATTTGGGTCCCAACTATACTGTCTGTAAGACGATATGTACAAAGTCTCTAACCTAACCAAACTATTCAACAATTACAACATCTTACTAACTGAACCTCTCTCGTACAAAAACGCCCTTCTATTGTCAATCGTAAAGCGCTCTTCCACATTCATGACAATAGACGCCCCCTCGCCGCACGTTTGACCCCAGAAAAACCTATTCCTTAGGTTGGGAATTTTTTCCTCCTCCTTCATATATTCCCGGATTTTTTAGCATCTTACTACCATTTAAGTCACTACAACATGACCTACATGGTAATGCTTACTCTTTTATGAAGGTAGAAAAGGATGTCAAACTTTATATTTTACGATATTTAAATGATATGAGAGCATGACCAAAAATGATGTAAACCACTTTGCTAAATTAATGTTTTTGCTATATTAGAAGCGATTTTACTTTCTTTAACTATATTAATTTCTTGATAGCCTACAGGAGTACACATGAATTTGGTCGAGGAGTTTAGGATGTTTTAGGGGAAGAACAAACTTTAAATGAAATCAAAGATTTTACTCATGCTGAATATTAAAAAAAAACGTAAAATTAATTTTTAGAAAATTATTAATTGGTATGTCCAGCCCATTTGTTTTACGTATGACTTGCGAACGATCTGGAAAATACCTGGGAAGTTGTTCCAATAGAACATTTCCTCGAGAACACTTTATGGTAACCAAGAATATGCTGGGGATATCGTGGATTCTATCGTTCTTGTAGCATTTTAATTTCAATTCTAGCATTAACAATCGTACCCAAGTGTTTAATTGCATTCAAACCAGCGGAATTCCAAGGCCGTTTTGTAGCATCAAAAAGCCGATCCCAGATTCTTTTAGTATCTGCAATGCAACGGCTCGATGATGGCGAAGGTCATCGTCAAAATAAAGAAATAATCAACTTCAGACGTATCAATAACATTTTGTAGGTTTAAAAGGAAAGGAATAATATCTGACGATTCATTTGAGCTGGTATGTCGATGTGCCCCCACCCCCGTCCCCACTGAAGTCTAGCAAAGGCGAGACTATCGATAGTTACAACTAATAGCTATTCAGTTTAAGCTTATCTGCATTATTTGGGCAAGGATGAAGTTCGTCTTGTGGGTGTTTCTCTTGTGCGAAACCAACTGGATGAGTTTTGTGGCAGATGTCCGGCTAAAAGAAGAAAATACTGTATCTGTGAGCCAAAGTCGAAGATTTCTTAAACCCTATTTCTGACTTTGCAGAAGAAGCTATTGATAATATCACGTTTATAATCCCTGTGGGCACTAATAATATTTTTTATACTAGGTCGGAGGAACTTCTTGCGCGTTATAAGTCGCTCTTTAGACATTCTGTAAAATTATTATTTCAGGAGTACTGTTGCAATTGGGTTCTAGGAACAGCTTCTTGGGGAGAGCTCCATGCATCAATAACTATTTAAACAGTTCTTTGAGAGGAAGAAGCCGTACATTTCGTTAACTTCGGAGATCATTTCTACCAACGCCATGACTTATTTATGCCAGATAGACTGCATCTTAACGAGTAGTATCTGCGAGATTGGGCAGAATTTTAGGTAGCTCCTTACACGTTTTCAACCAGGATAGTGCTGACCCAAAGATAAATGAGACCTTTTCTCACGGCAACAGATGGCGGCAGCATAAATAATACCATCGCTAACTACACGAAATTGAAAAATAAGGCGTATGTCCTTTAACACAAGGAGTAATAGAAAAACCTTCAACGATCTTGTGGATCGAGTGGCGGTCGGAAATTTTGTCACTGTTACAATAATCGAGTGGTAGGTGAAATCAGACGGTCAAGACATTATAGTTGAATCTAATTTAAGTGGTTGCAACTTTCTTATACCGTTAATATAGGTAATACGGGAATTTTAGTAGTCTCTATAGAATACAGACCCCAGCGCAAAACAAACAAAATGAAGAGGAATTATTTGAGTTTTTAGGGTTGTTGCTACACAGTTTGTGTCAGTCATATATGGCAATTTAAATTTTCCATTGTAAACTTTAATATTAAAAGAGGTGATAAAAATGAAAGCGATTGATCGATTTTTTAAGATACACTTATCTTAACCAATTGGTAAACGATCCAAAACATAAGCAAAACATTTCAGATTTGATTGAAACAAATGAAGAAAACTTTGCTGAAGGCGTCTGTTGGTGAACTTATAGGCATCAGCAATCACAAAGCTATTCGTTTCAACCTAAAAGCGGTTTTTCAACGAAAACACCAAAGAGGCAATATTCCGAAATTTAGATAGGCTTTTCGTATTAAAATGAGGCAAGTCGATATATTTTCTCGCGTCCATCTGACCACTGCCTAAAAGTCGCCGCAATTATCTTATAGCCTAATGCTAGACTAAATAAAAACAACCAAAATAAGAAAAATAAACAGATAAACAAACACAAAACTCGTCCCGCTACCCATGACAGGTAACGTGCGCAAAGATCCTCCAGAATGCGACATTCGCGTCCTCTGCCTTGCCGAGTTCTTGGCGTGCTCTTAAGAAAGTAAAGGGGGACACAAGCAAATCCCACGGACTCATAACACTCATATTCAACACAATACCCTTCACAAACACCACTACCCACTCCAAAACACTCCTACCCAACGACACAAATCTAAAAATATAATCCATCATAGTTAGAATCAATAACACAGAATACAACCTAGTAAACTTATACATTCCACCCTAATCGAGAAGGATTCCATCAAACCATAAACTTACCCTAGAACAAATCACAAAACTTTCAAACGTATTAATATGTGACGATTTTAACGCATATCACCCAACATGGCCCCGAACACAAGTTGAAAGCAGAAGTACATACATTGCAGAGCAGCTACATACCCTGACCACTCTAAACAATACCACACAACCAATCAAACGACCTCCCCGGCACACCCAAAATAGCACCTTTTCTGACACAACCTTCTGCTCGTTCCATTTTCACACTAAAACAACCTGGAACACAATAGCTGACTTTCCCCTTCAACCATTTACCCATTATCGCAACCATTAAAATATAAAACCTCTTGCCCACCCTCTCACAAGACCACATACACTCACTACAAAAAATCAAACTGGCTAAACCACATAGAAGAAAAACAACAAACGTCTCCATAAACGACTACACACCCTAGACAAAAATCCTCTCCCACTTCAACAAAGAAATAAATAACGCCAGCGCAAAACACATCACAGACGACAGAAGAAAAATATACAATCATAAATTCACTCAAGAAATCTCCGACTGCGTCAAAACCCGAAACACCCTAAAACGAAACATGGCCCCTTCACAACAGCAAATACAAGATATCCAATTCATCAACGCCAACATCACATCTCTAATTGCAAAATAACAAACAAAAGAACTGGAACCAATACATAATCATAATTGACCACACAACAAACATGGACCCAACTCTGAAGAATCCTAAAGAAAATCCACACATCACACGCAACTCCCTCACTCGCACACGAAACATTGATCACCAAAAACAACAAAATAGCGACCCAAAAACAACACTGCAATATTATCATGAAATACTATTCCAACAAGAGCTTCTTACCTACTCACAGAAAAAACAGACAAACCCCAAGAAAAAAACCCCGTCCAACTAGCACTAAAATCACTTAAAAACTAGATAGCAACAGGCCCCAACAACATATCACACATCCACTTCAAGCACTTAGGAAACACAAAAATCTCAGCCATTACAGACATCTTTAACCACTCCTGGGCCAACAACATAATTCCATCTATCTGAAAAACAGCGCATATCATCCCAATTCTAAAACTAGGCAAGCCTCCGATGCAACCAAACTTCTACCGGCCCATCTCACTCATATGCACCCAATCAAAAACATTATAGAAACTAGTGAACCAAAAATTTAGCCCAAACATACCGACCTCACCAAAACAACATAGCTTCATGAACGACCACTCCCCCACCACCCTCCTAACCAGCCTTAATCAACACATCCTAGATGGTTTCAACGAACACTCCCCCCCCCCATCCTGCACGTACCATCTTCACAGCAATCGACATAAACAAAACCTTCGACACAGGACCCAAACATATCCTAGCTCACAAGATCCTAAATACAAGCCTCATAAACAACGTCAAGAAATAACTCACAAACTTTGTATTTTGCAGACAAGGTCAAGTAATACACAAAACCCACAAATTAAACATTAAACTACACTGTGGAGTTCTCCAAGGAGCTATTCTCTTCACATACGACATACCATAACCTCCCTTACAATCATCCGCATGAACACCTACGCAGACGACAACTCTATCATAGCACATCATCACAGCATCGCCACCGCTACAAGAACACTCCAACAATACATTAACACATTGGGACAATGACTCACACATCACAGGATGACGGCATCCGCAGCTAAATCATCATTAACACTATTCACCCCCCAGCAACCATGAATTAAATCAACAACCTACAAATAAATTAAGTGGAGAACCACTCCCCACATGACTTTTAAATCACACAACACAACTCAGATAATGAACAACAAAGCCACAATGAAAATTAACGTCCTCAAAACACTACCTTTGGGTAACAGAAGGAATCCCTCACCATACTATACAAACAATTCATACAAACCACGCTAAACTATGCTGCACTAGCCTGGCACCCAACACTCAAAAACACCCACTCCAAACAGCTCCAAATTACACAAAGTAATGCACTCAGAGTAATCACAAGATGCCCCCAAACCATATCAATCCCACATATCCACGTTGCAGCAAGCATATTAGCCACTAAAGTACACATAAATAAGATAGGAACCCAACACTTCAGCAGAGCACAAAACCCTCCCCACACCAACCACTACCTTAAAACAAACCACACCTTAATAAAACATATCCACACAGCCTACACTAGCCAATACCTAGACACTGCCGCGCATAACCACATCCTAAGGGACCCCCTCCCCACACACATACAAACCACAAATCCACTCCTCAGAAAAATCCCTCCACAGAAGACACAGGGTACTCTTATCCCAACAATGAACTGGACACTCACCCATAATACAACAATACAAACACAGAACAAAGCTCACACAAACATCAATATGCACTAGGTGCAATCGAGTCCCAGAAGAGGCAAAACACCTTCTCCTCGATTGTCTTAACTTCACTCGCAAGCAACGCACACTATTACATCAATAAGGGACCTGCGGAGCTCCCAGGAACGATGCCGGGCTCCTGGGGGCCGCCTCCCTCACTGAAGATAGGTAGAGAGACAAACAAGTAGGAAAAAAGGTAATCCATTGGGTTAGATCGAAAACTGGCTTATAAATTGTAAATAAAGAGTGGAGGAAGATAAATGGATAATAGTCTGATTGGGCAAAGGTCACTAGTGGCGTGCCTCAGGGTCCAGTCTTGGGACTTAGATTCAATACTATGAATCAAGATGGCCAAGTTTGAGGACGATACTAGAGTAGCTTATGTAGCGAAACACGACTCAGATCGACCTAAATGGGATATATATGATTGGTCGGCTACATGGTAGGTGCATTTTAATCTCAAATAGGGCAAAGTTATGCAAATCGGCTCTCAAATTAGAAACTTTGATTATCTGTTAGGCGGTCATCGATTAGAAAATGTGTCAGAATAACCTATTCTAGGTGTATTAAATAATTTAGAACGACTTCAAGTTTTCGAAACACTGAGCCTAAATAGCTAAAAAGCAAATCGAACACTCGAATTTATTGCGAGAATTTTTAAGATAAGAGTAGATAAATAATAATCCCATTATTCATATCACTTGTCTGTCCACAGCTAGAATATGCAGCTTACTTCTGGTCTCGTAATCTACAAAAGGACAACGATACATTGGAGAGAGTACGGCAAAGTGCGGCGACAAAGCTCATTCCTGGGCTGGGAAACATACTCCATGAAGCCAGATTTAAAGAATTCTAATTGCTCGCACTTGAAACAAGCGCCTGTGTCGCCAATTGATAGAAATCTTCAAAATTATGAATGGCTTAGATAGAATAAAATATAAAATTTGTAATTAAAGCGTTATCAGACGAATATCTTGGAGAAACTTTTTTACTTAATAATCGTCTCAACTGGGATTTCTCTGTCAGCAATGGTAGTTTAAATTAAATCGATTTACATGCTTAAAAATAGATTTGATTAACACTTATTTAATCATCATTACGCACACGAAACAAACAATATTTAACTCTAAATGTCCTCGCAAGACTTCCTTACCATACCCCTTCCTCCCCCACTCTATCATCATTAGCCATAGAGCGGATCTGAGGATCTTTGCTTGTCTTTAGTCTCTTATGATAGAAGACCATCTTCTTTTAATGAACCACATTAATTTAAAGCAGCGAAACAAGTAACTAGGTACAAGGTGATTTCTTGCAAAACTACGGATAGTGCTCATCACTATTGACTTCTAATGAAAATGATCATGTTTGGTCATTTTGAAAATTTGGTACTCGGACATACCACACAAATTCATTCACGCCCTATTGAGGAGTAGCAGAGGCACCCGACATTGATAAGAGTCTTCTCGCCAATAAAGACAGATGCAAATTGTTTGAAATTCTTATCTTGTGGCACAAAAATATCTTGACTACTATATTATTATTATTATGGTTATTTGTGAGATGAAGGCAGATTCAGGAGAGTTGCGCACTCTCCCCATCATATAATATCATATAATATACTTACAATGAATAAGCGTTTTACCGCGAGCGCCCGGCAGTTTACGCGCACGCGTGAATGAGCGTTAGTGATGAGAGAACAACGACGTTGTGGCCGCAGGAAGAGATCGAGCGTTTTATAGATACAGACGGCTTATTGATGACGCCTTATAGGTGACGCCTTATTGGTCAGGCCTTATCGGTAATGCTTTATTACTGACGCCTTTTTGGAGACCCTTTATGCCAGGGGCGGGCAACCTCCCGCCTAGCGTCTGGCCCGCCACCTTGCTCGGCATTAATATTGCAATCTGGTCCTAGAAATCCCAGTCCTCCCCCCCCCCCAATAAAAAATTATCATCCCATCGAGTCGGACATCGAAACACTTCTGCATGGCAAGCAGCACCTGCCGTCTCATTGATTTGTGTGTTTTTCAATCAAATTCTTGTATAATGTATTCTAGCGTGTATATATATATATATATATATATATATATATATATATATATATATATATATATATATATATATATATATATGGTCACTTTGGGGATTTGGTCTGTCACTCCGGCGCGAGGCCCGGTCTCACAAGTCTCATCTGGCCCTCACTCTGAAAAGGTTGCCCGCGCCTGTTTTATGCCTTCAGATATCGTGAAGGGATTTTGGCTTACCTCATCTTTCTAAGATGATTTTTGGCAACTTGACTCCAATTTCGGTTTCTTCTCCTTCTACGACACTTACAAAGTGCCCCCTTGACCAAAATTAGTAAAACAAGATTCGTTTCTTTTTTTCCCAATCTCCATTTACCTATCTTTTCTTAAGCAGAAGTTTTTGAGCTATTCATTTTCAATTAATAAATGTTTCACCTACTTCCATTTCTTCTTTATACGCATTTGCTCTAATTCTGTCTGCTACACCTCCTTCTTCACTATCAAGCACAAAAGGATGGTATTCGAAAACGATTTTTTGATTAACAAAAGTTAAACCAAAATTTAATCGCCTTGAAAACACCCAGAAACATTAGAAAATAGATTCTATCTAGCAAAACTACTGAAAAAAAACTAGAATTATTATCATCTTCTTACCATCTGAATGTAAATTAATGATTCTCTTTCACTCGATTATTTTGAGATTTTTTTTCCAATTTTCATTTTGAGAGTCAATTTGAGAGTCAATTCGGTGGTTTTTCGGAGCCACCGAGCGATCATTAATCTCCTGATCAGCTGAGCGCGAAAAGAACAATTAAGCTCACGAGCACCCATTCTTCATGTTCACGACCCGGAACAAATAGGTCCTCTCCCCCCACCCCAATAAACCTTTAGGGAGATGCAATCATAAATTGATTCCCCCCAAGACCCAAACCTAACCTTTGGGTGAAGTTATTTATGAAAGAATCTATAACGCCATCCCCTTGATAGGTTCCTTCTTGAAGTTGAGTAAGGACCCATAAGGGAAGGTTGGTCTTCTTCCCTTCACCACATTAGAAGGCGTTAAGTAGAGAGCCTTCATAAGGGTGCCAAAAGCAAGCATCCCCACTGACCCCGTCAATCCCCTTTGGGGGAGACCCACCCTTACACCACGCTACCCGTCAACAGAGGTTGGTAAAAGACTATACCCTCGGCCTCTCAGAGATGTTTTAACTAAGCTCCGACGATGCTCTTTGGGACCAAGTTCTTCCGCCTAAGACTTATTGGAAGAAAGCGCCTTACCCCTTCAGTGTACCCAGTGGGAGCCTGGCAAGATAGGATGATGACCACACTAGAGTCTTGACTAAATCATTCAATCGTCATAATCACCCTCCTGTATGATAGTCATCGATAAGAAGAGACAATAATTGGTTATTTTTAGGAACAAATTAGGTCTGTTTTAAATATATTCTCCCCCCAAAAAATCGGCAAGGGGAGGCAATTTTTATTTTTCTATTATCAACAGCTAATTTTATATAATAAAGGATTCTTATATTTATATATTATAGGTTATGTTATCAAACCAAATGGTAGCAAACAAAATATTTAATCACAAAAGAACAAAACTTCAACCTAACCTTTTCATTTAGTAAAAAAAAAAAATAGAAAAAAATCCTTTAGATAAAAAAAGTGGCTATCGAGAATGGACAAGTAAAAATGGCGGTCGATAATAGGAAATAACCCATTTTTTTCTTATTAAGAATAATTGGGAAAGGTAAATAGCAGGCAACTAATCTGGCCCCAAAACTTTGGTTTAGCCAAATTTTGAATTGGACCCAAACGTTTATACTTGAGTGGTCTCTATTTTTCCATTGCTGGGGCCGGTGGGGTGATTTGAGAAGCCTCGCTGCACAAGCGTGAACGAAACAGGAGTCAAGATTGGTAAGTGAACTTTGTTTGTTGTGAATAAAATTAGCTGTTGTGGCTGAACCATAGCAGTTGATTGGGAAGATAAGGGAATAAAAATATAGTAATAGGATCGCTCGATATTTAGACGATGCCAACGATGATGAAGTAAGCAAAACTCATCACTCCTATACAAGCTGAGACCAGAAAAGTGAACTTAAAAAACTCCATTCAAAGTCCACTATGGACGTACTCAAGTATATCAACTCGTACCGCCTTAGGGGCGAATGAGGAATTAATAGAACAAGAAACTGAATTCAATTTTAGAAATAAAAAAAATCGATGGGGAGACGCATCTCAATCACAGAACCCCCCATCAACCCGAATTGCAAGAATCATTTCGAAACCTTTGTGAAAATTAATTTTGATTAACACAAGAGCTTAAAAAAGGGAACTTGACTCTTCTTTGTTAAAATAGAAGCCTCACATTATGGCAGAGGAAATAAAGAATTAAAAATAAATAAACTTATCTTTAATATCATCAAAATTTAATTCACCTTTTTATATTGATTACAAATTCCCCCCCAAGTCTTTTCCTTCTAGGTCTCAACCCAATATGATGGATCTCTATACGTATTTATGAATTCCATTGATCCATTATCTTATTCCTAGGGCTAATTGCCCCTTCACTGGTTCGTGGTGTTCACACAATCCATCGCAGCAATTTGCAATTATTATATGCGATATTTTATATAGTGTTTGCATTCGAGATGGATCCTTTTCGTCATTCTTCAGTCCTTTCATGAAATCCTTTGGGAATTCTTCTTCAAAGAAATCCAAACCTGATGACTGGTCGTGTCAAAGCGCTGATGACATCGTGGGAGGAAAGAGAAACTGGAAATAACTCACGTGAGGAAAGAAAGAACCGAAAATAGAAAGGGATAACCAAAAGGGATTGGTGTTTATCAATAATAATTGATAAATCCGGATTTACTTATAATAAATGAGTGTTTACAATAACCACATAACTATTAATCGAGAGGTCCTTATTTCTGGCGGCCTCTGATCTCTATTTGGTTCGCCGTTATGACGCTATGCATTTATATAACTGGAAAACGCTCGATTATTGAGGGCGGCGATAGAACAGTGCCGGAACTCTCTTTTGCCCCGCCTACACCCACTGATTTGGGGGTCCCGAAGGCGGGATCAAATTAAGCTCCGCCTTAATGTCGGAGTGGGTATTGGGTAGCCAAGTTACTTTATTTTCGCGTAGATGTGAATTAATGGAGGCGTCGTTGAAGTAAACCAATATATTTGAAGGTGGACAACTATTTTTTAGATAAATCCATTTGATTGAATTTGTCGAGTTTAATTAATGGAGAGTGAAAATTTGTAACGATTTACAGCTACAGATTTCAGGTATTTATTTAGCTAGAACCAACGGGTTAGTTGAGTTATATAATGTTGTGAATGTCCTTAAATAAATTATTTATATACCTTAATTTAAGAGAATAATTGACTTGTATAGATGGAAATCCTGAAAAAAAGATCCAGTCTGAGGAAATATGAAATTGGAATTTATGACAACACGAGAGGAAAGGTGAGTAAAATTTGATTCTTTATAAATACAATATTTTGGGATGAAGTTGCGATGGTCTTAGACTCAAAATAAAAGATAGTAGTTAAAATTAACTGGGAATTAACGGTATTTCGGGGCCTTATTCGGAAATGAAGGGAACTTGTATAAGACCAAAATACTATCACGCAACACACTGTTGTAAAAAAATGAGAGGAACTGAAAGAAAAAGAAAAGGAGGGAAGAAATGAAAGAAAAAGAAAAAAAAAGAGTAGAACTGAATGAAAAAGAAAAAAAGGAGAGGAACTGAATGAAAAGGGCCAAAAAGAGGAAGTGAAAGAAAAAGAAAAAAGATAGAGGAACTAAAAGATAAAGGAAAGAGAAATGAAGTGAGAGAAAAAAAGGAAAGGCACTGAAATAAAAAGAGAGGAACTGAATGAAAATGAAAGAAGAGAAAAAAGGAGAGCTGAAAGAAAGATAAGCAAGAGAGGGGAACTGAAATAAAAAGTAAAGAGAGATAGGAGAACTGAAAGAAAATAAAAAGTGAGGAACTAAATGAAAAAGGAAAATAGAGAGACACTGAAAAAGGGGGGAAAGAGGAGAACTAAAATAAAAGGAAAGAAAAGAAAAAACATAAAAAAATGAGAAAGAAGAACTGATAGAAAAAATAAATGAACTGAAAAAATAGAACAACTGAAAAAAGAGAGTAACTGAAAGAAAAAAGAGAGGAAGTAAAATAAAAAGGAAAAAGGAAGAGGAACTGAAAGAAAAATAAAAAACGAACAGAAAAGAAAAAGGAAAAAGAGAGGAATTTAAAAAAAAGAATAAGGAATTTAAAGAAAAGGAGTGGATTTGAAAGATAATAAAAAAATACGAAATTAAAGAAAAATACAAAGAGAGGAACTGAAAAAATAAAAAGAGAATGGAACTGAAAAAAGAAAAGAGAGAGAGAGAGAAGAACTGAAAGAAGAATAAAAATGGGAGAGGAACGAGAGGCACATCTAGCTCTCGAATGAGTTTCCTTGCCATAAACCCGAAAGGCCCAGGGTCTATTGGCGTCTCACAGCGCCCTACGGACCGTTGGGTGAAAAGGGAGCCATTCGCGACTGAGGGAGACGCTCGGCTGACGCGTAAAGGCGCACGATGCAACGCGTGTGTCTGTGCTATAATTAAAACGACCGCCCTCTCCCCAACAGTGAGAAAGAGGCTCTCTATAACGGACGCGTGTAAGGTACCCACCTCCAAATGGAGACCAGTGTGGTGGACCGGAATCGAATCTACTTTCTACCGTCGATGCTCTGCTGCGGATACGTAAAACTCGCATCCGTAGTCGAGGTTCGAAAGAACAAAGAAGTAGTGAGAGCAAAGTGCGGTAGTTCTATCAACAATTCAGGTGCTGAACGTTACGGAATGAAGAATATCTATGGCGCGTCAACAAGAGACACTGGAGATGAGAATCTGAGCGTCGGTAGAAAACATGAGCTAGGAAACGATGCGAATCTACTACATCAGGCGAGCCCCAATTTGGAACAAATCCTGGTTCGGGTAAAGCTTTGGGTGGCAACAGAAGTGCACTACCTCATTCTTGCCCCTTCCCCCCTTCTCCCCTTCCAAAATTAAAAGTCGTGCGTTTCGGCATAGGGAAATTTGTGGTTTAGGGCTTGGTGGAGTAGATGTTTCACAGTAGGAATCTGGACCCCACCAAAAGAGATTGAAAGGTCATCTACATAGAGTGGATATAAAAAAATAACAACCGGTAGCACCGAAGTCACACCATTGATGATCATGGCGAAGAGAGTTAAAATATTGACACTTTCCTGTGGGACACCCTCCTCTTGTCGTATTGATTGGGATAAATGCCCCCACCCGTACGTGGAAGCGATGATCTCGCATGAACTCTTATAGAAATTTGGGAGGCTTATCCTCTCTACCATGGTGTGGAGGTTCTCCATGATACCGTATTGCCATGCTGTATCATAGGCCTTCTTCAGATAAAAAAAAACACATAAGCTTAATGCTGCGTACAAATGAATGCCTCGCAGATAGCATTTTTAGCCGGAACAAAGCCTCCGACGTGAAGTGGAACTTGCCATATTCCAGCAGTCTGGAAGGATGCCCTCCTTCCATATCATGTTGCACAAAGCTAGCAAAAATGGAATGCCTCATGCACCCAACTGTCAAAGCTTGGTGTACGTGATATAGTCCGGGCCAGGGGCGGCATCAACGTATCGATCGAGAGCGGGACGCAGCTCACTATGCCTTAACAGGAGGACTCCGCCACGGATGGGGAACCGAGATTCGGTTCTCGTCCTCCTGGAGAACTGAAGATGAGTCCCGTGAGAACTTGTCCACAATATTTTTGGCCCGCTTCCTCACCACTCCAAGATATATCTTCCATTTAAGTGATGACACATATGTCTACTAAGAAGAAGACCGGTGTATGTGTTTTGAAAACATGCCGGTACCTAGCCCCTGCTCGACGAAATTCACCTACAGTGAAATCGTTCGAGCGGCGCTTATACCGCATATCTGGCATATCGCTTCTCTCTAACGGCAGACTCAAACTCGGCCGACTACGAGGAAAACGAACGTCGTACAAAACGATCAAGCATCAGCGTTGAGGGTGGCAGAGAAGAGTTCACTGGCCTCATCAACAGACCTAAACTCAACTGAGAGAGAGAAATCAGTCATTTCCTGAAATTATGGCCGCCGCGCTCATTCCAAACACCATCGAAGCGTTTTTCGGGCGTCAGTCGCTCAAAAAATGTTTGGATAAAAAGAAATAGAAGGCAGGAAAGTCATCGACACAACCTGTCCTCCCAAATCATGATATGCGTCTGGAGAGCACCTTGATTGATCAAGACAAGAAAATGAAGCGGTTCTTCGAAAATGATGTGTGAATTCATTGATATTTAGACATAGAAGCTGTTCGATTAGGTTGGCAAGACTTGACCGCTTAGATTTAAACTGTATGTAGTCCCGCGAGAGGATGTGCCTACCGTCCAAATTACAATGGAAAGAAAGATCATCGGCAACCATGACACGAATTGGCGGAAGAGCGCCCATTCGAATTCGCTTAACGGTGGCATAAAGTCCGAAATCAAAGTATACCACATATCCAGGTGTAGCTGCACTTCCCCTCCTTGTAAAGAGATATTTTGAGCCAGAAGGAAAATGAATCCCGCATCCACTTGCTTGGTCCCCATCCTATGTGGTGGTCAAAACTCTTATACCCTTGGAGGGTGGTCAGGGTGCACGTGCCCAACATGGTCTACTAAAGATAAATAGCTAAACGGTGACCCTCTCTTGCGTAAATACCGTTACGGGAACTGCCGTAACCTCCATGGAGACATAGGGCGACTGGACCAGCGTTTCGCCCTCACCCACTCTGACTACATTGACGGAATCAGGTCAGCCATCGGGTTTGCATGGCAAAGCAGATAAGAGATGACCTAAGGGAACCTAATGTTGCGCACCATCGTCCTGCGACGGTTCCCGTGGACCTAGCCTCAACGCCTTGCCAACTTCAGGTCGTTTTCTGTCACCTCCGAATCGGGTCCACTAGAGGGAAGCATCGCCATTTGATGGATCGCTCCTTTGAACTTAACAACGACCATTGCGTTCTGCTCCAGACTGTTCGGCACATTCTTGCCGAATGTCTCAGTCTGGGGGATCTTCACGCACGTTACCTGTCGGGGTACCGGGATGAGAGGAGTCGCTACCGTTTCTCGCTTCTACTCGGGAGGGATATTCAATTCATATTCATTCATTCAAATTCAATGTATAAATATTTTTTTCACAAAATCTGGCAAAAAATTACCTTTTTGAAATTATCCCCTTTGTTAACAAAATATGGTGGAAGTTACTTTATTGAAACCCCGCCTCTTGTTAAAGGAACGCGGACTAGATTATCCTGTTTAAATCCCCCTTTTGTTGACAAGATCTGGAGTAGATTACCTAATTGAAGTCCTTCCTGGGTTAAAAAATATGGCCTAGATTACTTTGTTGAAATCGCCCCCTTTTGTTAACAAAATCTGGAGAAAATTGTCTAATTGAAATCCTTCTTTGGTTAAAAAATATGGCCTAGATTACTTTATTGAAATCCACCCCTTTTGATAACAAAATCTGAGGAAGATATCCTTGTTGAAGAACCCCCTTTGGTTAAAGCAATATGGCCTAGATTACCTTGTTGAAATACCCTGTGTGTTAGCTAATACATTACATCGGAACAGTATAAAGCAAGAGCTTTTTTCTTGTTTTGATAGTAATTTTTCCCTCGTTTACCTTCTTTTTAGGGAGGAGGGGGGCTTCTTTCTTAGTGGAGACATCCATCTAACTTGGGATCCGGACCACCGGTTACCACAGCATATAAAAACCGCTTTCTAGTCTACCCAAGGTAGCATAGTTTCCACTCATCTCTGATGTAGCACAATTAGTATTTTCGTATACTTTCTTACAATTAGCACCGAGAATTGACATGTAGGAATAAAATGAGGGTATAATTACCAATTAAGTTGAGTCAAAATCGTACCCAATAGGGCTAAACTAACGCTCTAATTGGTGTGAATGTGGGGGCGATCTTGAGACCCCCATGGTAGCTTAAAGGTACACACAAACTACTGACTCCCTATGAGTTGTAATCCCTCAGCTTTAATTAAAGGGACGGGGCAGTACCCACTTGAAGTTTCCTTAATGGGGAGGCATTTTTATTTTTAATGGCAACAATTTTACCACCGGTCTGGAGAGACATATTTATTTTTTAATTGTAGCAACTTACAACCGATCTGGGGAGGCATTTTTATTTTTAATGGTAGCAATTTTACCACCGGTCTGGAAAGGCATTTTTAATTTTTAATTGTAGCAACTTTAGCATCGATCTGGGAGAATTTTTATTTTTTTTTAATTGTAGCAATTTTATCACTGATCCGGAGAGGCATTTTATTTTCTAATTGTAACAATTTTACCACCGATCTGGGGTGCATTTTTGAATTGTAGCAAATTTACCACTGATCTGGAGAGGCATTTTTACTTATTTTTAATGATAGCAATTTTACCACAGATCCAGAGATGCATTTGATTTTTAATCGTAACAATTTTACCACTAATCTGGAGAGGCATTTTTATTTTTCACGGTAGCAATTTCACCACCGATCTGCACCCATTTAAGATTCCTAAACTTTCTTGTGGTAACCTACTGATTAGCGTAATTCCAAACCATGAGTATCTGCAGCGTGTGCCGAGAAGTGGGACCCGAAACCAATCCCCATCCGGGAACTAACCACACCCGATGTGGCTTAACCTCGGTATAATCGGAATTGGTGTTTCCACTCGGCTAAGCCCTATTCCAATGTAGAGACATGTATACAATGAAGACCATTCCTACCTTCCAACCCCATTTCAAATTAAATAGTACCAAAATGAAAGTGGCCCCATCTAGGTAAAATGAACCTTCCTCCTAATGGATGCTCAATCATAGGGGTATCATTTAATAAGAAGTTTAATAATTCAAAGAATTATTATTATTATTTATTTTTAGAAGAAACAAGCAAGTGAGAACCAACAGGGGCATAAAATGGTATTGAAAAAGAACGAGAAGAGAAACAAACAATCAAATAAAACCAGGAAGGGCAAAGACTATGGAAACGGCTATGGGTGACTTGACACTGATCACATTTAATCACTCACAACCGAGTCATATTTTGAGCAATAACAATATATGGGTAAAAATACTAACCAAAGCGTACTGAAAGAGTACTAAAGCGTACAACAAGAGTACTAAAGGGTATGGCAATAGTACCTATATACTAGTACAACTATACTAGTAAAGTTTACATCGAGAGTACTACAGTGTACAACCAGAGTGAAAAGCGTACAGAAAAAGTACTAAAGATTACAACAAGAGTACTATAACGTAGAGCAAGGGTACTAAAAGTGTACAGCAAGAATGCGAATGCGCCAGCGAAAGCGTACAACAAGAGTGCTACAGCGCCCAGCAAGAGTGCCTACGCGTACAACAAGAGTACTACAACGTATAGAAAGACTACTAAAGAGTACATCAAGAGTGTGTACGCATACAACAAGAGTGCTACAGCGCCCAGCAAGAGTGCCTACGCGTACAACAAGAGTACTACAACGTATAGAAAGACTACTAAAGAGTACATCAAGAGTGTGTACGCATACAACAAGAGTGCTAAAGCGTACTTCAAGAGTAATAACGTGTACTGACATAGTATCAAAGCATAAAACTAGAGTAGTAAAGCGTGAGGCAAGAGTACTCAAGCGTACATCAAAAGTACTACATTATATAGCGAGAGGAATACAGTGTCTAGCAAGAGTAATAAAGCGTACAACAAGAGTACCTAAGTGGAGAGTAAGAGTACTATAGCGTACAACAAGAGTCCTAAAGCGTACAATAAGAGTACTTAACGGTAAAACAATAGTACTACAGTGTACAGCAAGATTACTACAGCGATAGTACTACATAAAGCGTACAGCAAGAGTACTAAAGCTGCATTAAAAGAACTACAGTGTATAGCAAGAGTATTAAAGCGTGCAACAAAAGTACTTGAGCGTACAAGTGTATTACAACATACAGCAAAAGTACTTGAGCGTACAAGTGTATTACAACATACAACAAAAGTACTTGAGCGTACAAGTGTATTACAACATACAACAAAAGTACTTGAGCGTACAAGTGTATTACAACATACAACAAAAGTACTTGAGCGTACAAGTGTATTACAACATACAACAAAAGTACTTGAGCGTACAAGTGTATTACAACATACAACAAAAGTACTACAGCGTTCACCAAGTGTAAAAAAGCCTACAGCAAGAGAAATAAAGCGAGCGGCAAGAGTACCTATATACTAGTACAACTATACTAGTAAAGCGTACATTAAGAGTGGTACTAAAGTGTACAGTAAGAATGAAAAGCGTACATAAAGAGTACTAAACCTTACAACAATTGTACTACAACGTAGAGCAAGAGTACTAAACCTTACAACAATTGTACTACAACGTAGAGCAAGAGTACTAAACCTTACATCAATTGTACTACAAAGTAGAGCAAGAGTACTAAAGTATACAGCAAGAGTGCGAATGCCAGCACGAGTGCGAAAGCGTACAACAAGAGTAGTACAACGTAGAGAAAGCGTACTAAAGCGTACAACAAGAGAGCGAACGCACACAACAAGAGTGCTAAAGCGTACAGGGAGAGTACTAAAGTGTACAGCAATAGTAAGCAGGCATACAACGAGAGTACTAAAGGGAAAAACCCTCGAGAGCATCTATTTAAACGCACCTGTCGCGGGGGGGACTTGGGTTTGAGGTCCTGACTACGTGCGATTGTGTACGCGCAGCTTCGTATCCCCATACACGGGCAAATGTGTATTCATGGATGACGTAGACAATTAATACCATGGATCCGTATTCTATACGTTGTATGGCGGCGGAAGAGGAGGGAGATTTGCTTCAAAGAAGACTAGCGATCTAACCATTACTGTGTAATGGCAAAACAAAAAGAGTGTATTCATTTCTTTAGTTTATGTGTGTGTTGTATCTTCTATTAGGTGTATAGTTGTGTTCACTCGTTTTGTTGTTTCTCTCTTTTGTTATCTGAAGTTGTTTCTTTGTTTTATTTTGATCATTGTATGAGTTGTTTTGTGTAGTCGCACTTGTTCATATCACTGAAGATGGTGTGTACGGTGCGGGACGTTTTTCCGGGACTTGAACTCCCTGGCAGCTCCTCATATCAAGTGTGCCTTTGACTTCCGTTTATGGCGTCACCCTCACGGGGGGGGGAGGGGGAGGCAGTGATGGGGGTCAGGCAGGGGGCAGGAACGCCGTAACGGGATCACGCGATGCCGTTTTCTCTTCCTCCTCAAAATAGGGAATGAAGGTCTCCGTTGCCGACAAGAGTTCACCAGACCCGCCGTAAGGGCGATCTTTCCCTCACAGCGCCCAATTTCTTCTATCTATCTATCTATGCATTTATCTAATACTTGTGAGATAAAAAAATCGAAATCCAACTCCTAATTCGTGTAAGCCCAATGGTCCTCCCCCCCCCCCCTCCAAGAGAGTCTCTTTAAAAAAAACCCTTCGTTTTTCCCCTTTTAAAACTGACTTTGGGTGTCTGAAGATCTCAGGGTTTCGTTAAGCGCTGCAGGCCCCTTATATTTAACGTGAATTCCCGACAAGGGCTCGGATTGCCCCGTCACCTGCGCCTCCAGTAACGGAAGGGGCCTTAGTACGGAGGCGAAGGACAGACGTTAAAGGAAGCAAGGAAGAACAAGGACGCAGAAGATTGCAGACAAACAAACAAGTCAAGGTGGAGCACTTCTAACAGATTTGGGACAATCTAAAAATATAGGACTACAAAAGAGTACAAAATACCCATGGAACAATGTAAAGACTAAGCACAATTGAGAGTACAACTACCTACGAACGAACTAACAACAAAGGAAATTATAGTACAAATACACATGAAGAAAGTAGCAGCTGAGCACAATATAGCACAGGTGCCCATTCAAAAGAGAACACAATTACTAATGAAGCAGGTAGCAGCCGATCACAATAGAGTTCAATTTCCCATAAATGAAATACCAAGTGAACACAAGAACAAAATACCAAATGAGAAAAGGGGGTACAATTATCCATGAATAAAGTAGAAAATAACATCTTACACTTCCAATGAACAAAGGTAACAACTAACAGTGCGAGAGTACAATATTTACACTGGGTTACAAAAAAAGGTTTTTTTAAGTCGTCTAATTTTTTTTAACTGATTTAGGATAATTTAGCATCGCTGAATCCAAAAATGACATCCGTTTCCTCCGTCCAGGTCAGGTTTTTGTGCTAAGTAGATTTTCTTTTACATCCGATCTTATAACTAAATCGATTACATTTTTTTTATATATTTTCGGTTGATTTTTATTAATATTTCTCATCCGAAAAAGGTTTTTAAGATAAAAAAATAGTTTTTTTTAATACAAGTTATTAATTAAATGTTACAAAAATTAATTAGTGCACAACAAACAGTAGACATTGATAAAGGTAGGTACGTTTAAATTGTATATTAAGTCATCATTGTTCAGAATTCAGGGCATGAACTTCCGTTTCTTCGAACTCTTAGAATGCTCAACGGCAGGACGTCTCTCTTCAGAGTCCAACAGTAATCAGCCATCATGACTGCATCTCAGCGTCTCTGATACCTGGTCTCCATCTCTTTCATGTCCTGATGATATATATCCCTCTGCTCGTCGCTCAGTGATCTCAGATTCTCAGTAAACCAATTTGAAAGCAGTGAGCATATTGGTGACAAGTTCTGTGTAGTTCCCTGCCTTCTTGCTGCCAGGAAGGTTCTTTACGGCCAGAGCAAAAGCCTTGGACGTTGCCAGCTCCACCTTGTGCATTGAATTTTTCAAACGCTGTATCTCTGATGAGCTGCACAAGATTCTCTTCAGAGAATCTAGAGGGACATGATCTAGTAGACCTGCGGTGAAAATGGCCGATGTAGCACCCTTAGCCACTAGATGGCGCTACATGGTGGTCAACTTATATTATATTTGAACTCAGTGACCTCAATTACCTTTGGTAGCATTAGTTTTAGCTGGCTACATTGAGCCAACGACTCGTTGCGGACAGAAGATGAAAAGAACACGAGATTTGCATGACCCATAGACCTGCTTGCTTCGCCACATTTAAAATACAGAGGTACTCTTGATGTCTGTTGCGAGCACTGTCAAAAGGTGTTTTTTCACTCTAAATGCCAACAGTTCGGTAGAGGACTTTGACAAGCTTAGATCGCCAATTAGATCATTTAGCTCCTTTGGGGAAAAAGGGATGTGAAACTCATCGTCAAAATCCGGTTCTTCTTCTTCATTTTATTCAACACTGGAGGAGTCTTTGTCACTGATGTTAGGAAGTTCTCCAAAGACAGGTACTGGAATTTCATCACAATGAGCTACAGGAGGACGTGTTGATTGAAGATCAGGATAGATGACACTGCTTCTGTTCTTTCTGTTGAGCCCAGTCAAATCAATAGTGAAGAAATATAGGGCGGTGCCACGGTTTGTCGGCTCTTTATAAATCATGGGAAAGACGCAGATACTAGGTGCGTGTTTTGCATAACATGTGTGGCGCCCAAAGTTTATATTAGTCACCAAGTTTCATACCAAAATAAGCATAGTAAGCACACTTTATGAAACTTGTGATTGGATTCCTATTAAGAACAACGATGTATTCGACGCATGTGTAGTGGAGTACATCGGGCTTATTTTTGCAAGATCTTCTGGCCAAATCCATTTCATTTATCTGCCAAAGAAAAATACCACTTAGTCAAAAATTGCCACATCTAAACTCTTCAGAATTCGTTTATTTAAAGAAGTTGGCTAGTGTTATTAATGACCGATTTAGCAACTGACCAAAACATAATACAACTTCTCACAAACTAAGTATCAACTAACCACAAGAGAGTACGATTAGCTACGAAATAAATAGCAACTGATCAAATGTTAGTACAGCTACCTATGAACAAAGTAGCAACATGACAACATAAGAGAGTAAAGCTAAGCATGAATAAAGAAGCAACTGACCAAAAGATAATACAATTACTTATCTATAAAGTACAACTGGACACAAGAGAGTATAATTATCTATGAATGAAATAGCAATTGATCACAAGAGATTAAAATTACCCGTGAACAAAGTAGCAACTGAAAAAAAGAGTGCAAGTAGCTCAAAACGAAGGAGCAAGAGGCCAATAGAGAGTACAACTACCCATTCCCGAAGTAGGAACTGACTACAACAGAGTGCCAATAAATCTGACCTAAGTGGTAACTGTGCTGAAGATAGTCAACCTATTTAATTATTTATAGCATCCAACCCCAAATGAGGCTTCCATCACCCACAAAGCCATCCACACATACATAACACAGCAATGCGTACAATCTCTATAGGTCAAAACCCCGTCCTTCAATGCCATTCCATCAGGCATCAACACAGGAAAGATAACTCCATATGAACTCATGAACATCAACTGATCGATTCATGTACAAAGAAATATTGGTCAATGAAAATTTGACTTACAATCTTCGTCACCTCCTCGATCCTTTCCGTCATTTTTTACTACATATTTATTCTTTTCCTCCGTCTCTCGAGTCGCCTCCTCACTTCCCCCCCAATCGATGCAACTACCCCCGTTGAGGACGCCAGCTTCATTTCTCTCTCGAGTCAAAGAGAATCATTCTCCTTGATTTAGGTCATCGAAAGAGTTTTCTTTATTAACGAATAATAAAGGGAAAACCATCGAGAGGAATTTGGATGAAAAGATTTGGAAAAGACCTTGTAAATAAAGTGAGGAAGTGAAACATAGCTAGAGGATAGTCTTTTGAGGAGTGGAGGGCGCGCAACTATCTTAAACTACCTCTTGGAATAGGTATGTACTCAAAATTACGAAACCAAAACCCTAGAAAAAATTAAAAGAGAGAGAAAGACAGAGAAAGAGGTGGAGAGATGGATGGGTAAGGGAAGGGGGGTGGAAGAGAGAGAGAGAGAGAGAGAGAGAGAGAGAAAGGGAAAGAGAGAGAGGGAGAGAGGGAGGGAGGTAGAGAGAAGAATATCATATATATATATATATATATATATATATAGTCATGGCCAAAAGTTTTAAGATCAATATATGTTTTTATTTTTTTCATTTGTTTTTAAAATTTACGTGATGGGAATATTAATTCAAATATTTAAATTATTGCAGGTTTATTAAAAAGTCAACATTTCAAAAATAATTAATTAAAAAAAACATTCTTACGTTCTTTAGCTCAATCCAAAATCGCGCTCTGGTCCTGTCCCTGTAGAATGTGTGTTTCAGTCCCTCTGGAGCTTTGCTATTAGATCAAAAGGCTAAAAATGGCGACAAATATGGGTTAAAGGTATGATGCTGTGTAATTTTAATCTCTTTCCTAATATTTTTTAAATAAATATTTAATTTTTTTCAATTCCAGAAATGTTTTTTTCTAAAGAAAAGCGTGCAAAAGATTTTGACCTGTACCAAAAGTCCTGAAATGCAAGGAGATAGTTACTAAGGGTACTGCATCAAGGAGCCCCTGCTTGCGTGTAGTGTAGGGAGGGCTGCAGAGGGCTAGCAGGGCTGGGCTTCCAACTAAATTGAAACTGACTCTCCTTATTTGCCGGAGCTTGCATCCTCCCTTACACCTTCTGAACCTCTAGCCCCATCTTTATGGTTATTATTGATATTAAAAAGACTGGTTACATTTGTGTAAAAGTCTTCTAAACGCCCAAGAGCTTCAGATGAACGCTATAAACGCCTCCTAGTAAGGTCCCAGCTCAAGGCTCGGATTGCCTCTAGTGTCAAGCTTGCTCACGGTTGGAAAGAAGCAGGTGTGACCCTTCAGCACGCACATTGAAGCGGAGACTTTTCGACAAAGGTCTCAAATTGAGAAGGCGAGAAGCCTCATCCTATCAAGAAGAACTATTCAGACTGGCTCCGCATTTGTGAGAAATATAAAGAATGGTCTGTTGAAGGCTGGGTTAAAGTGATATTCTCTGATGAAGCTCCCTTCAGCTGATTTGGAGCTTCTGGAAGATCTTTCGCTAGGAGGAGAAAAGAGGAACGCGTTCACGAGTCCCGTGTCGTGGGCACAGTGAAGCATTCGGACACTTCCCATGAACTCAAAATGGTACCTAAAGCTGCTTCATCAGCACCTTTCCCCAACAGTTCAAGACCAATTTGGGGATGATAGCTGTGTTGTCAGCATGATCGTGCACCTTCGCACAAAGTAAAGGCAACAAAAAAGTTCTTGGCTGAAAATAACATCGGATCTTGTGGGCGATAATCAAACTGGCGATTGATAAACAGAAACCATCCAATTGTGAGCAATTTCAGTCAAGATATCATCGCAAATCTGGTCGCAAGCATGTTAAAACGAATTGAAGCAGTCCGGAAGAACAAGGGACATTAATGTAAATATTGACTGTGCTCATAAAATGGGTTTGGGGTCTAAAACTTGTGCATATTTCATCTTCAAATTATGATATAAAGATACTCAAATACAATGCAACGTTTGAGTAGTTATATTAATCTTTTATAGGAAAAAAATATAGTACTCTCAAAACTTTGGGCCATGACTATACAGTACTCTTAAAAAAACTCAGATCACCTGTGTTTCTTTCACAACATATACGTTCTTTCACAACATGTACGTTAGCATACAGGAATAAACCGCAGGTATAAAGGAAATTTACTTGAAAAATTAAAGTATCCAAACTGATACGAACGACAGCGGAAACAAATTTATTTTGGAACATAACGATTAAATTGTGAATGAATTGCATTTGTACAAGTATTAGTGTGGATGCCTTTATTCTCGAGGATGCTTTGACATCTCCTGCCACAGAAGCAAACCACCTGTTGTCGCGTGCGCACTAATCTTCCTCCTAACACCATGTACTCGTGGTCCAGGAAGGTCTTCATCAACTTTGGCGTGTGGTAAGGGGCGTTATTATGCATGAAAATTGCAGGTTGGGCTTATGAGGCTTAGAATGAAGGAAAGCATGCAGCGATTCTGTGTAAGCTTGTTCATACACTCTGCCCCGTAAGCAGACAAGTGGTCCATCGCCTTCTACCGAACTCACGAGCCATACCATAATACTTCCTCCGCCCAAATTAACACTCCGTTTGTTGCGACGAACAAACCTCCTACTATCGGATTGGAGGAGTGTCCGTGACGTCTACAGTGGAGAATGCAAGACGTCTTCTTGTTTTTTGAACTGATCAATGGATTGACCTAGGGTGTGCGAGTGTAAAGATTGTCTTCCTGAAGAAATTGATTGCCAAATTCTCACTTATCTCTTGAGAAACTGGTGCAGCCGTCTTAAAACGCGCCTTCTTAATAATTTAGGTAACGGCTCGGTCTTCCCTTTGGGGTCTCTTCCTTGATTTACCAGTGTTCCATAAACCTGTTTTGTCAGATTGACAGAATATTTTGGACTGCACCTTTGGAGCACACTTAACACATTCTGCAATAATTTCAATTGAAAGACCATCTTGGTAGCATAGCTTTACGATCAGCTCTCCGATAGAGAGAGGCGTGACAGATTTCTCAAGCATGTTACTTGGACGAGAGCTGTCAAGAAAGTGACTTAACGTACAAGAGATTGAACTGAAGTTAGTAACTATGCAACCAAGGCCGTTCCCTCAGTAAGAAACCTTAGCGTTTAGATCATTCTGCACAGTTCATTTTTTTTCTAGTAAATTGCTTATCTTCTGATAACTTTTGTTTTCTTCATCTAAATTTATATAATCTCTACCTATAAGTAGTTTATATACCTCTTGATTCTCGTGCACCAATTTTGGAAACTTTGGATTTTCTCTGGCTAAAGTTATGGAAGATGGTTGTAATAGAAATACAAGTGTTTATATATATATATATATATATATATATATATATATATATATATATATATATTAGTGTAGTTGGGTAGCAGCCTTTCCTGAATGCAAATTTTGTTGAAGACTATTGTGTATTTTGCCTTAATTAATTTCCTTTGGCAACTTTCTCTTCTTCTAACTATCTTTTTTATTCCATCTTGTAGATGGTGGATCACTTCTGCAGTATTGATTTCTTTTTTAAATGAATGGGTTTGGTAAAAAAACAAACTAAATTGCTGAGCTTTCGATCTTATTTGATCACCTTCGGAGCGGTTTGATTTGTTCTTGCCTCCTTTACCGATGTAATGAGTGGAGTGAGGATATGACAGAGTGAAAGAATTGGAAATTGGACATTGGACATAAAAAGTGGAGAAACTAGGCAGAAAGAGAATAGTTAGGTCCCTGGCGAAAGGGTATCGCTGTGTCTTTTCGCTAGTGAATTTGTTGTTTTTTCTTTCATCTTTGTTATTTTAGCTTCGAAGCCTTTAAAGTTTTTCTAACATTTGCGTTAGTATGATATATATATATATATATATATATATATATATATATATATATATATATATATATATATATATATTACTTTTTTTTTTAATTTGATCAAATTCTATGACTATTAATTTGTACAAAAAAACATTTATACGTAGTAGCTTTCAAGCCTTTTTGTGTGTGTTCTGTGACTTTGTTGATTGTTTTTGGTATCTTTGGGATATGTTGCTTATCCGGTAATTTTATGTGGAGATTGGGTCTTGGTTGTGCCGCACAGCTGTTCTGCTTCTGGGAAATCTTTTCCAAGCCTGGTTCCGTATTAGGTCGGGAATTCCGAAGTGATTCCTGATGAAATCTGGGTCAGAGTTCCTCTTCACCTTCTGCCAAATATTGAGGGCCCTGGTACTTAGGTCTTTGTTTATCGCTCTGATGTTGGTGTCTTTTTGTAGTGTGTGTGGGCGTTTTCTGTTTCTTCTCCTAGTGTTATTTATTATTAAGAGTGCTTTATTTTGCACTTTTTGCAATTGCATCATCCAAGTCTTTGGAATGGCCGCAAATGGCATGGGCGAATACAGTATTTTTGGTCTGATGTAGGCAGAGTATATTTTCTTTTTATTGTTTCTTCTTAGGTTTTCGAATCGAAATAATTCTCTGATATCCTGACTCGTACGTGCAGCTATGCTATTTATTTGGTCTCTATATCCCCTGGTATTTATTTTTAAGCCTAGCACTGTGCTTGCTCTCTTGTATGGATATCTCACATCTCCTACATAAATTGGTGGTATTTTATTTCTTTTGACTGGAATGATGGTAAACTTGTTCAAATTAGTTGCGATTTTCCAGCGTCGTTCGTATATATTTAGGTTCTCTATTTCATATGCCGTCATCCTTGCCATTGTCCTTTCATTTTTATATGGGGATACCACAATCTGTGTCACGTCGTCGGCAAACTGAATATACAAAGATTCCTCTAGCCTAGGACTAGGGAGGTCTCTAGTGAATATCGATTAGAGCAGTGGACTCAAACACCCACCTTAGGGGATGGGGGCGCCCTCTTCCAGTTGAAATTCTGGTCCTTGGGACTCCCTGATCTTGATGAATGCTCTTCTGTCCATGACATAATCACAGGTTATTTTCTCCAATCTGAGATTGAGTCCCAGTTAGAGAATCTTAAACTGTAGTCCTCTGCGCCATACTTTATCGAATGCTTTCCTGACGTCACTCAATACTAGATCAGCGTGCTTCTTCTCTTTTTCTATTTGGGCTAATTTCTCTGTTATCATTGCTAGTGCTGTGTCCGTACCTCTATGCCTTCTAAATTCGTGCTGTTGACAGTTGTGCAGATTATTGGCGTCCAGGTAGGATTGCACTCTGTTGGCGATGATTTTTTCGAAAGTTTTCCCTCCAAATTCAAGGAGAGAGATCGGGTGGTAGTCTTCCTGGCAGATTGGGGACTTCCCCGACTTAGGAATGAATATTATTT
The DNA here is from genome assembly GCA_963969495.1 of Ceratothoa steindachneri. Taxonomy (NCBI): domain Eukaryota; kingdom Metazoa; phylum Arthropoda; class Malacostraca; order Isopoda; family Cymothoidae; genus Ceratothoa; species Ceratothoa steindachneri. Next base: position 23,526,322 of record OZ018339.1, read on the forward strand.
TTGATAGTTTCCAGACATCGAGAACGTATCCTGTATTGAAGACCACGTTCACGATATTAGTTAATCCTTGTTTTATATTGGGTGGAGCGTTACTAAAATTTGCTTTCGTTAAGCCTGAGTGTATTCGGGCATGCTGCTTAAAAGTTTTTAGGGTATCGTTTAATTCCTGTAGGGAGATTTTTTTTCTGAGGCCCACCATGGGTCTTTCCGCTGTAGCGTTATTGAACGGATATGTTCGTTCTATTTCTTCATTCAACTGGTCTATTATCCCGTTCCCGAACTCTGTGTCGAAATTTTCTTCTTCTTCAGGGAAAATTTTAAATACGTTTGACCAGTATTCTCTAAATTCTACTTCTATCTCTTCTGGTTCAGTGATTACTTCACCTTCCAGATTCTTGATATTCATTCTTTTGTTTGCTGGTTTTTCTCTGTATCTCTTCACAGTTTGCCAGAACGTTCTAGGTCCATTTCTTCATCGAGTTCTTCAATGAGTCCATCCCAAATTTCTGCTTGTTGCTGTAGAGTGAAAGAAAACGATTTTTAAGGGGTATTTATTCTGCCTAGGTTGAACGTAACGTTAAAGGAAATGGGTCACTCCGGTGAGTGGAATTTTAAAAGAATTTTAATGTGCGATTCCAGCTTGTCGCTTGACTGTTCATGGCCGGCTTATCTTCATTTATTAATATGGCTTCTAAGAGTTTCAGCCGCATTTATTGACCTCTTTTCTTTTAATAACGGTGTTATCAACGAGCATATCTCTCGTTAGGTTAATATTATGGGCACTCTCCATATGATTTTTAGGCGCTCCGCTTTGTAGATGCATAGTTAAACATCTCAAAAGTGTAGTGGTTGCCATGCCAATATATTTTGAGTTATTATAAAGCTTACAGTGTTTATCGGGGCAGATGAACTCGTAAACTATGTTGGTTGACTTGAGATTCGAGGAGTTTAGGCAGGTGTTGTTTTTCATCAGGAGATTGCTGGCTTTTGTTGTTTTTTTTAATAAATGATGAATTAGATTTTATCCGTTTGATTTTTAATCTTGATGTTTTTTTCATCTATTTTATAGGCCGTGGAAATCTGGTTTCTGTAATACGCTTTGATGTTGTTGACTTCTCCATGATTACTTTGAGTTTTTTCCGCATGTTTGCAATGGTTATTTAAAAATGATCGGAGTTGTTTGTCAATTATGCTGTTTGAGCAACAACTATTCACGACTATTTGCTTTACTCGTGCAATCTCATGGTGGAAAAGTTCCCACGTAGAGCAGCATTTATAAACTCGGCGGATGTATGAGCCGATTGCGCTTATTTTATACCTTTCAGGGCATTCACTCTCGGCATTGAGGAATCTTCCCATGTCCGTACTTTTCCTATGCACTTTAGTGATGTAGCTGTCATTGATGTTTTGAACCTCAACGTCCAAGAAAGGGAGTTTATTGCCCGTGCTGAATTCATAAGTTAATTTTAACACAGAGTTCTGCTCAAAATGCTGGTTGATGTTTATCAGATGTTCTTTGTTTTGGACGTTGATGTAGATGTCATCTACATATGGGCGATATGTGTGTGGCTTATTTTCCATGATGTTCATTTATCTCTCCTCAAGTTGACCCAAACACATTCATTTAAAAAAAAGATGAATACTGGACAAGTGATCCACCATCTACAAGATGGAATAAAAAAAGATAGTTAGAAGAAAAGAAAGTTGCAAAGGGAAATTAATTAAGTCAAAATACACAATGGACTTCAACAAAACTTGCATATATATATATATATATATATATATATATATATATATATATATATATACTTTTAAGGCGGTATGCGGCGTCTCCTTCGGTGTTACGTCTTGGAAACTCTTTGCTCGTTTTCGCCTCAAAGTCTCCTCCGTCTCCTATCTGTCTCCTCCCCTTCTCCTATCTGTCTCCTCCCACCTCCTCTTTCCTTTCCTCCGCCGCGCGGTCTAATGGGGGCCAGAACTTCCGCCTCAAGGTCAGCTGTGCCGCGCCGACGCTGTCTTCCAGAGCGACTTCCGAAACGCGAAATTAGATGGCAAAGAGAGAGCTTATGGGAACATGCCAGCCATTGTTGCGTTCGCGAGAGACGTTTAGCGTTGCCGTTCACGTTTTATGTGCGTTTTTCCATGCGGTTGTATACAGAGCTAACGAGGGATTCACGTTTATCTAGAATGGAAATAAACGAAAGAAGTGTTCTCGCTGGAGAAATGTAACAGTCTGTAGATTACAAGACGACGCCAGAGCCCCCAAATTGAGGGAAGAGAATTGGTTTTCGTAAAGGTCAGGCGATTTGCAATCGTAAATTGGTTAAAGAGATCTCGGTGATTATCTCTCTTAGTTCGGGGTCGTGTTTAAGATTGTGAGGCAACGGGGCTTAAAATGGGTTCATGTTTCCAAGAATGGAAGTGAAACTCCATCAAGTCTTATTAACAAACTCCTTTCTTTTTTATTTCGGGTGAAGTCGAAGTAATTCCAGCTTCAAAAGAGACAACAAGGGTGATCTTATGATTTTCCTATGTATTACAATTTGAATGGTTTTCCGGCAACCATTTCACTCACTTGTTAAACTTTCAGGTTCTCTCAGATTTAGTTCTTATCTTTTATTTTCGATTTTTCTCATAATGGCATTGCTCGAATTTTCAACCCGACATTTTTCAATTAAATTTCATAATCAAAATTTTTGGGTCCGCCATATTTATCAGTCATTTTTTTCTTCAAACCATGATTCAACCCATGTGGTTTTGTTGACTTTTAATGCTTAGATTACACTCGAAACTAGATCATTGTATACGGGTTAGGACGCCTATTAATGCTCCTGTATTTAACCTACCTTCATAACTTAAACTTCAATTTTATTCTTATCTTTATTGGATAGTTCATGATATATCTGGATAGTTATACTTCATTGGGGTATAGCTGAAACGCTAGCCATTGATCATTGGATATTGTTTATGCAAATTTCAGAGAACGTGGAATACAGAGAATTTAGTACGGTATGTCTATCGGTAACCAACATATTATTCATAAGGAGTCATAAGGAATAGTATTATCTCCAAGGACATTGCTAACCATACCGAGGAGGTACTATTTGGGAAAAACCGTAACATACAGCATGAGAAAAGGCACAGAGGAAGTGTTGGTTCATTGTCAACAAACCGGAGAAAATAGCGTCCATATTTTTACACCCTTGTTTCTTCTTGGAGCCTTCCGTTCACTCTTGCAGGTTCTCAATTGGTACCAGTCACTTTTTCCCACAGGGGAACGATTAAATAGAGCGTTCTCTCCTAACATGACGACACGTGGTGTCCGCAGGAAACGAGTCACGGTTGCGTGACATCTGTGTAAGCAAACTGGAATGGTGTAATATCACGGATGAATTGGGTGCGTACGACGAATATATCTCGGTGATAGAGGAAATAATGTCATCTTTATAAAGGGCGAGGTAAAATGTAATTTCTCCTTTTTTTTCAAGTTGAGGCAGTTACGAAATAGTTCATTACGTCAAAAAAGAGTATCGCCAAGGAAACTTATCAGAGAAGCGATATGTACCAGACGTGTTTCAATTAAACTATTTTTCTCCCTTTTTATTTGGGTAATAATTTAATTGAGTGTAGAAGAAAGTATTGCAATTTTTTTGGCAATTTCTTGTCCCCAAAGTCCATCTGAGATTGATTATAAATTTATCTTGTAAAATTTAAAAAAAATCTTAATTTGTGGTTCTATCCGTGATCGAGGATAAACTTATTGCAATCTTACGTAAACAAATATTGGGCAATGAAAATAAAATGAGCTCGACACACTTGTTCAGACAGTTATGGTTATAGAACCTAGAAAAAGTAATAAGAAAAGTAACAGGATTTAACTTTAACTGTCTTCCTTTAACCTAACCTAACTCTACCTAACAAAACCAAACTTAACCTAACCGACTTAAACCAAGCCAAACTAAACCTAACATTATATGTTTGGTCTCAGTACACTACTTAGGAAACTAAATAAATATTATCTCTTTTTTTGCTGTTGTGTAACTCCCTTATAGATAAATAATGGCAGTTAATAGTTTTTATTACCCTTTTTTATTTTATTTAAATAAAATGTGACTTTCTTTCCCCGACTTTTTCTACCGAAGATGTAACTTTGTGACTTTATCCAAACTTTTCCCCCATTTGAATAGCTGCGTGTCTCTGTAGGATTCTTAATCATGCTTATAAAGCCTGTCCATTGCTATTATTTAATTAGAATAAAATGCCATTTTTGTTTTATTAGAAACTGGTAGCCAAAAATGTTTCTCGCAATTGGAGGCAAACAGAAGATGTTCTAAGAAGTCTCATATTGTGAAGGCCAGAATATGCACATATATCTTTTGCGGTGTTATTTCTATGAGCTTAAAAAAAACACTAGTAGAATATTTTTGTCCATTGCTCAATTTTCTTTTACAAAATAATAAATTGTCCTAATTTGGGAGTGACTCTACAGGGTGTCCCTAAAGTTTGGATACAGGAAGTCTTTTAATGGCCTCCTCGTTCACCAGACCTTACCCCCTTGAATTCTGTTTCGGGGTATGCTGGGGGAGAAGGTGTACTTGAGACACCTGAGGGAAGAGTGAATCATAAATGAATGCGCTCAAATTGATGGGCATTTGGAGTTAAGGCATCGGTTGAATCTCGAAAACTGCATCGAATTTACTTTATAAATGGTGGAAATTACATCAAAGATTTTATTTATTAATATTTAAATTAAATCAAATGTAGTTTAAATTAAATAAAATGTCGTTGAATTTTTTTTCTAGTGAAATGATGCATTTTGCCCTTGTGCAGACTTTAGGGGCATCCTGCCAGACATTTTTTAAAAGAAATTTTTGCAAGGAAAGTGGTAAAATTATTAGAATGGAAAGTATGGGCAAATTATAAGGACCAAACAACCTACAAAGGAGACTAGTTGGAATATTAAGAATCGAAAAGGACCGCAATTCTCCCCAAACTGTCCCCGTTTAAAAAAGTAGGCTCTTTGTGAGGATAATTGGGCGACAACAGATTCGTTCGTTCTAAATGTGAGTGTTTCTGTTTTCCACAGGGGATGATTAGGGAATAGGGCCAAAAGTGAGTGGTTGAATGCAAGTAGACATCACAAGAATGGAACGGCGGAAGGGGGGGGGGCATTTGGTGGCAAAATAGGCTTAACTCTGCAAAGTTGCATTTGCTGCTGTCACGGTTGTGATTTAGTACATAAATCACCCATCGCGTCGCACCTTCGCGCGCATATCTCAGTGAAGGCATAAAGTGTAAGGTGGAAAATGTGAACCGAGGATTGTTACAACATATGGCAGAGCTGTTAGTAGCCGAGTGGATACGGCGTTGGTCTCCCAACGCCGCGGTACCGGGTACGATCCCGTTTCCGGGCATGAGCAGACACAAACGTCAGCGCACGCAGAGATCTGGCTACCGGTGGAAGCGTTGTGCCTATCGGAGGGATAAGCTTTCTTTCCTCTCCCGTCTTCGCAGACGAAAACACACACATTCTCTCAGTTCAACGAATCCAACCGAGGGGCAAACTACATCCAAATACCTCTGACGGGAAACTTGTTCCCCCTGCCCCGGGGCGAGGTTCCTTACCCGTAAGCTGTTTGGCATCAAAACGTAATACTTCCTGGCACCTCTTCCTAAAGAGGACCGGCCAATGGTGCCCGCGGGCTCACCAGCAATTGTCATAGTGATCTTTATGTCTATTTCATTATCCGGTCGGGATCCCTCATGCCCAAAGAAGGATGGCCAACTTCTACTACTACCCCTACAACATATGCCACCGAATGAGGAGTAGGATGAACAGTCTCTCTCTTACAGGACGCTCTCGCTCAGTCACTTCTTATTCGCCCCCACCCTCCTTGCGGCTATACTCCCCCTTCCTTTCCACTGGGGGCGCAATTCCCCCCCTCCCCCTAACTCCTCCCCGGAGAACCGCAAGTCACAAGACGAGGAAACAACTTCCTCTCTCCCGTCCCCATTTTCCGTTACCGAACCGAACCGAGGTCGGAGGTGAAGCGCTCGGTTTATCTCGTGTCCCCAAATGGCCATAATCGCGCGCGGCCCCGAAAACCCCTATTTTCGGGGAGGGGGGGCTCCGCACGCCGGCGATATGCGCTCCGTTCCATATTGTTTCACTCAGCATGGGATCGTCTCGAAAGACTTCCTCTCTTTCTTCCTCTCTGCTTCCACCTTCCTTTAGTGTCTCTCTCTCTCTCTCTCTCTCTCTCTCTCTCTCTCTCTCTCTCTCTCTCTCTCTCTGTGTGTGTGTGTGTGTTTCTCTTTCTCTGAGTCTTCAGGTCATTTTATTGGTTGGTTCGTCCGTGGCGTCCCCGCAGCGGTGTCTACGTGCGAGCCTCGGTGAACGAAGTTGTCCGAAACGAAGTCGAGGTTTTCGATCGCGTCTTCTCCGCGTCGCCCGCAACTGGCCGTGATTCGTCGCCTCTTCCGCCAAACAACTTCCCTTTTCACTCTCCGATTTTTTAGTCCGAGGAAAAGTTGGATAGTTTGAGCACCTCAATTATCTTCTTTCTCTCATCCCCACCTCCTTACTATTGCTAGTAATATTCGTAGTAATAGAATCAGTAGGTAAAAGTAGTAGTTGTAATACTAGTAGCAGTTGTATTCGTTGTAGACCTGTCGTATCAGAAATAGCAATAAAAGCAGTAGTAACAGCAATAGCAGTATTAGTAGACTTAATAGTAGTTGAAGCAGTAGTTGAAGCAGTAGTTGAAGCAGAAGTAGTAACAGTAGTAATAATACTAATAAATCATACAATGCACTTTAGATAAATGTGATTGTGTGAAAGTACGTTTTGATGCATTACTGGTTTTAGTTCCTCCTCAGAGCGTCCCTCTGGCAACTCAAAATTTCACAAATACCAAATCAAACAAACAAAATAAAAAACCCAAACAAAAAACTAAAATCGAAAAAAATAAGAAAGAGAACAACGGCAATAAAGCAGAAAGAAGCACCCTCCGGCGTCAGGGGGACTACTGCCTGCCCCTGGCACGGGATTATGCAACAAACACCAAATAGAGTGAAATAAAATGGTGGAGGCTAACCTCCTCCAAAATGTTAAATAGTCCATATCACCGCCCCGACTATAAAAGACCATCAGTAGCGACCCCACTCGCCCCGATAGCGAGGCAGGTAATGTCAACGAAGATCGCCCAGACTGAGCCATTCAACAAGAATGTGCCAAATAATCTGAGGGACAACGCAATCGTCGCAGTAAAGTGCAGGGGAGCTCTCCATCGAATGGCGGGGCATCCTGCGAGTGTTCACAATTGGAATAAGACAGAAAGAGACCCGAAATCGTTGTGGCATTGTGGAGTAGGTCTATGGGAACAATCACCGTACAATGGCACGCAACTTTAAGTTCCCATAAGCCGTCTCCCATCCTCTTTGCCAGGCAGCCCAAGGCTGCCGGGATTTCTACCATGCTGTCGGTTGATGAAAATTGTAACGCTGGTGTAGTCGCCCAGTCCTCGCAGAATCTTTGACGCACTCATTCCCAGCAATCCCCACATGTCCAGGAACTCAGAAGAAAAAAATGTCGACATCGGCAACCGGGCAGTCACGGATACCGCAAACCAGGATGTGTGGAAATTCAAGTGCCCGATAGCACTCAAGGCGCCTTTAAGTCGCTAAAGATCCAATCCCATCTCAGAACTGACCACGACGCGTTATCTGACGTACCGAGTGTTGTATTTCAACCAGCACCGCCGTGAAGACAAGCCCAGCGCCTGGTAAAACCCAGCTGACTTCAAACAGATGAGATAAAGCGTGGAAACCGGCCTCTTCCTGGGACTTGGAGACATCCCTGTACCCTGGCACAGAACAAGCGTGACACAATGTGTGCTATAAAAAATCGAACGCAATATGTCCGGCACTGTAGAAGCTTTGGGAGTAGAGGCGTGGCGAAAACAGTCAAGGTGGTGGCCTCCATGATGGTGCCCTGGAGAGAACCAGAGGCACCACCGATCCGAGAGCTACGTAGAGATCTTGAAGGAGTTTCCTAGGCCTAAACACAAAGGGCTTAGGGTGGAATGGCGTCTATTGGCGATATAGGCACTGTATAAGTCGCCTGCCCATGCATTGAGAGCCCTTAGCGACTAGGGGAGACGTTGAGCCTGCGCGTACAAGCGCATAATTCAATGTGCACGGCACAGAGCGAATGGCATCTCTCCACATCGAAAAAGTAGGCTCTCAATTGGGTGAGTGCGGAAGGCACCGATCGCCAAACAGAGACTGGTGTGGTGGATCAAGTCCAACTTCCGCAATACACGCTTAACTTCGGATGCGTAGAACTCGCATCCGTAGCTTCGAAAGAACAAAGGATGGGTAGAAAGTGAGGCAGTAGCCCTATTAGCACCCCAAGTGCTAAACATCACAAAATAAAGAATGTCCATGGCGTAGGTACAAGATATACTAAAGCAGCAAATATGAGCCTAGAAAGAGATGCATGGGTCAAAAACAAGAGGAAGAACATGGTGAGAAGACAACCACTTAAAGCAAGTCCCTTTAGGAACAAGTTTGTTTGGGATGGAACCTTATATGGCTGCAAAAATGCACCACCCTAGTGTTGGCCAAATAAAACCAAAATTTGTGCACTTTGGTTTAGTGAGATATGCGATACAATGCCTGTTGGAGTGGATGCTCCAAAGTTAGCAGCTGGATCACATCAAAAGAGATCAAAAGGTCGTCTACGTAGAGAGTAGCGAGAACATCTTACGGGAGCATCAAGGTGATAACGTTGATGCCCAGGAAAAAGACTGTGACACCGAGAACTCTTTCCTGCGGGACGTCTTCTTTCTGCTCTGTTGGGCTGGAAAGGGCTCCTCCCACCCATACGCGGAATCGACGATATCGCAGAAATTTAGACCTACAAATTGGAGGGCATCTCCTAGCTCTCATCGTATGGATGGCCTATATGAAACCATATCACCATGCAGTATCATAGGTCTTCTCCAGATTGAAAAGTAGTGTAGAATTATTCTGTGTACGAATGAAAGGATCACATATAGCATTTTTTAGCCGGACCAGAGCATCCGATGGGAAGTAGAACTTGCGTAAATTGCACTGTTGCGTAAGACAGGTGGCCTCCACTGTCTATGAAAAAAGCTAATTCCACATTTACCAAATTCCACATCAACTTGCACCCGGAGGAGGTTAGAGAAACTGGTTGGAAACCGGCCAGAGCATCGTTCGAACCAGCAGTGGTGTCCGCGCATGAAGCACGAGCGTAAAACTCTCTTCTACATTTGTGCGAGAGTGGTCTTCAGGGTAAATTAGGATACGTATGCCCATCAGAAATAGCCGCAGGCGTACTTGGAAACATAAAGAAATCTATCCCTAGCTCTATGAAATTAACCGACGGTGAAATGGTTCGGGTGGCGCTTATAGCGCATGTAGGCATATCGTTGCTGTCTGAGGGCCGTCTCACATTCAGAGGACCACGATCTAAGCGGACGGGGTGCAAAATGACCAGAAGTTTAAAGAATAGTAGTTAGGCTTACGGCGATGAGATTGCCAGATAAGAACTTAACGGCCTCATCCAGTGACCTTACCTCCTCGAGTTTGACAGTGTCGTAGGTCAGGTATGAGCTCCCTGACCTTCGCTGGGCCTTCCTGGATGCGGGGAAATGAGGCGACAAGCAGGCACGGGGGAATGCACCTTTTTGGCGTGGGTCACACCGTAATTATATATGAGTGTTTATTCTAACTTTGGCCGATTTCAGTCAAATGTGGTTCTGAGAATCAAACAGTGGAAACAAAAATAATCTTACTACTATACAAACAATAAAATTTAACAACAAAGGAGAAACTATGGGAAATGCACCAGACTAATTGTAAAACAAAATCGATTTAAATGGATGCTTCGGCACGCGCCGCGAACATGCACAGATGACTAACCGAAAGAAAACGGGAGGAGGGGATCATGGGTGAATCTTCGAGGTCGAATAGCGTCGCGCCTTTTCGAAGTCGACAGAGAGAAAACGCAATTGTCTTACAATTTCCGCGGTGAGCCTTGAGGGTTTGGATCGAGTGGGTATCCTCGCCGTGAGAAGCTTGGCTGGTTATTGCGGAAGGACGAGTCTTCACGTTGCTTGACTGTCGTTAATTCTGACTAAATGTTTCTTGCCTGCGAGTCCTTGGGGTGCAGTAGTCGCTTGAGAATTTGCGCATCGTTTCCTTAGTGAATACTGGAGAATACTGATTTTCTCATGCCCGTGCTTGGAATTATATACAGGGTCGCCGGATGCGATTTCGCTGGTCGACGGAAGCGGATCCCACTCCATCTGAAGGGGAGCGGTGGACGTGAACTTTGCATCGCACCCTCTTGCTGATCTTTTCCCGGGCTCCAGTTTGGCTCGTATCAGCCTTTCTTACCACCCATGAAATTTACCTAAAGACGCTGATTGAAGGTCTTCTCCTCTGTGAGATATTCCCTATACCTCTGCCCCCGCGTGACTCTCTCTCTCTCTCTCTCTCTCTCTTTGACACAGAGTATTCACTTATTTGCTTGAAATTGAGAACAACGTGCTCGCTCCAAGCACCACTAGGGCAGTTTTTCAGGCGTCAGTACCCAATAAAATGATAGTTGAATTGGAAAGTGGTCACTATCATGATGGTTATCGACCACCTCCCACCCAGAATCAGGCTGTGCATCTGGGGAGCAGAGGGACAGATCGAGGCTGAAAAATGAAGCAGTTCTCAGACAATGATGCCTAAACTGAACAACATTTAGGAAGCCTATTTCCAGTTCGTCGATCAAGTTGGCCGACAAGGTCCCTGAGATTAATCATGTAGTCCACCCAGAGGGGCGTTTCTAACGTTCAAATCTCCAAGCAGAAAAAAGGGCATCGGCCACAGTATCACGATGCAGCGGGGATCCTCCGCGTCAAGGTCGACTGACGGTGGAATCTACGCAGAAATTACAGTATACCTACTATCCAGGTGTAGCTGCACTGCTACTGCCTGACAGGAGGTATATAAAACAAAGTGAGGGAAAGGAGACAACATGCAGGGTGTAAATCTCGCATCTTACTGCCTAGCCCCCATCCAGTTGTCGTGGGATCGCAAATTATTTATAGCCAGGGGTTGGGAGGGAGGTACGTCCTCAGTATGATCTCCTGCATAAAAATACCTAACAGGAAGTGGGAGGAGAAGAATCTCCGCAGCTCCTTCTAGTTAGACCGAAGTCCGCGGCAATTCCATTGAAGGAATATGCCTTCCAGGTCTAGCTCGGAAGAGATACAGGGGGCATTTTAAAATTAAGGCATAAGACGTACAAAGCAGCCCTTGGCGCGCCAGAACAAAGTACTTAGTTTCATGAAAGGACAAAAGATCAGCAGTCTGAATGGCAAGGATTTCTTTCTCCAAGAGATACGCGCCACATTTCTTCAAACAACAGGGTGCGGCTTTCTGCAATGACACGCTTGGCTATACACGATAATGCCTTATAGTGTGCGACCTTAGAGCACCTTACACAGACTTCGATTATACCCCAATTTGCACGTATACTGGAGTGATTCGTAAGGACAAAGCCTTGGCAGTAGTAGGACCTCTACAACAGTTGCACGAATTCCTTCACGCGGTAGCGATGCCAAGCGGCAGGCGCTGACTCAGGGAGCCTGTCACGATCGAACGTGACGAAGCGAGTAGGGATGGGTATCGAGGCCCCTCCGTGTTTCTTAGCGCATGTCCTACTTTGACCGCTCGCTGGTCAGCCAGATCTTGGGTGATGTCTTCTAAGGAGTAGTCCACGATTTCACTCATAAAAACCACTCCATTTACTAAGTTCATGATTAGAGTGGGTCGTAACACTCACTGACGAGCCATTGAGTGCCCGAAAGACACTAATTATGGGCGCCTCGGAATTGTCAGACGCATTTAACAGAAGACCCCCTTCACAAGAACAGGCCACATTCGGCACTCTACCAGTCAACCTATCTGAAGTTCTCCTTTGGCGGAGCATGTGGCATTTATCTAACATGCTACCATCTATGGAACAAATAACAAGAAAGCGTTTGAAGCCACCTGGCTAAAAGATATTGGCAGGTAGTCTCTCAATGAAGGACCTGGGCGTAATCGATGCTCCGCTCAGCGAACTTGCGACTTGAGTTTTGTCTGAGCCTCCCCGTTCGAGGGCGCCTCGTGGCCAGACGTACCATTATTGGCCTGGTCGCTTGCCGAAGCGACAGCGCATCAGTCCGTCCCCAGACCACTCGCGGAGAGAGAGGATCTCCTATTCTGCGATTTTATTTTATTACCTTTTTTCTTTAAAGAGGAAGGCGGGGAATGTACCCAACTCTCTCCACCCAAGGAAATGGCCCCAAGACTGGGGAACCCCTGAGAAAGTATAGGGTGACTCACCATTAGACTAGAGTCGCCCGAAGGCAATTTTGCGCAAGGGTCAAGGGGGTAGCCCCTAAACCGTATCTATTCGAAAAGGTGAAACACCCTTTTCACTAGGAGAGACTTGGAGGGCCCCATGAGACAGCACAGATAGTCACTTCCTTAGAAGAGGCGGAGCTACCCGAGGGCGGCTCCGATAGGGATAGAGGTCGAGCTCTTCTATGGGTTAAGGGTGGTGAGAGGAGAGTCCCTTCACCAAAATTAGTACTTAGCAAACTAGGAGGGTTCATTGGAAGGGTTGGGCGGGGGAAGGGTGCTGATATTATATTTACTTGTAGTTGTACTATTCATTGAGTTTAGGGAGTTGTTTTCAGAAATAAAATTTTCTAAGGACAAAAAAAAAGAGCTGACTCCATCCGCGAACGTTTCGTTTATCTGCATTTCATCGCAAAGGGGCCAGAAACCTGAAAAAGGCACCAGGATTCTGGTTTCTCTTAACCACTATGGATGCCCGTTGGCGCAGACAACGGATCGGTTCTAAATAACACAGTCGGCGTGTAGGCGCGGGCGCTGGGATCGAGTAAATGGGCATGGGCTACGGACATCCCCACATAGGGGTTAACCTATGCGGACCGTGTAGAATGTTTTCTGGTGAGTCGTTATTCTTTATCTCGTCCCTTCGTGGTTCAAGTCCGGTCCCGCAGAACGAATGCTGACTGCAGAGTTCCACCCCTTCTTGGCAGCCAAAGAGCGGGGAGGAGGGGAGGGGTTGATGCTGCTAATATTCTGCTGCAATTACCGCGTGGGTAATTGATTCTTTGGCCATTCTCAAAGAATCAGTCCTCCCGCGACTAGTTACGAGCCTGGGTCCAAACCCAGAGGGAGCCACTCAATCTAGTCGAACCATAGGCTCTAAAGAAGAGGTGGAGAGGGCTTTCGTAAAGAGAAAATGTATGTAGGTGTTTGTGGTAGGCGGATAAGAGGCTAAGCTGGGGAAGGACGGGGTGCTGAGTCCCGTCAGCACGGTGGCCAGGTAAACACATCACCATGCCCCTTACGGGGTGACGGATTAAGAAAAAGGGGAGGAGGTCTAGATGTCCTTGTTATTTTTTTATTCTCGACCACATGGCATTGGTACTCTCGAAATATTAAAATATACACGTAAGCATACATATACAGGGGCGACTGTCATAAATGTACACGTAGGCCTGTTTACCTACTCGCATCGTACCTACTCACTTCTATGCGCACGCGCATTCACGTACTTACATGAACATGTCTATACGCACACAAAGTTATAATCACACCTAACCTAAAGTTACCCCCCCCCCCCTCTTCCGTACGTCCCCCCAGTCCCTCTTCAATAGAGCCCGCGCCCGCATAAGGTGAGCGCCTTCGATTACTTTTCAGTGGGATTTTCATTTTCCTTGTTCCCGCGAGGATGTCTAAAGTCGTGCCTTTGCGTCCTTGTGCTTTTTTAAAAAACTTGTTCCTTGAGGGCTTCGAAACCCCTCTCTCAAATTACATTTATTTCGTTTTATTAATTTCCTTTTTTCTCTCTATTTCCTTACTACACCCCCATTCGTCGAGTGGCATGCCCTCGTTAGATGACACAGTAATGCATTTTTGGTACCCTGTGGGTCATTTCACTGATGACGCGACGCAATATTTTGATGACGTCATAAACGACGTCAAAATAAAGGCATCTCAAACTGAGCGCCGTCAAAAAAGGAAGGGACGAAGTTGTTTTGAAGGTTTCTAAAATACCCTTCTCGGCCCTAGTACTCCGGTTTGTTCGAGGTTTGTCCTTGCAGTCCTTGTCGCTTTTCACTATTCGTGTTGTTCTCTATTGCAAATTTATGCAACAATTTAACTATCCCGGGTTCTTCAAAACGAATCAACCATCCAATTTCCTCACGACGAGATGAGAAAGGAACCATTCGGGAGGCCCTCCGTTCTATTGTGTATCTTAGCTTCAGTCGGTTATCCACGTATTAGCGATTGTATTTCTCTACGTTCGGTCGTTTAATTATATTTATTTTGTTTGGTAGCTTTACATAGAGCGTCTTTCCTAATTTAAACAATTTTGCGTTCGGAGTTGATTCCTTGTTGTAATAAATAAACTTAGGTGTTTGGGTGAATAAAAATAGTGTTATTTATAGTGTACACAAAGTAAATCGAGGTTTGTAAATACACCCTTGGCCAAAAGTATGAGGCCACCCCCACAATTTTTTAGTTAGCCCTCAAAATGTTAATAAAACGCGTGAATATGGTTGTTGTTGTTGTTTGGTATATTTCAGAATATACACTTGATCAAATACCTAATAACCTCCCATTAGGTTTATTTACTGAAAATGTCAAATATAATTTTAGCCCATTTTTCGTGCAGTTTCTGGTACAAATCGTGTTTATTTTTAACTGTCGTGCTCTTAATAGTTTTCCTACTAGTTTTACCCCATAGGTGTTCAATGGAGTTTAAGTCCGGACTTTGAGCCGGCTAGTACATAGGAATGATGCTTTGTGTTTTAAACTAATTGAGAGTATGCTTGGCTGCACGACATGGGGTATTATCTTGTTGAGAGATAATGGCTTTTGACACGCCTGGATGTAATTTAGCAATTGATGGCTCTAAAACATCCGATAACATAGAAACATATGTAGCCGAATTTATTCTGCCTTTGCATAAAAACATCTCGCAGGGCCCTGTGGCAGACATGTAAGCCCATACCATAACGCAACCACCTACATGTTTTACTGTTGGGACGAGATATTTACTGAAAAGCTTCTCAACTAGTTCTTCGACGGACGAAAGTCTCCCCAGGTGTGCCGAAAGCCTGAGGTAAATAACATGAAATATAATTCAATGCATATGTCTCATAATTTTCGGTTTCAACCCCAAAACATGAGACAATATGTTAGTTCCGACCTTATACTATCTTACCTCATAGTTGCTTTCATCAGACCATACGACTTATGACCACTGCTCAGTCTTCCATTTAGAATTAATTTTTGCCCATTGAAGTCGTTTCTTCTTGTTTGTATCAGAGGTCCGTGGCTTCTTTCTAGCTTTGCAGCCTTTGAAGCCATATACTATAAGCCTCCTTCTTACAGTTCCAGTCGATATTTGTGAGGTATTCACCTCATTGAAGTCGGCAAAGAGCTCTGAAGATGTTTTTATCCTATTTTTAAGAGACTGACGGATGAGATATGTCTTCACGAGGAGATATGACTCTTTTCTTGCCAGTGTTTGGTTTAGATTTAGCACATTCAGTCTCCCTGAAGCACCTGAAAGTCGTTTGGACTGCCCACTGAGAACATCCCCTCTTCGGAAATATTTGTCTTTGTGACGTCCCATTTTGATCGTGATTTTCAATTTGGCCTCGCTTAACTTCACGCAACTCAAAATATCTGGGCATCTTAGTGATTATTAAATATAATTACTACATAAGAGGGACGTTCAATAAGTTTTGCGAATCGGCAGGGCAAAACAGAGGAAGGAGGATGGCTGTTTGTGGGGGTGCTAGGACAAGTTATGAAAAGTAAGGACCTGCAACCGCACGCCCCTGCCTCGTCTATTTAAGAAACAGTAGCTGATCGCAGATCGTCAGTCACAAATTTTTCAACAATGGAGAAGGTTGAGTACCACGCAGTGATCAATTTTTTTACCAAGGAAGGCAACAATGCAAAAGAGATCCATGAACGCATAGTTGCACTGTATACTGACAGCGTCTCTTCCTATGCAACCATTGCTCGCTGAAATAGGGAGTTCCGCCATGGTCGTGAGTCCATCGAAGATGACCCCCGTCCAGGACGCCCGTCAGACGTGACCAACGAGGACAATGTGGTCCGTGTGGAGAGGATGATGCTCGAAAATCAACGGGTGAAGGTCGAAGAAATCGAGCGGGAACTTGGAAGTGTTATCAACATCATCCACGACAATTTGGCCATGGCCAAGGTCTCTGCCCGTCGGGTCCCTAGAAACCTCACGCCCCATGATCGACTTCAACGTCGTCAAAGTCCACAAGGCCAGAGTTGCACAAGCTGCCCTGCGCGAGTGCGGGTTCGAGGAGCTCAACCATCCCCTCTACAGTTCAGATCTGGCCCTTAGCGACTACTTTTTATTCCGCCAGCTCAAGGCTGCACTGCGTGGACGCCGGTTTGGGGACAATGAAGATGTCCAGCTCGCCGTCCAGGAGTGGAGTGAACAGCAGTCGGGAAATTTCTGGTTGCCGGGAATTCGAAGCCTCAGGGACAAGTGGCGCAAGTGCATTGAAGTCGAGGGTAGTTATATTGAAAAATAATAAAACACTTTTCCTCATATCTCGTGTCCTTATATCCGAATTGCATACTTATTTACCACTCCTTGTATTATACCACAAACCTTGAAAAATAAATATACCTTTTTGCCATATATAGGTTATGCAGATTTATGACTAAATTCCAGAGAATACTAAAAATAAAAAAGTTAGAATATTATGGTCTATGGTGTTTATGCTGAATATGATAGTAGCATGTGCCTATAGTGATCTCGGCACAATTCGTAGTTAAGCGAGAAATATAAAGGGAAACCTCATACTTTTGTCCAGGAGTGTACATATATACATGAAGTTAAAGCTCTATTGATCTCCCCTTTACACTGTTTTCCTTATTGAGTTTGTGTTTGTGCAATATTACCCTATTTTCCCCACACTCTTCATTCCTTATTTTTCCTGGATAAACGTGTACTCGTTTGTTATAAAGTTTCATTTATTTTCTCAATTGAACAATGACCACGATGAAGTCGTGGGGTTTTGTTTTAAATTGTCTTTTTTGTTGTTGTTTGCGGAGCGCCGCTCCGTCGTCTCAAATAATGCATTTTCTCCAAGGGCGACTTAGATAATGGATATTTTCCATTCTCAGCAAGATATCATTAAAATACACATGAATTAATACACACATGCGACTCTCTTAAATGCACATGGATACATTTACAGCTCGCAAAAATTACACTCGTATCCGTGCCCACACGCATACTCGCATGAACATGTCGATACGCACATAAAGAGATGATTCACATATAGACAAAGGGCGCTAAGTATTTTTAGTATTCTCGAATCGTAATCGGAGCTCAAATTTCCACTATTCAGGAACACTAATTAATTAGAATGATTCATGTGATATTTATTGGAAACGTTGCTGATCTTGAGGTATTTTTCTCGCTTCAACCTACGAAAACGACCTTTTTTCGAAGTGTAGGGGGGGGGGGAGGTATCAGTTGCCTCCTAGCTCAGTGTTCTCAGACACTCCCTATGGTGGGTTCAGACCCCCCAACCCCCCTCTCTCTCTTCTCTTGTGAGTTTCTCTACCCCTTTCTATGGATGGTTCGATAATAATAACTTGAACAACTGAGTGCGAAATGTGCAGGAAGCTGCATGAAAGTACGCTGTTGCCAACGTTGGTGTATAGTTGTGAGAGTGGGAGAAGGAAAGATATACACGAGCTGAGCAAAATAACGGAGACACTATTTTAATTACTAGTTTTTATTCTCAATATGGAGTTGGCTTTTCTTTAGCTTTGATGGCAGCTTAAATACGTCAATACTTTAGCTGTGTGAATGGGTGCATTTTCGTCCTCAAAGGTGACTTCATCAGTGGGAAAGAGTGTCTACACGATGGGATCCCTTGGTCAACCAAAATTGACAGATAATACTGGAAGTTCACCCTAACAGGCAGAGATATAACTAAACCAAGGAACTTCCATGACATCGCTACCCAAATCATCACCAATCAACCTCCATGCTTATTTGGCGAAACAAGACAATCAGGCTCATAAGCTTCTTTAAGCGTCCTACAGAAATAACTCAACCCAAAAATATAAACAATGTAAAAGATGTCACATTCTTCCATTGGTCAAATTCTTACGGCCTTACGACGCTTAATGCTGATTTACATCAGCAAAGATTCGTGAAACTCAGCCCTCTCGTAATATCTGGTTGCGTGAAGCGCTTGAAGAACAGTCTTGATCGAGGTACGACTTGTCATATGCCGATTAAGCTCTGCAGTCACTTTTGAGGTTGTCGTTTTATGAGCCTTCGATTTAGGAGCTCTGTTGCCCTGTTTACATATCTCGTATGCTATTGATTTTATCCGTCTTCTGGCCTAGTTCGTCTATTGAACAGTTCAAACGTAGACTGGATGATGTAACCCATTAATATGTATAGATCGTAGTGTCGAGTATAGAAGTAAATTAGATAGGTTTCAGCTTTTATATTAAAATCCCTGATTGTGACCTTTTCCACAGCACAATGAGGTATCGTTTCCGCTTTTTGTGCCCGCAAAAGCAGGTGGGGGAGAGCCTTCATCTGTGTTATGCATTTTCTCATGCTGCATGTTAGGACTTTCCAAAAATGGTACCTCCTCGGTATGGTCAGCAATGTCCTTTGAGGTACTACTATTCTTTGTGACTTCAGTGATGATTTTAGAAAGAGTTTCTCTGGAAACATTAAACATTTGATGGGGTTTTGTTACCGATACTCCGGCCATTCGAACCCCTACAATCTGTCCTTTACGAAAGTCTGAAAGGCTTTTCATATTAATACAAGACAGACCTAGGTCGCGTGCTCTCAATTATTCTGACTTATGACCATATGACCTTCAAGACTTTCAACAAGTGGGGCAATCCAATCCATAGTTAGTTATATTTTAATAATTCCAAGACCAACCATGGGAGGGCATTGGGAATTATATTATTATAAAGAGAATATAAAACAAAATAAGGGTTTCAAATTTCGTTAGAATCGGCCAAATAGTTAGGATGTAATTGCCAAAAACCTCATTGAAAAGTAAAATGATTACCATCTAACCGACCACCTGCGGACTGACATAGTAACTTATAGAATCATGTGCACAATTAATAATCTATCAATAAATTCTTAAAAAGGACTTATAGCATAAAATGACACATAATCTTCAACATATTTTCATTGAATCATAATTTTATGTTCCTTCAAAATATCGTTCCAATAAAACGTGAAACGAGCGGGTGTTTCTATTATTTTGTCCAACCCTGTTAGAGCGAGAACCGTGCAAAAGGACAATTCGGGTGAGATGTTTGGTATGTAAAAGGTAGTTGGGTAAAAGGTTTTTATGGTATCAGGAAGGGTGTGAACGAGAGTGTTACTGTTGTGAGGTAGTATGCGCATGTAAGAAGACAGTATAAAGGGTAGGTTGATTGTGTGAATGAGTCTCTGAGAGAGAAAGGTCTGACTGAGGATGGAGTGTAAGATATTGTGTATGATAGTGTATGGAGGGGGGTTGTGAGGGGGCCTTCTACCCGGGGATTAAAGCGGACCCAATCAGGTGCAACAGCACCTAGCGTTCCCTCGCTCTAAAGTGCCATTTTGGCTTAGAAAATTTGATAGGACAGAAAGGGGTTGCGATAGGGCTCTATTGACATTGATGTGCACCGAAGTACTCATGTGAAAGCGGTTAATGATGATGTGAACTGGTGCAAAGGGAGTTTTTAATGGGTTTAACACCTTCTTTCAGTAAGAGTGTGGAAAGAATAAACATGATAAAAGGCGAGAGCAGAGAAGATAGCGAAAAACCAAATAGGTACAATGAATCGTCACACTAAACTTCTTCCCTAATTGGTGGGGCTAGTAGGGAAAATTTAGAACTTCTAGAAAGTTCGTTCAGAGGAAAAACACTCATAAACATGGATTCAAACCCATATATAGGGTTCAAATTCCTTGAATAGAAGCGAATAGGAAGGAAATTCACGTGTGCCTAGGTAGCAAATATGATTTCATCAAATGTCTGTTTGCATCCCAATAATGGATTAATGGGTGCACACCAGGGGCATAAGGCATGCTGCTGGGTAGAGTTCTATCCAACAAGGACTTAATGACATTTTATTTTCCTACTTCACAACCAATGTGTCTCCTCTCATTCATATATTAGAGAAGAGAGAGGGATCCAAGTTCCAACCATAATATTATGGTACTCCAGGTGATTAGTGCGATGAAATTTACATTTTTTACATTTGAAAACTAAGTCACGCATGTATCGTCCTAATGTTTTGTGAATATTGAGTCGTTTGATCGATTTCCAATCATTTTTACATTGTTACCTTGATCTGTATCACGTTTCTTGCATTGCGAAGGGATTCCGAGATTTATTTTCGCGAACATTGGCTCCCAGAGGGCGTAATGTTGCTTTCAAGGATCGGACATTCATGGCTCACTCCAATTCGTTATTTTGAGTTCCGATAGCCACAACCATATGGTTAAGAATTTTTTTTTAATTGGGTTTTCCTAGGTTTTAGGGCCATTCTTACCTAACGGCTGTTGCCCATAATCCTCTCCCTTCCCAAGTAATTCTGTCACAAACTACCATCACCAAAAATTCAAGAGATTCATTGTCTCGGCCATGTTGCCTAAATCAAGCGATTTCTCCTGGCTCAACATTAATGTTTTGATTACTTTATGTTGTCCATTTTTTTAGCCTGTCAGTGAATCAATGCTCACACAGTGACCCCCACAACTTCCTTCATTAACTTTTTAAATTGTTTATCTTATCACTGAATTAATCCTCACACTTTGACCTCTACAACTTCTTTCGTTAGCATCTTTTAATCGCCTCCTGTGTCATGTCAGAGTGAGAATTAACATCTATAGATTTCCTAAAACCATGATGAAAAGGCGCACTTGTATTGCGGTAGCAGAAGAAAAAGTACTTCATTCTGGTTACCTTGAAGACAGGAGGCACGGTTCTCGTTCTTGGAGATACTGTATCGATTGGAAGTCACTGTAACGTAATAGAATTTCCTGCTGAGAAGTGATGAATTTTCGTAAGTCACTGTCAAGATAAACCAGAAAACCAAACGTGTAATGAATAACTATCTTTCCCATTTTCTTCTTTAGTACTATTCTAGAGTAGTAGTATTGTTGTGGTATAATATCCTGTTTTTAAAGTCAGTTGGAAGTGCGTTATCTCCTGTTGAGTAGTAACCAATGTATTTTTTTATTATTGTGCCGTTATTGTTTTATAAAACAGGTTGGAAAGAAAGTTGTCTTCGATTTTAGGATATATATTAAAAAACAACAAAAAAACTTATGGCTGTAACTATTCAATCATGAACAAACTCCATTGCTTTCTAGATCTTTAGTCCATCCGTTAACAAGCTTAGAAATGCCACGTTTGATACAATTTCTCAGGTTTTGAGGCAAAACATGAATCCAACTTGTTTTCAACCTCTTTTCTTGGTCAATAGCAAGAATGTTCAATAAACTTGTGTATTTGGAAGGCGGGGGTCTACCAACACATTCACTCTGTAGTGTATGTCCTAGAACAGATCTTATTTAACCTAAATTAGAATAATTTCTGTGTAGACCGCAACCCCCCCTCCCCACACTGGACTCAATACCTGTAGGAGGTTCTGTGTGGTATATATTTTACACACATTTTCACTTCCCCTAACTTCAAAAATTTCTTTGCATATCTCTCCTTACCAGTTTTTGCTGGATAGCCCTCGTTGGTTTTCAATTTAAAAAATGAAGACCGCGCAGCAAAGATTGAATGTGTTGGCAACGAAATAGAGTAAAGATGTGAAAGTTGTAGACGTCACTGTATCCCCCCCCAATCCCCCCACTGCCAGTTGTATGGATGAGGCTATTCAGATGTTCAGTTGACCCCTAGTCCCCTATAACTTCCTGTTACCAATATAAGAAGAGCTTTCATCGCTTCCAAACACTACACCAATGATCAGCTAAATTCCTTTGCACCCATAATCATGTCTATATGTAACCTATCCCTAATCGTAGACGAGATATGGTCGTTTTATCCAATTTTATGGCAGAATTGGTTGTGTAAAATTCTCTTTTAAGCCTTAAATCATCCGTGGAGAATATGGATTTAGGTGTTTATTTAAGGGTATAAAACACATCCGAGGCCCCCATTGGCACCATGAGTCTGCTTCTCGCTGTTATCTCCAGCGATATAAATATTAGGTTTAGAATATGTTCCTAGGATAATATTCATATATTTTGTTTTAACCTAATGGTAAGGAATACCAAATAAAGGCTACTAAAATTGGTGAGTCGTGGTTGGGACATCCGTGGGCACGGAAGAGAATTCCAGCTTTAAACTGCATCCAGTAGCAAGGCTTTGATTGGGGACGTTCAGAGTCTTAAGAATAGTGGAGTTACCCTTTAATCTGCCATTGCTCCCAGGTCCAATCTGACCCGGGGTGATAGCACCTGCCTCGGGTCCCTGCTGCCATGTAGGGTGAGCCTCTTTAGGCAAAGGCTAGGAGGAGGGAAACTCTTATATCAAACCAAACCCTGCCAAGTCCTCAACGGCAGAAGAGGCTGACGAGGTTTTCATCAAAACTCAGCGGCTGCGAAGGCGGAAGAAGGCTGAAACAAGTCTTTTAGCCCCGATCGTGAAGTTTGTGTGCTAACTGAAGGTGCAGCAGTAATTACACTGCAAGCAAACTCACGCACAGGCGTCTTCATAAATGTCTGTCTTATGACAATGAAGACTCATATCCTCGACTCAAGGAAATACCACGACGACGATTTATTGGAATCAGTGAGAATAATATGACTGTACCTCGACCATAACCGACCATATTCTCAGATAATACTTATAAAAATCTACCTCGATTTTTATTATTGATTAACGTTTTAGTTCTTGTTTAATATTAGTAATAAGTATTTTGACCTCTGATTAACTATACCCCATTAACGCATAACATTCATTAAATTGGAAATTAAATAATATCAATATCTGTGAGAACAAAATATGGCACATTTTAATAAAAAAATATGTCTTAAATGAGCTAATTTTGGGGCAGAGGGGGTGTTGATTTAATTTTATTAACTATGTAAAAAAACGTGTCTTATAGGTGTATTATATGATCCCCGAAACCCTTAAGCTGTAACATTACCTGTGTAGGTGGCAAATATTAGATTACCTGTAACGTTACAACTGTATGTGGTAAGTCTTTGATGACAAATTTTACTTAGAACTTTATCAAATTATACGGTAGCTCTTTGACAATCCATTTTACTTGTACAGCGTGGAACCAGTGCCGGCGAAGAGCGAGAATAGGCTACACCACCAGCAGGAGAACTTCAGTTAGAGTAGCGCAAGATGCAACAGAAAGAGGACGGTGGTCTTGAAGTCGCGGCTGTTTTCGGCAGTGGGGAATCTTAACAATTAATATGGGGAGGAAGAGCGTCTGAGAATCAACTTTGATTATTGAATGTTTTATTTAATCTATCATCGATAGATATTATTATTTCCTTTACATAGATTAGTGTTTCACTAAAACAAAGAAGGCAGCAACGATGACGGGGCAGCGATATATCATTGTGGCAATTTTGAAATATCACGGTAGTGTATATGTGTCTGTGTTCAGCCAACACACGCATTGATGATTCGAGAAAAAGTGAGAATGCTTGTGTAAGGAGTCAGGGCGTGTAATCTGCATCAATAATTTTCTCGCATTGTGAATTGAAATCTGATTTCATATTTTGACGCTTTAATCTATTGGTCATTCCATAATCAAAGGTGCGTAAATTCCTTCCAATAGGGAAGTTATATGCCAAATTTTCCAAGTCGACAAGGAGCAGAAGGAAGTGATATCTCTATTCATTGGATATTAGGAGAAATAACGCATTCCTACTACCGAGAAGAGAATAGATCGAAAAGTATTGGGGCCTATTTCGTACCAGGAAGGAGCTCCCTAAACAAGGTGTTCCTATTACGGGAATGAGGAATAACTTCGTGATAATCATGCAAAATCTTTATGATGTCGCCTAAGCTACGGAGGTCTGAATTCCTGATTGATCAACTGAAGAGAGTGTTGTGACGAGTTGGCCAAAAGCAAAATTTACTTTGAAGGGCTATCTGGAAATTGACACCAAAGGCATAAATCTCCGTAATCAATCAGCCTATTACTAGGATACGTTAAAACACAAATAACACACAAACAGTAAAAAACAAACTTAAAAAACAATATCAAGACGAAGAAGAATAAAAAAGGACCTCATCCATCGTCGGAAGGATGCCATCTTCTGTCCCCCCCGGCACCCGAGCCTCCATCCAACACCCAAAGAGTCAAATAAGTAAAATATAATGGAAGATGACAACATTTTCCCCAAATATCCTAATGGTCCATTGTTAGGAGTACTCAAATCCGTCCTAGGTACAAAGGACAAGCGGTAACGACCCCGCTCGTCCCGGTACCAGGATCAGGAAACGTGCTCGAAGATCCTCCAGACAGGGACACTCAATAAGAATATGCTGTACAGGTTCGAGAACCATCGAGGTAGTCGTAGTTACATGCAGAGAAGCGATCAATCAAATGGCGGTGCGTCTAGCGAGTGCACCAAATTCGAAGAAGTTAGAAAGCGACCTGAAGCCTTTGGAGCTTTAGGGAGTAGGTTCGCAGCGACAGTTGTGGCGTAGTGACGCAACTTTAAGTTCCAATCAGCCATCTCCCATCTTCTTTAGCAGGCATCCCGGAGGGCTAAACTGATTCCTGCCATGCAGTCGGTGTGAGGAAAAGGGAAATAGTCGCATGATCGCCCAGTCCTCGTGAATCTATTGGTGGAATCATCAGAGCGTTCATTATCCGCAAAATCTACAGGTCCAGAAGCCCAGCAGAAGATAGTTTACACATCCGCTCGTCTCGTGACAATCTTAGGCCATGGATACTGCGAAGCAGTGGATGCAGAGATTGCAATGCCCCAAGAGTAATCAGGGCACTCTGTGTAATGCTATAGATCACAATGCGTGTCCGAATGGGTACAACGCGTTGTCTGCCTCCCGAGCGGTGTATTGAAATCAACTCGGCCATGCAGATAGGCACAGCACCCGGTAGAGCTCCGCTGACTTCGCGTGGAAGCCGGTTCCTTCTCGGAACTTGGAGCTTTACGTGTACACTGACCCGGTCCCAGCTTGACACAATATGTGCATCAAAAAGGTCGGAAGCAATACACTCGGCGTTGTAGAAGCTTTGGGAGCAGAAGTTTGGCGACAAATAGTCAGTGGTAGCATCCGCCAGGGTGGCTTCCTGCGCAGAACCAGAGACGCCACTTGCTCGAGATATTCTACATTTAACTCTTGAAAGAGTTTCCTATCGCTAAACTCTTTGGGTTTATTGTATGATTGGCCTCTCTCGGTGGCATAGGGACCTTCGAATTATGCCACGTATGCAATGAGATCCATTGATGACTGAGAGAGACACCAAACCCATGAGTGTACACTCAGATAACATACTGTAAACGGATCAGAGCAAAATTTATCTCCCATGTATCGCCAAACACACTCTCATTAGGGTACGTGCAAAAGGCGCCAGTGGCCAGTCGGATAAGGGTGTAGTGGATCGACTCCACCTTCTTCCGCAATTCACGTTCGGCTGTGAATGCGTAAAACTCATATCTATAGTCAAGATTTGAGGGAACAAAGGAAGGGTTAAAGAACAAGGTGGTTACCGTATCAGAACCAAAAGTTTTGAACGGCACGGAACGAAGAATGTCCATGGCGCAGGTACGTGATACCACAAGGCTGCGGATATGTACGTCTCAGGAGAGGCGCCAGTTAAAAACAAGACCAAGATTACGGTGCGAATCCACCACTTCCAGGCGGAGCATATTAGAAGTGAGTCCTGTTCGGAGTGGAGACGTGGATGGAGGCACAAGTACATTACCGCAGTCTCGGCCAAGGAAAACCGGGAGTTGTACGCTTTCCCATAAAGAGAGATGATGTTCAATTCCTGTTGGGGTCGACGCTCCAGATTTGGCATCTGGGCCGCACCAAAAAATATAAAAACATCATCCATGTAGAGTGTAGCTAGAATAGCTTACCGCAGCACCGAGGTTATACCGTTGATGCTCAGGGCAAAGAGTGTGGCACTGAGTGACCGTGATTGTAGATCATAGGCCGGGATTGCTTAGGAGCATAGTGTGCCTTTTAATTGTAAAGCATAGGATGTCCCAAGTTACATAGGGTGTGACAAGACCAAATCCTTAGCCTCGCAAAATGAGAGTCGGATTGCAGTCTAAACGGCCAGGATCTCATTGTCCCGGAGATACCTG
The DNA here is from genome assembly GCA_963969495.1 of Ceratothoa steindachneri. NCBI lineage: Eukaryota > Metazoa > Arthropoda > Malacostraca > Isopoda > Cymothoidae > Ceratothoa > Ceratothoa steindachneri. The sequence continues at coordinate 23,552,804 of OZ018339.1, forward strand.
TATGCTACATTGCTTTAAAGAAACGATTTTGGCGGATCTCTGCAATTGACACATTTGACCGTACACAATTGAGACTTATCATGTACGGCCTTGTAGCAATTTACAAAGACTTAGGGAAACCCAACTTTGTACGTCTATGTAATTGTGCGATTCGTATAGCCGAAGAGGAGGTAGAATTGCACCGACTGATGGATCCTGTCGCGATTGAACCCGACGAGCAGTGTAGGGGTGGGTCTTGAGAACCCCTCCCCCCATGTTTTCTCACCCATCATACGTTCGACCTTTACCGCTCTTTGGTCGGTCAGCTCTTCGGTGATGTCTTGTAAGAAACACTTCACTAGTTTTCTAGCATAAACTACCTTTCACAAAATTCATGGTATGCGGTGTCATATACACCTTCGAGCCATTAACTGTCCGAAGAGCACCAATAATGCCCGCTTGGAAATGGTCCGCCGTATTCGCCAAAAAGCTCCCCCCCTTGAAATGGGTAACCTTCGGCTCTCTACCAATCAACCTACCTAAAGCCACTATCTGGTAGAACATGTGGCCTGTGGCCAACATGTAGCCATCAACTGACTTTATTTTCAGGAAGCATCTGAAGTCACCAGGCTCAAAACCCCCTGGTAGTCTCTAAATGAGGAGCCCCGACATCATCGAGGCTCCATCACCTTATCCTTAGCTTTCGTCATTATAGTCTGGGTATCCTCGCGCGATGGCACCTTGGGCCACCCAGAACCATCTCAACCTCAGGATGCGCCTCCAAGTAGCCATCCCCACAAGGTCTACGTCGCGTCTAAAACGTTATTGGGGCTGGCATAAAAACCTCCACTTGGAAAATGAGGGCGTGGTCTTGCTCGCTCCCATCAAGGTCACAAACCTCAGATAAATGAGCTGTGTTTGGAGAAGGCCCCTGAGAAAGCATAGAGGGGACGGGGGTACTTCCTCAAAAGAGGTGGAGCTGGCCTACAGCGACTCCACGACTGGTAAAGGGGAAACCCTTTTACCAATAGGGAGTGGTGAGAGGAGAGCCCCTCCGACAGTCAAAGATGTAACGTCGCCTTATTCGCCCAACACCAAGGTTGGGCGAAGTTTTGCCAATTGGGATATATTCACTCATTTACTTGTTGAATATTTCCAAATGGGGATTGGCCTAGTTGGGCCACTTCCTCGTCCTGGCAGATGCCAAATCCTACCGACGGCGTGGTAGGCAGGTAGGATTGACTGATCCGGCTTGGTAACTGACTAGGGGAGTTCGGAGTCGTCACGCTCAACATCCAATCGAAGAACTGCCCAGGACAAGTCCAAAAGAGGGTGCCGATGAAAGAGGGGAAGAAAGGGACAGTAGTAGTGGAAACGGTGCGTGAAGAGACCGAGAAAATGACCTAGCTTCCCCAGACCTAGGCCAAGAGTGGAGATTCCCTCTGTGGTTGTCTTTTCTTGCGGGCACTCGGGTTGGGGGGACGTGTTGTTGCTCCAGGTACAAAGGGACAAAATGGAAAATTCACCAGCTTCTCCAGGCAGTTCCTCTGCCTGGTAAAACCAAGCACTTTATTACAAAAATCAACTTTAATCTGTATTTAGACGTTTCAAGGACCTAGCTTTATCATTGGTACTAGAAACAAAAGCATTTGAGCTCAAAATTTCTAATTTACTATTATACTAAAAGGAGAAGTGCAATTTATGGTAATTTAGCTAATGCAAGCCGAATAAACTCAACGCATTTAAGATAAAATATAGATATCCTAAATGAATGGGATTTATTCGCCTTGCATTCAGTAACTTACCCAAAAGTGCTTTGTTCTCTTTTAATATTAAAGAAAATTAGAAATAAATTTTAACCACAAATCCCATTGTTTCTAGAGCCGATAAAGAAACTAGGTCCTTGAAGCGTCCAATACACATGAGTTTAACAATAACGTGCTTGGGCGAAAGAGAGAGAGAGAGACAGAAAGACAGAATAAACAAAGACACAGAGAGAAGAAGATAGAGAGACGGAGAGAGAAATAGGTAGACAGAGACAGCGTGGCAGAGAGAGACAGCGAGAGGCAGAGAGAGAAAGAGAGGTTTGAGAGAGAGTGTGCGTGTGTGTCCCAAACAATGTATATATATATTTTTTTCAAGCTTATAACAGTAAATATGTAAAATGGTAGTATCTGCTTATCATTTGAGCAACGAAAATGGATAATTAGGTTGCATTTTAAAGTTAAGACTTCAAAGCGGTTAGTATAGCAATGAGGAGCTACAACAATGAAGAGGCAATTTTGAAATTAATCCTCCACCTAAATTACCATTTCACGTATCTGTGAGAAATTTTAAAATATACGCCATTGTGCGTGATGTGTATGAGAAAGCGATTGGGCGTCAAAAGACATCAACCAATGCAACTAACGCTGATGAAGTGCTAGGAGCCGATCACCAAGAAAATCTGAGACAATGCGGTGGCAAAACAAGGGAAATGAAGACAAGTGTTCACAGAACTCTGAAGAATACTACATCGAATTTCTACATCCCTATATTGTTATATGGCTTGAGTGAGGATGATTTGGGTGCCAGAATCCAGCTTTTCGAATGGTTTAGTGTAATACACACAGGATAGTACATTTGATGACAAATTGTGTGGTCTAATGTGGCTACATTTAATATGAAATGTATCATTAATGTCATAATTACTCTAACTATTCTCAAGAAAATCCACACACTTTGGTGGGATGAAATTTAACTTTACTAGGTGCAACTGTTTGATTTTCTTCCAAAGGTTTGGTTGGTTAATTCTTTTGCGATGGTACAGTTACAGGTCCTAGCTACGTCAACATACTTCAGGAAAAAGATTTCTTACAGTTCACCTGTTATACGGAGATGAGCACAATTACTTTTAACAAGATGGAACATCTCTTCACTACCATCAAGATCTCAGGAACTACCCTGATGAAACATTTCCTAATCGGTGGATCGGAAGCCATGTAGTATTGATTAATTATCTACCACGTGTACCAGATTTGAAACAATTACACTTTTCAACGGAGTCATTTGAAAAATGAAGTATACAGTAGAAGATCCACGTCACTCGAACCAATTAAAAAGCACATAGGAAGAAGTGTGTAAAAATATCCCTACCAATATTTTTGTCGGTCTTCCAATCAGTGAATCACAAAGCACCGGTCCATTGATGTCGACAGTTCGAATACTTACGTATTTAAAGCAAATTAAACAATCAATTATTTCGACATTGGATATTTAAGCTATAAAAAGAAAAAAAAATCATATGAATCCGTTAGTGTGTTCGCCTATTATGCTTTTAAAAATGTATATATGGTTTGAGACTGTATATACATATGTATGTATTGACAGAAGTCCATTTCTCACTAATTTTTCTCTTTCAAAATTGGGCGTGAACACGCAACAATAGTGTGACGTCACTTTACTGGAGGCGATTTACAACTGCAAATTAATTAAACAAAACGACTGAAAAAAATGAGATGCGACAAGATTGAAAAAAGGAATCAGTTCTAGAGAAAGAAAATAGGTTTCGTAAGGCGGAAATTTATTCTATATTACTCTAGGGAGCCCTAACTAGGATCGGAGAGAAACAGAGAAAGAGGGAAAAGGGAAAGAGAAAGGGAGAAAGAGATAAATAGTGGAAAAGAGAAAGAGAGGAAAGATAATGGGAGAAAGATGGAAAAGAAAAGAGAGAAAAGGAGAAAGAAAGAGAGAGTCTTTGTTCTCATATATATATATATATATATATATATATATATATATATATATATATATATATATATATGTGTGTGTGTTTTCTTTGTTCTTTAGACTCTTATAGATTGCTTTCTTTCCTCCTGCCTTTCTCAGCTCTATTTAAATCTAATAGACTTTCCTCTCTCTCTCTCTCCCTCTTTCTCTCTCTCTCTCTCTCTCTGTCTCTCTCTCCTCACACATAAACATACCTTCGCCGTAACCTTCGTAGCTGTACATATATTTAACAATAATGTAGCATTTCGACTCATTATTTCCCTCCTCTATCAAAACCAGCAACAAGTAGTGGCAATTTTCCTCAATTTAGTGCCTTCACTTTCTAAGTAGAGTTGGCTCCACCTTCCCGTTCCCCCGGGCCTGACTCCGCCCCCTTTGCAATATAGAATTTGTGACCGTAGGTGTCCACGAATTTGAGAGCACCGTAGTATCTTGAATCGCTAAAATTACTTCCAATCACGAACTCCTTCCACTAATGACCAAAACTGCTGGACACGAGTTATGGCATGAGGGGGGGTGGGGGAGAGGGAGAGAGAATGAGAGAGAAAAAGAGAATGAGAGAGAGAAGCGAAAGGAGGTGATCATAGAATCGCCCTATGTAGTAACCCAGTTTCGCAAATCTGTTGTCTACTCGACTTCACAAGGGAGCGGGTACACACATATTCCAATTGATTTAAACTTACTATACTACGTTTCCTCAACTTCCTCCAAGTTCTCATCAGAAACGGGGCGGGGGCTTTTGTCCCCTCGGTGATTATTGCGACACCATTTCGCAAAGGGAGCGCCATTTCCAACAACGGGGACTCCATTCACGTGGGAGCGGCGCTGACCTTTCGAAAGATCCATTCAGGGACTCTGCTTTGTACTCTCAATCCACCCTTTGTCCAAATCTCGACACAAAGCCCCACCCAGCCTCTTTCTCTTTCTCGGGCGGCGAACATACATAGGTACATTGCGCGCGCGCAAACTCTCCCACCTACATGGGTAAATACAAATATATATATATATATATATATATATATATATATATATATATATATATATATATATATACTTATCTCTCTCTCTCACCCTCTGCCTCTCACTATGTCCCTGACTCGTAACAAGTACCCTCTCGTATGGACCGTAAGGTCTTCTAGGGTACTTCTTTTCCTTGTGACTCCTTGTGACTCTATCATCTATCTATGCACCTCTCTCTCCCCCTCTCCCCCCCCCCCTCTCTCTCTCTCTCTCTCTCTCTCTCTTATGTGCCCGCGAAAACGGGTGAGAGAGGTGAGATGCTTTCTTAGAGAACTCATAATATGTAGTCTTGACTATATGGACCAAGAATTTACAAAAATTAAGGAGATTTCCTTCAATCTGTTACCCGAAATATTTTTGAGAACCCTGCATCTATAAAGCTAAAAAGACATTCTATAACCCCAAGTTGAGGAAAACAGAACCTTTATACAACATATTACTCTTACCTTACCATGATAATTTTTTGTATGTAGTACCGATGTTAAAACAACCTAATATAAGTGTAATTTTTAAATACAATTATACATCTAAAAATACGAATATGTTAATAAAATACAGCCCATGGAACGATAATAGATTGTAATTTATTCTATGTAGGCCAAACTTATGAAAATATCTCTGTAAAAACTAAGCAACATCAAAATGCAGTATCTAAATGATATCCCAATAGTGCTTTGGCCGTCCACAGGCTTAAGATGGGTCATCAGATTAACTGGTCAAAAGCAGATACCATAATGCATATAAATGATTTTATTAGCAGAAATATCTTTGAATCGTTCCTAATATCCAGCACAAAGGAGAGAAATGTAAATATTAGCCTAGGTTTGTTTTCCTAAGATTTAGTCCTATCTTTTTTGCTCAAATTAGACTTATCAGAGGTCATACAAAATCTGATCTTATAGAGAAAACATTGCTCTGTATAAATACGGTGTCTTTCTATTTTGTAAGCCATTGTGAGTTTGAAAATGTTAAGATAATGAAAGTACTAACTCCTATCAATCTTTCTTTTTCCTTATGTGGTATATACAAATATTTATACTTATCACGTGTTACCTCTCGTGATTTTAACCCATATATATATATATATATATATATATATATATATATATATATATATATATATATATATATGAAAATTAACCTACAGGAAAGTGAAAAGATGAATCCAAGCACTTTCGAACTATATTTGCAAGTTCATTTTCGCATAGTACAGACCACATAGTACAGACCTATGAAAATAAAAGACAGAAAAATACCAGGAAAAATGAAAATAGGCAACTAATAACAGACATGTGCATCCCTAAAACGATATACATTCTATGTCTATGAATGGAATATGGTTGGATGAAAGAAAACAAAACATTTTAAAGGATTATCATTAGAGCGAAAACATTTAGGGCTAAGAGTGAATCCACAGGCACAACAAAGACACGTGGTAGGGGAGGCAATGCGAATGATATTACACTAATAAAGAGTGCCCACAGGCTGCATTATGAAGTTATTTCATATAGTACAAGTTTTTTTAAAACAGGGTCTAGTTTAAATAGCCGGGGGAAATGTTCATATTGGGTAAGATGCCAATTAAGGAACACTCGACAATATTACTTTTTATGAAATCAGCGGGTTGATACAGGAATTTTGCAGAATTCCAGTCAATGGGGTGTTATTTTTAGATAAATGTAAAAATAAAGCGCTGTTTATTTCACCTCTTCTAATATTATACTTATGTTGGTAAATTCTAGTAGATAAAGATTTACCAGTTTGCCCGAAGTAAGGTAAATTACAAAGAGAACATTCTATAGAATATACTCCACCTTTTTTTCTTGTATTATTGTGAAATAACATTTTATATAAAGTGGATTCATATTTAAAATTTACAAAGATATTAAGTTGCTTAAAAATATGGGTGAGACAAAAAATAGTTCGAGGTATGGCAAGATAAGACAATTTTTGTAATTGAAAACCGGTGGGTTATCAGTTCTATAAAAAGTTCTCTTTGCAAAATTTAATGAATTATGCAAAAAATTGACGAGGGTAAAAAAGTTTCTTACCTGTTTTAAAGATATTGGACAATTCCTTATCCAAATATTCCTGACTAACAAGGCGTAATGCACGCAGAAACATAGAAGTGAATACAGATCTTTTAATTTTAACACTGTGATAAGAATAAAAGTGAATATATGAACTGAAGTTGGACGGTTTGCGATAAACAGAGAATTTAAAACCTGACGGCGACATATGTATCGAAAAGTCAAGAAAAGGAAGAGTCCCATTTTCCTCAATTTCAAGTCTAAATTTAATAGAAGGGACTAGATAATTAAAATTACACACACACACACACACATATATATATATATATATATATATATATATATATATATATATATATATATATATATATATATATATATATATATATATATTAGAGGCAACTCCAGGTCATCAGCGTCACTCGGGCTCATCACAGATTTCGAATAAGATACATGTATAAAAGTAGATATATGTCGTGGTATGACATTATATTACATCAATACCATATTATATCTATGGGGAAGGGACCGATAACTTACAGGTGAACCGACGAAGGGGCGCAACACCGCTAGTTTAGACGGGCTGAAATGCGAGAGGAGAGTGCAATGAGGTCAGGTAACAAATGGGCAATGGCAAAGCTCAAGTTTATTTAAAGGGGCATGTACAAAAATGTAATTTTATTTAATAAAAATAATGAGAGAATTGATGGATAAAATTACCTCAGAGAATTAACGGACAAAATCACATCAGTAAACGAAAGGGGGAATTGTAGTTATAAATCAGATTATGAAGTTAGAACTTAAGGTATTACAGGAGGAGACTTCAAATAGGGGGGGGGGGAATTACTTAATTGGGTTACTGAAGGGGGGGAGACGGGTTGGCTTATGGATGTCTTCTGCACGTGAGGTGAGGCCGCTCGGAACTTCTGAGCGGGAGGCTAAAGGGATGACGGTTCTCCAAAAACAGGGGGGGGGGGTAACTTCCGGTCCAGGGAAGAGTATTTCGGCCACCCGAAACGAGAGGAGGGCTTCGACAGGAGTTGATGAGGGAAGTCGGAAAAAATCACTCGGTGGCGATCATTAAGTAGAATTACCTCACTGGCTATGGCTAATTCCAAATACACAAAATAGTTCAGCTGTCCCTTTGCTTTGTTGTTAGCACCTGACTTGGAACTAGGGGGAATCTTCTGGAATATGGGTGAGACTTCTCAACTCTGTGTCTCTTCATGGGAGTCGAGCGCTATTTATGTCCGAGGCTCTCCCCGGGGTTGGTGGGCGGTAAGCGGGAAACAGCCCTACTCTCGAATGGCCTTGAATCTTCTTGCAGAGGCTATTCTGCCCGTGTAAAAGTGAATCGTGGTGGACACGGTTCGAGACTATCGCTTGTAGAGGAGGGGGGGAGGCTCACCAATTTAGGCCTAACCGAGCCTTCTGCAGTGCATGGAAGTTCCGTTCTGCTCAAGAGATCCCACGTGGGGTTTCCTCACAGTAAGAGACGTAATGCACACCGCAGACTTATACGTGCACTGATAATTTAACAATAAGACATAAATATAGTTTTGAAATATAAATTACTCACTTCATTTCTACATCAACTCTAGTCATCTTGGTTTGGTGGCGTTTCACGTTTTTCCGCAATATTTCTAGTCCCAAATGGCTTTTTTATATATCTATCACTATGTCTTTACCCATTTCTAAGTGAAGGTTAAAAATAAAGCAACCCTGCAAACACAACTGATCTTTACACACAGACGCAAAGAATAACAGCAGTCAAATAACGACACTGGCGTGCACAACAAACATTAGCCAGAGCCTGATCTGACCGTAGCCTGTACTGTACTACTAGGCTCGTTCGTATTAGCCTGAGTTGCTGGATAATTTTTCGTTCCCTTAAGAATATTATAGAAGGGAAACCTTTCATAGATTGGAATTTAAATCCTAATATCTATAGAAATCTATTTATTGTTTCAAGAAAACATTGAATTTTAATTACCTTTAATTTTGACGATTATAGATAACAACTCGGGCTGTAACTTCTGAGCAAGATTCAAGCACGTGTGAACGATGTCGAGAGAACCTCAGCTAGGAATGATATTTTTTTATACTGGGCACCTCTAAGACAACCGTAGGACGCTGAACGAAAATATATGAGCTGCGACCAGGCTCAATAAAAGAAGCCAGAGTTATTGGCTGCAATTACTTACTTGAAGTCAGTGTCCGCTTACAAATACATGTTCACTCTATTAAATTTATACTCGGGCTAAGCCTGAACAGCCCGAGTGCCAGGTTCGCCACTGATATATATATATATATATATATATATATATATATATATATATATATATATATATATATATATATATATATATATATATATTATAAATGACCAATAACATTCTTGCCAATGCGGTTAGGTAAGGGTAATAATAGAATTCCTAAATCCGCTAGAAAAGTCTCGTGGAGTTCCTCAACCTTCTTACACCGTTATCTACTCTTCTTTGTACTCCTTAATTTGCACTTCCTCCTTCTCTTTATCTATCTTCCTCTTACTCCGTCATCTACTCCTCCATCTACTCTTAATCCTACTTCACTATCTACTACTACTTCTACTCCTCCTTTATCTAATCTTCCTCCTACACCATTTATCTACTATTCCTCTATAAACCTTTATCTACTCTTCCTCCTAATCTCTTATCGTTTCTTCCTCTTAGACTTTTATCTACTCTTCCTCCTACTCCTTAATCTATCTTCCTCCTACTCTTTTATCTACTCTTCATCCTTCTGCCTTATATACTCTTCTTCCTTATCCCTTATCTTTTCTTCCTCTTAGTATTTTATCTATTATTCCCCTACTACTTTATCTTCTCTTCCTCCTAATCTTTTATCTACTCTTCATCCTACTACCTTATATACTCTTCTTCCTAATCACTTATCATTTCTTCTTCTTAGTCTTTTATCTACTCTTCCTCCTAATCTTTTATCTACTCTTCATCCTACTCTTTTATCTACTCTTCATCCTACTGCCTTATATACTCTTCTTCCAAATCTCTTATCTTTTCTTCCTCTTAGTCTTTTATCTACTATTCCCCTACTACTTTATCTTCTCTTCCTCCTTATCTTTTATCTACTCTTCATCATACTGCCTTATGTACTCTCCCCCCTAATCCCTTATCTTTTTCTTCCTCTTATCTTTTATCTACTCTTCCTCCTACTACTTTATCTACTCTTCTTCCTATTCATTTATCTACTCGCGATTGGGTTCAAATTGGTTCCCAGAAGCGAATGAACCCTTTCTCCGATTTTATTCCCGGATGCCGTTGAATTTAAAGCGAAAACCAACGATGGCATCGGTCGCAGAACGTTTGTAAGGGGATATCTATACAGAAAGATGGAGCAAGTGAAACTGTGCGAAAGATATATAGCCACATATTCTCCTAAGGGATTTGGAGCCAGGAACATATGCAATCTGCCAGATGTCAGCTGTAGTATGGTTGCCTCTGCTATACCTGACATCTCCATGAAAGTTACACACCGAGGCCGGTGAGGGATACCATCGTTTCAATGGTAGGGCGAGGTTTATCCCTGTTACACTACCCCTTGCTCCTCTCGATCCGAGCATTGAAAGATGACCATGTTTGTTATCGCGTCACTTCCAATATTCCTGCCTATTTCATTTTCCTTTAACCTTGTACATTTTTCTTTACTCCTCTCCTGTAACGAGAGATTTGTTTCTATTCAAAAGTTGAGCTCAAACCAACGGGTAAAATTTCGCCAAGAATTTTAGAAAAGAACATCGGATTCAAAATGGTGAAGTTAGGGAAAAGGCAATTGCGTGGAATATACATAGAAGGAATATACAAAGGAATATCTAATGGAGTACCCATTGTTGCTCCCCGTTCTCAATTAATGATTACCCAAATTTCATTCATGTTCTCAATTATTAATTTACTCAAATTTTCTTCCTGTACTCAGTTATCGGATTACCTAATTTCGCTTCTTCTCAATTATTGAATTACCAAAAATTGGTTCCAATCCTCATTTTTAGATTTCCTAAATTTAGTTTCCGTACTCAATTATTGGATGACTCAAACTTGCTCTCCATTTTCGATTATTGGATTACCCAAATTTGTTCCTCGTTCTCAATTATTGGATTACCCAAATTTACTTCACGTTCTCAAATAAAGGATTAGCCAAATATGCTACCGGTCCTCAATTATTGGATTAGCCAAGTTTCCTTCCCAATCTCAATTGGAGGATTATTCAAATTTACTTAACTTTCTCAATTATTGGATTACCCATGTTTGCTTCACGCAATCGAGTAATAGATTACCCATATCTTCTTCATGTTCTCAATAATGGAATTACCTAACTTGCGTCACATTATAAATTATTTTTAATAGATAAATTCGATTCTCGTTCTCATTTGTTTGGATTACCAAATTTTGCTTCTCGTTTTCAATTATTGGGTTACTCAAGTTTGCTTCACGTTTTCCATTATTGGATTACCCAAGTTTGCTTACCATTCTAAATTATAGGATTACACAAATTTGCTTCCCATTCACGATTATTTGATTACCCAAGTTTGCTTTCCATTCTCAATTATATATGTAATTATCCAAATTTGCTTCCCTTCCTCAATTATTTGATTACCCAAGTTTGCTCTAACCTGTCATTTATTGGATGGCCTATATCTTGTACCTGTTCTCAGTTCTTTATTACCCAACTTGTTTTCCATTATCAATTATTGTATTGTCCATCTTTGCTTGCAGCTCAAAATTATCAGATTCCCCAAATTTCCTTCTCGATCTCAATTATTGGATTATCTCTATTTTCTTCCTTTTCTCAATTATATTGCCCAAGTTTGCTTTACATTCTCAATTATAGGATTACCAAAGTTTGCTTCCCGTTCTCAATTATTGGACTACTCAAGTATGCTTCCCGTTCTCAATTATTGGACTACTCAAGTATGCTTCCTGTTCTCAATTATTGGATTACCAGAGTTTGGTTAAACTTTTCAATTAATGATTACCCACATTTTGTTCCATTTCTCAATTTTTAGAGTACCCAGAATGGCTTCTGGTTCTCAAATATTGGATTATCTAAATTTTCTTCCCGTTCTATATTAGTGGATTACACAATTCTGTTACCCGTTCTCAAATATTGGACTACCTAAGTTTTGTCCGAGATTTCAATTATTGGATTACCAAAGTTTGCAGCCCGTTCTCATTTATTGGATTGCCCATCTTTGCTTCCCGTTCTCGAATATTGGAATGCCCAACTTTCCTTCCCGCTCCCAATTATTGGCTTACCCAAAATTCCATTCCGTTCTCAATTATTAGATTTATTTGCTTTCCCGTTTTCAATTATTGAATAACCCAAATTTTGTCCCCGTACATAATTATTAGATTGCCCAATTTTGCTTCCCGTATTCAATTATTCGATCGATCCAATTTTCTTCCCTTTCTCAATTGGAGTACCCAAATTTACTTCCAGTTCTCAATTATTAGATTACCTAACTTCGCTTCACCTTCTCAATTATTGGATCGCCAGAGTTTGCTTCCCACTCAAAATTATTGGATTGTTTCAATTTTCTTCCCTTTCTTACCAATTGGATCACCCAAATTTGGTTCTCGTTTTCAATTATTCAATTAGTCAAGTTTGATTCCCGTTCTCAATTTTTAGATTATTCAAGTTTGCCTCCCATTCTTAATTACTCATGTTTGCTTCCCGCTCTCAATTATTGGAATACCCAAAAATCTTCTTCCCGTTCTGAATTATTGAATTACCCAATTCCTCCCCATTCTCAAGTATTGGATTACCCAAAAATGACTTCAGCTCTCAATTATTGGATTACACAAGTTTGCTTCCCATTTTCAATAATACCGTGAAGCGTGGAGGTATGGAAGCCAATGTTGGCCGTTGCCCGTTTATTATATTCTGTTGCCTTGAAAATCCACCGAAAGCAAATCTTGGAATTAAGACATAATCAAATCTTTCAAATTCTCGTCAGTTTTAGTTTTATTCTTATGAAATCTCTCACCCTCCATTCTATTTCCCCTTCTAACCTCTCTTCTCGCAGGTTTGTTCTAATAACTTCCCCAATTCCACGTGAAGTTCGATCAATTTAGAGAATTTTCCGTAGTGTTGTTCTGCAGCGCCGGCCGGTTGTTGCTTTGACCATTATTGGGCTGATTTTTCAGAAGCAATTAAGATTTCCCAATCCAGAATTATCTTTCCCATGGACATTCCCTTCCTCCCCACATACACACTTTGCACACACTATCATCGCGTAAAGGAGTGAAGAGTTTGTTTATCGGTACAAATTTGCTATCGAAAGCTTAGTATTTGTGCGTTTGGTGTCTAAATTTTAAGGAGTATTGTCAACAAAATATTTCGTTTTTGCTTTTACTTCGTTTTAGCAGGAAAAGTCCATGTTTATTTTTCCCTCTGACTGTAGTCATCCTGTTTACATTCACATTGGAACGTTTCATCAATTTTCTGGTTTCCTAATGAACCTCTCGCCACCCACCCCTACACCAGTCTCTCTCTCTCTCTCTCTCTCTCTCTCTCTCTCTCTCTATATATATATATATATATATATATATATATATATATATATATATATATATATATATATATATATATATATATATATATATATATATATATATATATGTCCGTTCTAAGCTAGAAAAGGTGACATTTCTAACTCCATCGGCATTTTGCTCAATGTATCGGGAGTCTTTCCTTTTCGGCTCCGTTAGACCTCTGCCTGCTGTTTCGCAACGGCAGACGGCGTTTCGCGAGCCCTGGTCGTATTCTCGTGGCAAAGGCTTTGGTTTGGCCTCTGACCGAAAGAAGAAAGCAATTTTGCCTTACTCCCTCAGTTCTAACCTCACGTAGGAGACAAAAACCCGGATATATATATATATATATATATATATATATATATTACTGCAGAACAGTTTCGGTGTATCTCACACCCTTTTTCAACTGACACTGGGCAGAAAAATGAGAAAAGCATAACACAAGATCCCCTCTTTTTCCCCCCAATCCCCCACTTATGGCTAATCTGCAAGGAAAAATTATTACGTTTTTTCTTTCAATGTGGTTTAATGGATTCATATATATATATATATATATATATATATATATATATATATATATATATATATATATATATATATATATATATATATATATATATATATATGAAAAGAAACTCACAACTTTCTCGTGAGGCAAAATTATGATAAATAACACCCACAAGAAAAAAGGAAAAACGATTCCGAGCGCTTTCATCTTTATTCTAAAAGACCCCTTCATGGGTCAGGACAGACAATGTCTTAAATAGAAAGGAGTGGGGGGTTAATACGGCTACCTGCATCAAAACCCTAACTAGGGGGTACAAATTCTGTAAACACTTTAATTTGTGATTTAATATAATTAGATATGATATATATATATATATATATATATATATATATATATATATATATATATATATATATATATATATATATATATATATATATATATATATATATATATATATATATAGGGGAAACGGGGAGAAATCTAGACAAGAGATTGTACGAACACAAAAGAGATATTAGAGTGGGCAGCGAAAGTAGTGGAATATTTTGCCATGTTAGATACAAGAATCATACGATCGATTTCAATGGAAGTAAAATGTTATTTAAATCGGCCAACTATGTTAAGAGAAGAATCGTAGAATCGAGCTTGATATCGTCAGTTCCTAATTTAAATCTATCTGAGGGTCAATTTTCTTTTAATCCAGTAATAAGATCACAAATAAATAAAATAGTAAAATGTCAGCCCTTCAATATGTTTAGGCCTAACCCCCCCCCCAGATTAGCCATAAGTGGGGGATTGGGGGGAAAAAGAGGGGATCTTGTGTTATGCTTTTCTCATTTTTCTGCCCAGTGTCAGTTGAAAAAGGGTGTGAGATACACCGAAACTGTTCTGAATTAAATTGTCTTCGGAGAATGTGGTTTAATTCGTCATATATATATATATATATATATATATATATATATATATATATATATATATATATATATATATATATATATATATATATATATATATATATATATATAAGTTGAGGATAAATCCCAAAATGAGACATGTAAAATTTATCATTTAATTAAATACAACGTTTCGGGTACCTTACTCATCTTCTGGTCTATAAGATAGATTTAGAACACGTTTAAAATTACGAAAATTTTAATGCACCCAAGGATTAGAAATAAATTATTTAGTTAATTGAAATTTTTGACAAATCGTTTGAAAACTATTGAAACTTTAGATATGGATCAATTATGAGTACTTTAAATATGGATAAATATAACACTAGTTGATGTAATTATTGGTTGACACAGATATTAGTCACTTAATGAAGCGGAAATATTAACAAATTATTTAATTAATTGAAAATGTGAAAAAATCATTAGAAAACTGTTGACACTAAATCTAGATGCTATAAATATGGATAAATATAAAATACTAATTGGGCCAATTGATTGGTACACAAAGATATTAATCACCTTTAGTGGACGGCAAAAGCGAAGAGACTGAGGAAAGATTATAGAGGGAACCGATTAGAGATTGGTAGGTTGTGAAAATATTTTGAGTGGTTTATGAAATGAGAAGGGGAAAAGCAGTTGAATCAGAATTTAAACTGGGATTTAGTTGTTTTATTGTATAATGATTCAAGAATGCGGAGAGAAGTGGAGTCCTTTGCATGTCCTATAATTTGAAAGTTTTTGTGGGAAATTTGTGTTTTACATTTAATTGAATGATCTCGAATGGGAGAAGTTTCTTTTTTGGTCAAGGTGGAGCCAGTGCGAGAGCTAATACCAAGATGGGAACAGACCCTAGCACCAATTGAGCGAACAGTGCTGCCAATGTAAATCCCCTGGTGGCACCTGGGGCAAATGAATTTATAGACAACTGAACAGCTGATTTCAGGTGGGAGTCTGTCTTTAGTTCTGAAAAATTGTCCAATATGAAAGTTGTTAAGGAAAACTATTTTCAAGGTGGTACCCGAAACGTTGTATTTAATTAAATGAGAAATTTTACATGTCTCATTTTGGGATTTATCCTCAACCTGAAAATAAGCCTTCTTAGAAGCAAACCTATAGAATATATATATATATATATATATATATATATATATATATATATATATATATATATATATATATATATATATATATATATATATATATATAAGAGAGAGAGAGAAAGAGAAATTATGCGCGAATGAGCAATGAGATAAGAAACAGGAGTTTTTTAGAGGTAAGAGAAGGGGACATTAGAAGAACACTAGAATCAAAGAGAGCAGAGGGCGGTACAATGAAGGCGATCCTTTACTGAGAAGACAGAAATAACGCCAGGAGAAAAAAATGATCATTATTTCTGTCTTCTAGTTAAAGGTTTGCCTTCATTGTGCCGCCCTCTGCTCTCTTTGATTTTAATGTTCTTCTAATGTCCCTTTCTCTTACCTCTAAAAAAAACCTCCTGTTTCTTGTCTCATTTCTCATTCGCGTCCAATTTCTCTTTCTCTTGTCCTATATTGTTATATAGTATGAAATACAAGGTTTCTGCATCTTTCTTTCTGTCTTTAAAATTGTTTTGAAAGGTAGAAAAAAACTATTTTTAAGGGGTATTTATTCCGCCTTGGTTAAACGTAACGTTAGAGGAGATGAGCCACCCCTGTGCATGGAATTTTAAAATAGTTTTAATGTGCGATTCCAGCTTGTCGCTTGACTTTTTGATGGCCGGCTTATCTTCTTTATTAATATGGCTTCTAAGATGTTTAGCCTCGCTTTTTTGACCTCTTTTCTTTAAATAATGGTGTTATCAACGAACATATCTCTCGTTAGGTTAATATTATGAGCACTCTCCATATGATTTTTAGGCGCTCCGCTTTTTAGATGCATAGTTAAACATCTCGAAAGTGTAGTGGTTGTCATGCCAATATATTATTAGTTATTATAAAGCTTACAGTGTTTATCGGGGCAGATTAACTCGTAAACTATGTTGGTTGACTTGAGATTCGAGGGGTTTAGGCAGGTGTTGTTTTTCATCAGGAGATTGCTGGCTTTTGCTGTTTTTTAATAAATGATGAATTAGATTTTATCCGTTTGATTTTCAATCTTGATGTTACGGTTAATAATCTCCTTGATGTTTTTTTTCATCTATTTTATAGGCCATGGATATCTGGTTTCTGTAATACACTTTTATGTTGTTTATTTCTCCTTGATTACTTTCAGTTTTATCCGCATGTTTGCAATGGTTATTTAAAAATAATTGGAGTTGTTTGTCAATCCTGCTGTTTAAGAAACAACTATTCACGACTATTTGTTTTACTCGTGCAATCTCTTGGTGGAAAAGTTCCCACGTAGAGTAGCATTTATGTGCTCGGCGGATGTATGAGCCGATTGCGCTTATTTTATACCTTTCATGGCGTTCACTCTCCGCATTGAGGCATCTTCCCATGTCCATACTTTTCTTATGTACTTTATGATGTAGTTGCCATTGATGTTTTGAATCTCAACATCCAAGAAAGGAAGTTTATTACCCGTGCTCAATTAATAAGTGAATTTTACCACGGAGTTCTCCTCAAAATGCTGCTTGATGTTAACCAGATGTTCTTCGTTTTGGACGTTGATGTGGATATCATCTACGTATCGGCAATATGTGTGTGACTTATTTTCCATGATGTTCAATAATCTCTCCTCAAGTTGACCGATGTAATAGTTGGCGAAGATCGGCCCTAAGGGTGACCCCATAGCCACTCCATCCACTAGCGTGATAGATTACCGTCCGGTGTCCTGAACGGCGCCTCTGATGTGCATGAACGTAACATGCTCCTTAAGATGTTTTGGTCAAGATTTGGGGGAGACATTGTAAGATGGTGGTACACGTTTTTTTATAATGATGTTGATGGTCTGAGCGATAGGCACATTAGTGAACAGGCTTTCTACGTCAAGGGATGATATTAGTCCTGGTGGTCTTGTAGCGTGGAGTATGTCGATGAATTCCTTCGTGGATTTTATGCTATATTTCGAAGGGATGTACAGTTTTATTAATGCATTTAGGGTTTTAGCTAAACAGTACGTAGAAGTCGTGACTTGAAAGATGGTGGGCCTCAAGGCTTGTGCGGCTTATGAATTTTTACATTGCCATACAGATATCCTGATGTGCAATCACCGATGATCTTTTGGAAGTGAAGTCCCCCGATGAGTGATTTAGCTTTAGTTATTTGTCCATTTATCTTTTTTTAAAGTCTGTCAGATCCTCACTCCACTCATTACATCGGTAAAGGATGCAAAAATATTTCAAAACCTATTGACCAAGGAAGCCAAGAATGCAAAAGAGATCCATGAACGCATGGTTGCAGTGTACACCGACACCGCCCCTTCCTATGCAACCATTGCTCGCTGGAATAGGAATTTCGCCATGGTCATGAGTCCCTTGAACATAACCCCCGTCCAGGACGCCCGTCAGACGTGACCAACGAGAACAATGTGGCCGGTGTGGAGAGAATGATCCTCAAAAATTGACAGGTGAAGGTCGAAGAAATCGAGCGAGAACTTGGAATATCACATGGAAGTGTTATCAAAATCACCCACGATAATTTGGCCATGACCAAGGTCTCTGCCCGTTGGGTCCCTAGAAACCTCACGCCCCATAATCGACTTCAACGTCGTCAAAGTCCACAAGGCCAGAGTTGCACAAGCTGCCCTGCGCGAGTGCGGATTCGAGGAGCTCAACCATCTCCCCTACAGTCCAGATCTAGCCCCTAGCGACTACTTTTTATTCCGCCAGCTCAAGGCTGCACTGCGTGGACGCGGTTTGGGGACGATGAAGATTTCAGCTCGCCGTCCAGGAGTGGATTGAACAGCAGTCGGGAGATTTCTGGTTGTCAGGATTCGAAGCCTCAGGGACAAGTGGCATATTGAAAAATAATAAAACACTTTTCCTCATATCTCGCTCGTTTCCTTATATCTGAATTGCAAAACTTATTGACCGCCCCTCGTATATATATATATATATATATATATATATATATATATATATATATATATATATATATATATATATATGTGTGTGTGTGTGTGTGTGTGTGTGTGTGTGGAAAACTCGCAAAGTATCGCGTGAGTAAACAATAAATGCAACAAAGCCCACAGGGAAAATTAATACGAGGATTCCAAGTACTTTCGAACTTTATTTCGAGTTCTTTATCAAGAACTTGATAAAATTATCTTTACTTATTTACTTATCTGAGTTTGAACGTTTTCAGGACCTAGCCTCATCATCGGCACTAAGAAACTAAGATAGTAAATGGTTAAAATTTCTAGTTTTCATAAAATACTAGACCATACGAGATCACATCTAAGTATGCAAGTTTAAAATTAATTTGGATAACTTTAAAATACTTAGTCATAGCCTCCATCCCAATGGACTAGGAATATTAGAATCACTTTACATCCTAAAACTTAAACCTAATTTAAACATAAATCAAACTGCATCCAATCTTTATATTGTATCATGAATCATTGAAATTTTTATTCTTCTATTAAACATCTTATCCTAAATTGCACTATTGAACTTTAGTATTTTAGGAAAACTAGAAATTTTAACCCTTTACTATCTTAGTTTCTTAGAAACGTTCAAACCCAGATAAATAAATATGCTTTTATCAATAGCGTGCTTGGTTTTCACCTTCGTATTGAAACTCTGATTTGGAAGAAGCTCCACAGTTCATGATATATATATATATATATATATATATATATATATATATATATATATATATATATATATATATATATATATATATATATATGAAAAGAAACTCACAACTTGCCCGTGAGTCAAAATTATGATAAATAACACCCACAAGGAAAATGGAAAAATGATTGGAATGAACGAATTGATGGACGCAAACCACAGTTGAGGTACCAGGACAAGGTCGAAGACGCTTCGTAACATTTATGGCAAACTTTTCAGGATTATAACAAATCCCATCATCAGTGCTAAAGAATTAATAAAAAATACAGATTAAATTTATTCCTATAAAAATTTTAACACATTTGAAAAAAGAAAACAATCGTAAAACATAAATATTTCAATTTGAAACGAATTCGATACAATGGGAATACGGAGAGGAAACCAACGAAGGAATTAATATAAAATAGGAACATAATTGGCGTGGATTTTATTTTTACAAAAAAATGGGAAATTTTCTAACAAATTAACATGAAAGTACCCTGAATAAACGTTGACTAACCCGTAGATAAGTATAATAATGCTAAGCATTTAATATCCTTCCCTTTCAGCAGGCTTGACTGCTTGGCTTTCGCCTCTGGAATATATAAAAAAGGCAGCTTGCAGCCCCAGGTCTGCAGCACTTTGAATACCTTAATAAAAAGTAAGGAAATTGAGACACCAGCATTAAACGAGGTTTGTATCAATGTATCTGTTGTCTGATGATGTCCGAACTGTGCTAGTTCTCCTCCAATTAATTATGAGCTCTTGGTAGAGTAAAAATATAGTGTGTTAATCACTTAGATTACTATTTTTTATCAATTATTAATTGATGTAACAATATATTATGTTTATCCAAAAATATTAAATATAAAATACTATAAAGACTTTAGACTGTTTTGTAGGACCCTGGAAAATGTTAATTTCTCGCTGCATGATCCTTGCTCCATCCGACCGCTTGGGAGATTACTATAATTAAGTGGAGCCACTCCTTCTGTGAGAATGTCATAAAGGCCCAAGTGAGAGTAGAGAGAAGCTGATGCAATTGTAATTTCTGAGCGTTACCATTTTTTTTCAACTTGTTTTTTTTTTACTCACTGAATCTAAGAATGAAAATAATAAATCGTGACGTTCATAAAATGAGTTAAGATTAAGGTATTGTGGGATTTTGGAGAGGCATTTTTTTAGTATATAATAGACCAGGCAATGGCTTCGCCACTCCACCTTACGGAAGGAGCTTGCGCTTCGCTAATAAGATTAAAATTTAAAATCTAAAAAAAAGCAGCCATGGTTAAATTTTTCTAAATTTTCTGAACTTTGCCAATTATAATAATTTTAAAAAGGGACTCTAAGCTAAATTTCCCCCCTTTAAAAATATCACGTTGCTAAAATATAGTTATAGAAGAAGATATATAAAAATAAATTTTCTGAACTTCACCATTTGTAATTCTTTGGGTTTTCAAAAATTTACAAATTTTTGATACTTATATTTATTTCTGAACTTCACCATTTGGTTTTTTGATATTATAAAAAAATTATTATAAATAACTTTGATAAAAAAACATAAGTCATAACCAAACTAAGATGAAATTATTATTTAAATACTCCTCAAAATCCCCTTCTTAAATTATAGAGTTAGTGAAGTGATGATGTGTACTGGAAGCTTTTTAAATTATTTTAGACCAAAAGGGTGTTGGTAAAGGTAACTTCTTAATTTGATCCTGAAATGAAAACCTTTACCTTTAACCTTTCCTTACGACACAGACCGAAGATCTGCCTGCGAAGCGCAAGCTCCTTTTGTAAGGAGGCATGGGGAAGTGGCTCTCATTGTCTTTGTATATAACAGCAATTGCTAGGAAAGGAAATTTAGCAGGTGACAAAAGTATTCCACTACTCTAATAATATAGTTATTGAACAAAGCAAATATTATAATTTCGATGAAAAGGGTAAGATTGAAGATTCGAGAAATTTTTATAAACGAAACTAATGCAAATTACCGAATATTAGCACTGTCCTTCATTGATAAGAATCCATAGAAGAAGGACGTTTGATTTGAGCAATGCTGAAGGTCAAAGAAGTTCCTCAAGCTATTCGACAGCAAATAATTGAGTTTCATTCAGATGGATTATCCTTTTGGAGTGAGTTGAAGTGCCTTATACAACTGAAGGGCCTATCATTCAAAGGTATCGAATCGCCTCTAAGTTGCCACGAGGCGGTGCTCCTGGCAAGAAAGGTCTCGTCGTTACATGCTTTGAAACCTAAACGATAATACAATGATCGCTATGAAAGATCTAAAAGTAAGCTGGAATAGTCAGGGACTAAAGTGTGTAACAGAACTATAAGTAGAGATCTCCATCGTAACGATATACATTCTTTCACTCCCCCACAAAACTCCACTCCGTGAAACACGGAGAAAGTAGTGTCATGGTTTGAAGCTGCTCTACTACTGCACATAGGACAGGAGTACTTCACATCATTGATGGGAAAATATATGTTGTCACGTATTGAAAATTAATGAAGCAAAAGGAGGTCTAAAGTGCGAGAAAATTCTACGGTCATCATCAGTGGGTATTTCAGCAGGACCAAAGGATCCTAAGCAAACGGCCAAATTAATTCAAGAATGGTTTAAGAAGATAAAATTAATCTTCCTTCCATGGCCGAGTCATTCGCCAGACTTCAATCCTATTAAGCATTTGTGGCAATCCGAAAGAGAAACCTGCAGAACCTTTGCCACTTTGAGGAAGATTTGCGTAGAAGAGTGGAGCAAAAGATCAAGAAATCATTGCGAAAGCTAATATCAATACATAAGAATCCTTTTCGTGCCGTTATTGCAAACAAAAATTATGTCATGAAATATTAAATGACTGAAATTATTATTGGTTGAATACTTTTATCACCTGCTAAATTTCGTTTATTCGCAATTTCTCTTTTATACAAAGAAAATCTGTCTTATAATATGTACTTCATCTGTCAAATATATGTTTACTGAGTTCCTTTTAGTTTTATAACCAGATTGAAAGCAGAAAATATTTCAGAAATATTGAAAATTTAACTGAAAAGTTTATTAGGGGCGCCATCAGGCTTTGCCAAGGGAGAAAAACACCTAAAAACAAAATAGGCTTAAGTCAGAGAAGAACAGTGGGGTCTACCAAACGGCACTGACCGTCTCAGAACCATCATAATGGGTGCAAATACTTCTACACCCAAAAGAAAAGAAAATCGGCATGGAATACCTAATTTATAAATTTACTTGCCTCCTCTAAGGGCCTACATACGCGGCTCTGAACTAAATTAAATTGTATACTAACTCCACTAACTAACTTGTATACTAACTGCCCTTAGTACTCTCTCACTCACTCCAATATTTACAATATGTAATGGAAAAATCAGGCACTATTAAATAACAAAATAAGTATATTAATAGCCAACCCACTAGTTGCATAAAAAATAACTAATTAAGATTGAATATATGCGCAATATCAGGTAGAGAACTGTATATACCACTAAAGATTCACAATAACAAATAAAATATATTGTGAATTTGAAACAATCCCCCTCGAAATCACAGTCTCTATGCTCAAGTAATCTGGATTTACAACTATGTGGCTAAATTTAAGGTAGCTTTAAATTCAGATTACTGATGTGTCGTGGTATGACATTATATTATATCAATACCATATTATATCTATGGGGGAAGGGACTAATAACTTAAAGGCGAACCGACAAGGGATGGGGGGCGCCACGAGTTTCGATGCGCGGAGCAGCGAGAAAAGAGTGAAAACAAGGTCAGGTAAAACTTGGGCAATGGCAAAGCTCAAGGTTATTTAAAGAGGCATGTACAAAAAAATAATTTTATTTACATAAAATAAGAGAATCGATGGGCAAAATTAAATTGGTAAATGGGGGAGGGAATTGCAGAGTTATGCATCAGACTCTGAAGTTAGAAATTAATGCGTTACAGAAGGAGACTATTCCAATGGGGAGGATTAACTCAAATGGGTTGCTGAAGGGGGAGAGGGGTTGGCTTACAGGGGATTCTGAGTGAGACGTCAGGGTAAGGTTTCACGGATGTCTTCAGCAGGCAATAAACGTGAGGGCGAGGGCACTCGGAGATTCTGAGCGGGAAGTTGACGTGATGACGGTTCTCCAAAAAGGAAGGGGGGGCGGTAACGTCCGGTCCAGGGGAGAGTATTTCGGCCACCTGAAGACGAGGAGGGAACGAGGAGGGCTTAGACAGGAGTTGATGAGTTGAGTCGGAAAAATCGCTCGGTAGCGATCGTCAAATGGAATTACCTCACTGGCTGGGCTAATTCCAACACACGAAAAGTTCAGCCGTCACTTTGCTTCGTTGTTAAGCACCTGACTTGGAACTAGGGGAATGCTTCTTGGATCCTGGCGGGACTCCTCAACTCTGTGTCTCCCACCTGGAAGACGAGCCCTATATATATATCCGCGGCTCCCCCCGCAGGGGTGGGGGAAACAGCGCTACTCTCGAATGGCCTCGAATCTTCCCGCCCAGGCGATTTTAACCCGCCAAAAGGTGGTCCGAAGTGGACGCGGTTCGAGGTTACCGCTTGTGGATGTGGGGGGGGGAGCTTACCAATTTAAGCCTAACTAAATTCTAGAATTTTCTTTAGCGCATGGACGTCACTTCCGTGCTGGAAAAGAAATTCTACGTGGAATTCCCCCACAGATGTAATATCTACATATGCTTGAACAAATCTTCTGGTTCCAAGTTAATAGACTAAATGATTTCCAAAATGCTCAGTCTGAAGCGTTAAAAAAATACGTATATGAATAGACCAACCAGATCGCCTGGTCGTCCATTGCAGCAGAAGAGTTTGGTGCTTGAAAGTGTGGGGGGGGGGGGAGAATGGGGTGTGATAGTATTTCTGCCTGCCATATACCACCTCCCCAGGGCTTACACTCCTCGCATTTCCGACCGTCTTTCCGCGCCCAACGCAATATGAGAGGTCAAAGGACACATCTCTCATCCCGTCATCTTTCATCTTCACTGGTGAAAAGTATAAAAGCCATCCCGTGCAATGAGATGATGTAGACCTAATGTCTTCAACCGGACTGAAGTAGTCATCCTAGAGTGCGAAAGTCCAATAAGGCTTTGTGGTAGAGTCTTGCGTAAATGACGAGATCCTTGGATCCCAGGCATTCTGTCACAGTAAATAGTCTGAAACACTTTTTCGTATTAATTGTTCTTATTTCTTAAAATCGGTTAACGTAAGAAACCTAGCATTCAGGGAGGGTGATTTAATTGCATGCCGCACTTAAGCATAAAATAATAATCTTTCAACTATTTATAACCTATTCAAAATAAATTAACGCCAAATCACAGAGCGTTAATCAACACCATTAAGAACCCCCATTAAATATCCCTCCCTAAATTAATATAGAAAAAATAGACGCGTGTGCACCTCTGCCTACACGTCTGACACAGAAATGTACACGTATGAATCGGTACCCAAGGACAAAAGACCCCCACTGCCTCCTACGAAAATTCTGCGAACTCGTATCCCACCGAAGTGTGATTATTTTGCACCTCCTAAAAGTCCATCCGATAAAAGGCGGGGCTCGAATTATTAAAGAAAACGGAAGTTTCCGGAGGGGTCATTGAGAGGGAAGAATCAAAAAGATGAACAGACGAGGAAGAAGGTTCCACCCTGTCACACTACATAGTCATCCTTAAAGTTAGACATTGTCATGGTATTGTAAGGGCCGAGGGTGTGTGTACGTAGGTTTGTTCACGTACTTGAATAACTCCGTGATTTACTTTTCTTTCTCTAAGAGTGCTATATTATTTTTTACGTTATTTAATCTTTGAGGATTTCTAATGCCATGTGCAGCGTTTCGAGGATTGAATTAAATACTTCTAAAAAATATATCTTTAATTACTACATAAAAAAGTGAAATCTAAAAACCAAACTATACATCTATGAATGAATGAGTCTATGTTAGAATTAATAATTTAAACCAAATGAATATAAAGTAATGGTTGAATCCTAAGCTCCCCTTAATATTGGACGTTAATTGACACACAAAAATAATTTAATTTCTTTACCTTTAAAAAAAAAACACGTGAATCCGGCTTGGCCTTGGATTTTATGTAAACGAAAAAATTTTTGGGCGGCTAGGCGCGTGGGCGTGTTCTCAGACACCCAGCCCTTTGTCTGACGAGGAGACGGACTTGAAGCAACCGGTGATTTCGGTGAGGGCAACGGATGGCGTTAAGCACGTTGACCTAGTCAGATGATTTAGACAACGGGACCGTGAAGGTGTGCTTTTTCCAATCTTCGAGGTTAATCTTGAGATGGTTCGCATTGACGAACGATTATCATAAGTGAATCCTTTGACGAATAAGGGGGGTTTTGAGGGAGTTCACTTTGGGTATTCCTCAATGTCGAGGACTATCTCTGGTTTTGTTGCAAACCGAGATCTCTCTGATGAGAGATGTGTGAGAGTGATCCTCAATACAAAAGGGGGTAATTTTTCGGTGTGACCACCAGGAACTGGCTCAGAATGAGCTTCTTATCGGTTCTATTCTTTGATTGCCGGGCACTGCCGCCGGACTTCATCGTGTCGATCTCTAACTCGATCTTCCTGTTTCTTCTCCAGATATCTGCCTATATACTTCACCAACCCACTGGTGGTAGTGAAAGGGGGGAAGGGTTAAGGGCTCGTGTATTAACTCTCTCCTCTAACGCGGCTTCCTCGAGCGTCTTTCACTTAGCCCTAAAGGCATCTTCTGGCTTTTGGTCGCAGCTCTTATAATTTCGTCTATGACGCGAAATTAGATCCCAAATCCTAGGGAAAATAGTGCCTGTTTAACCAATGTTATTGCAACTGGTCTCCTCCCCCTTCGTATTGTTATGCTCGCTGGCACAGAAATCTTTTGATTCGTACCTCTCGTGGTTTGAGGAGGTGTCTGGCGGCCAGCGGGTCGAGGGGAAAAAGGGGGAGGGTAAGTAATCGGGTTACACTGCCTAGCGCCAGGACGTTGTGGTACCCCAACGAGGCATCTGTTATTAGGATGGGTTTCGATTTCCCTACAAACATTGAGGTTCACTTTTGGTATTTCACATCTATCTCATCCTGAGGCTCCAACTCCACAAGCCTTGCCATACTTCATTCCCAACATGGGCTCTCCGATGTAGCTATTAATTGAATTATCTTGCCCACTTGCTCTTCACAAATGTAATCATAAAATTATCCAAACTACTTTTCTTATTACTATTCATATTCTCTTTTCATATTCCGCATTCATCACAAACTCAGATTAAAAGGCTTCGCGATACCACCTATACTATTCACTACGCTTAATATACTCTATAAGTATTACATATGCATCTGTAAGTGGTGCGCTAACTTTTCATCTTGGATATTCTGGTAGACCACAGTATATGATAATCCACCCCGATTACACTTTATAACTTTGAAGCATGGACTCAATGTAATTATTTTGCACTAGTACTGACTCACCAACTTGGTTAAGGAGAGTACTGAAGATGTCCTATCCTCCAGTCATTTTTAAATCTCGGGGATGTAAATTTCCGTGGACACACTAGATTCCTTTTTGTTAAAAGGAATTGCACTGGGAACATCCCTATACTATCGGATCAAGTCTCATTGCAAACGAGCATGATGTCTTGGAACCTATTTACCCAATCTTTAACGCTTACCTCAACCAGACTTATATTAAACATCCCAACTACACCCTTGTCTATTCGCTCAATTTTACCTGCACGTTGGGGTTGATATAACATTACATGGACATGCCTTATGCCACTTTCCTCTAGATAATCAGCTAAAATATTGCCTGACAATTCATACCCATTTTCCGTCGCGAATTTATATACCCTTTCCAAAACTGATCCCAAAAACCTATCCCCTTTAATGCCTCCCAAACTGTTTGGTCGTCTTTACGCATAATATGTACATGTTTCAGAACTGAACGAGGAAAAGTAATCCACAACCGTGAGAAGGCCTATAACGCCAGAATAGGATTTAGGCAGCGCCATGGTATCCTTCATAAGACCTGAAAGTCCATTCGTTTGGGCCAAAGAGTACATAGGACATATCGTACCATGGAGATCTTCCGGAGTTGCCATAAGGAACAACACCAAGTATATGTCTCGAAGTATCTTAGAAAAATGCTCCTCCATAACTTGTCCTCACAAAATCGCTAAAAGTCCTAATGTAAACAATCCGAGGGAAGCTCTCTGACGAATGCCATTTGTTACAGGTAACAACTAGCTTTCATTACAAGAGTTTTTCTCAACATTTTCTAAAAATGACAATCTTATGAGCCCATCTGTTAATTCAATCTCTCCAGTTATTCCATCTTGTGCAGCCATAGATCACGAAGCTTTCGCTTCCGCTGTCCTCAGATGAGGAATTGATTTCGCTGCAGGCCAATTCTTTACTTTCTCTAAAACTGCATAAAATCACTCTACATTCTTCTCGAGTCTCCATTTTATGTGATTAATCCCAAGGTTTAGTTATACCTTAACTTATTCCTCAGTTTCTTAGGCTTGCATTCGATCAGGTACACAATTTGGGCCATCTATGTAGGAGCTCGGTCCACTTTAAAGTCAATTTCAGATCGCTGCTTCTGTAAAAGTGTCCACAAACACCTTGGAAACGGCTTGTCAAAAAAATATATATATAACACCACACAAAGTGGATATACACACATTTCATAATTTCAGACAGACGATTCAAGACAGTCTGTGCTGATATTTTAGGTCCTTTTCCTACCACAAGCGGTATTAGACACGTCCTTACTGTCATTTGTAGATTCACTTATGAAATCTCACCATAAAATTAGAAATGAGAAAAAAAAGGTTTTACGATAAAATTATATACGAGTATTTACCTAGAATCAGACGGCAACATGTTATGAATAAAAAGAACAATCAATTTGATAATGCTAGAGGTTGCCAATAGTCATGCACCATCTGCTGCAGTGTTGCACCGAAATCGGTGGATGACGCGCCATAGACGACGCTGATAGGGGCGCAAAGGGAAGGATGGGCCAAATATACAGCGGAGACAATAGCCTGTTTGGTGTGAGTAAATGATTCACACGCGTCTGAGGACCATATTAGAGAATAGTTCATTTTGCCTTCCATAGCATAGTATTGAGCGCTTGTATGATTCGAGTACCATCAATAATGAAACTGTGATATAAATTAAGCATACCTCATAACCGACGAAGATGCTTGAGCCAAGAAGGTCGAAGAAAATCACGAGTAACAGCCACTTTGGCCTCAAGAGGATGAATTCCGCCAAGTGATACATTGTGCAAAGAAAAGAAAGTTGCACGACACTAAAAGTGCACTTAGAAGGGTTTAGTACGATAACAGAGTCTTCAAGACAAGTAAAAAAGAACTGACGAAGATGAGATAAATGTTCACCTTAAGATGAAAATGTTAGCAGGATGTTGTCTATATAGGAAGAGACAAAATGAAGACCTCTCAAAACCTGATAGATGAAGCGTTGGAAAGCCTGACTACTGTTGAGAAGAGCATAAGGCATTCAAACATTGACAAAATATCCAAAAAGAGGGGTGATAGCCATATTTTATACGCCATCAAGATGAATAGGAATCTGATTTAAAGTACGAATCAGATCCAGGCGAAAAAAGATTGAACAAGCGAATAGAGAAAAGGTGAAATCCAATAAATACGGTAAAGGGTATAAATCTTGTTTTGTCTGGCTATTTAAAGCCATGTAGTCGCTCACTGCCTTGAAATCAACAGGTCTAGCCTGTGTTACGACTTGGAGTGGAGCGGCCCAATGTAAGTTAGACGGACGAGCTATGCTGGCATCTAGCATATACTCAAATTCATTTTTAGTCGAGGTTACTCTACCTCTCACTACGTTGGTCGGTACCCGTTTCGCTTCGAGGGGAGGGGGGGTAATAACATTGTAACTATTCGTCCGTTTCTAACGAAATTTGCAACCCTTATGTTGTTTTACATTCTCTTTCGAATGATATAATTGGCAAAGTTCTCCCAAGTTAGTAGGGGAATTATTTGGCAATAACATCATAACTATTCGGCCGATTGTAACGAAATTTGCAACCCTTATGTTGTTTTGCATTTCCTTTCGAATGATATAATTGTCAAGGTCCTTCCCAGGTTAATCCGGGAATTATTGAAAGTTTTGAAGGTAGTAAGGTAAAAAATCAGAATAAGTGTGAGCACGCGACTTTTGATCAGCAGACTTTGTTCATTACCCAGAGTCTATCAGCTAGGCGTCTATGAAGACCTAAAACAGCACCTCCTGACCTCTCAATCTGGTGAACTACACCGTGTTTCATACCCCTAACCTTGAAAGAAGGCAGGTGTAAGCTCAGAGAATTTCTTCCGAACGCGCTGGAAGTGAGGCTCAGCTGAAGGGAGATGGGAAGACAAAAGAGATCTTTCAGAAAGAGCTTGCGGCGAGGAGAACGAACAAAAATGCTATAGTCCGAAAGAAAATTAAGGCTCAAAATACGCCCTTCTGCCTTGGCAATGACAAAGTTCCCTTGAAAAACTCAAAGGAGGCTATGGGGAAACTTATACTCGTAGTTGCTAATATCAGAATTTTTGGCTGCTTGAAAAACTAAATTAGAAGGAGGGCAAACTTTCTCGCCTTAAGAGGATGGAAGAACACTCCATTGAGTAACAGTGTCCCCAGGAATGAAAGATTAGAAAGTGGGTCATATATGCAGAAAGGTAGACCAACCTGTAGAGTTGAAGGTGAATCAGAGTTTTGGACCCATATATCACTTGCCTTTTCAGTTTAAATGGGACTGAGTAGGTTGAGAAGGTAAAGAGTGAGGTCCTGAAGTGTAGCAAGGGGATGGTTGAGTGGAAGAGTGATGAAAAGTGAATGAAGAAAATGATTGTGGAGTTTTGGATTGTTACAACGGCATGGCTGTGTACAGTGTACAGATTTATGTATTTACGAGTATGTCGGTAGTTGCTATGGTACCAACATACGTCTGACGACAATTGATGGGGGTGGATAGTGTGAGGGTGGAATGAAGGATTTTAAAAATTGATGCGGATGTATACATCTTACGGCGTTGTTGCCAAATTTCCAGTGATACCAGCATGTATCAGAGGAGTAGGACTAGAAACTAGGGTGAAGATTGGAGTCAGAATTAGTATAAAAATTTGTATGTCGTGCCTCACCTCTTTTGTCGAAATTCCCTCGTTAGTTATTTCGTTCGGAGGATGAACTAGGGTCATAGTGGTGCTTAGATTTATCGTGATGTTGCATGAGCATGTACCCTTGTTGCAACTGTAGATGGCCGAGCTCTTGCCGTATTCCCTACACTGCGGTTGAAAGTTCCGACACTAAAGGGCCTCTACCTAGTTACATTCTGGCAGGTTGTTCGTACATTCCGTTGTGAACTGGAATTGCGAACAAATATTTGAAATTACGTGGGCCCACAATCGTCAGCAATGGACGAATGTGATGAGGGATGCCCGCATGGATATCTCCTATAAAGAAGTTCTAGACCATTATGATTCGCATCTTCTGCTCGTGCTAATTCTTTCAAATGGTCTATAAAGCGGGTGGGAGGCTCGTCCCCCATCACCACAGTAGCCAAATTTCACACAACTTGTCCACTTGCTATCTTACATATTCCAAATGAAGACATCTTTAAAATCTCAACACACATCAGGTCGTGTACAATTTAATAATAATTTTTGGAAACGCCCGAAAATATCAGGTTGGAACGAGAGAAATGGCTGATTTTCTAGAATAAAGTTTTAGATCGTATCTAGTGCCTCTTGCTGACGTTTAGGAATCCTACAATGGGTAATTATTTTTCAGATAATAGAAATATTGTTCATAATTTCCGTCGGTATTCACCCCTATGTTCGTCCTATCTATAGATCACATGTTTTAATTTAGGAGTTTCATAAAAGTGCCATTGTAAGTACATTGGCAAACTCCATTCAGTGCATTTATGGAGATGATGCAATAAACGAAAGAAGTTACAGGAGGTGGTTTTCCTGTATCCGAAGTGGGGATTTTAGTCGAAAAAACGGACCAAAAGACGGTCGTACAAAAGAACTTGATTCCGAAGAGTTGTAGCAAATCCTGCTACAACTCCTAGGGAAGTCACAGAACAATTTAAGGTAACCCACATGACTGTATTTCGCCAACTGAAAAGGACTGGAAAAGTTTCATTGTTTGGAAAGTGGGTCCCCCGAATCCGCAACAGCCTTTTACTTGCTGTAAGTCATTGCTTTCCGTACTCCTTCAAGTACCATTTTTGCGCACTCTTGTTACTGGTGATGAAAAGTAGATTTTTTATCATAACGTTAAATGCCGCCGTTCATGGATCAGTCGAGGAAGATCAATTTCTTAACAACCGAGAGGAGAACTTCATCCCAAATAAGATCATGTTGAGTATATGGTGAGATATTGATGGAAAAGTCCATTAAGAACTGTTAGACAAAAATCAAACAATTTATGCAAATCTCTGCTACAATAAACTTTGTCGTTTGAAAGCAGCTTTGGACCAAAGGCGATCCTTCTTAGTCAACAGAAGGGGTGTAATCTTCCACTACGATAATGCCCGTCCTCACATAGCTTCAATCGCCAAAGATCTCTTGGAAGAGCTCAATTGGGAAATATGTCTTCATCCTCCATATTCTCCTCGCCTTGCTTCTTTTTATTATCACTTTTTTGGCGGATTGCAGAGCTATTTGGATGAACATGACAGAACACGTAGCAATGGGTTTAAGCTTGATAAGTATAGGTTTAGGAAGGAGATTGGGAGGAATTGGTTTACAAATCGTGTGGTAGATGAATGGAATAGGCTCACTAGACATGTGATAGAAGCCTCCTCTCTGGGTAGTTTTAAGAATAGATTAGATAAATATATGGATGAAGCTGCTAGATGGGACTGACTTTTTTTATGTACATATGTATATATTTTTTCTAAGGAGTGGGGAGATTATATTTTGCGGTTGCATGAATGGACATAATCCTCTGGATGCATTTTATGTATATTGTAGATTAGATCTGACGAACTCCTGTAAAGGGTGACAATGTTGATGACTTTTCTCTGGTAAGAAATCTTTTGTGTGTTGAATGGAACAGGAGCTGCCAAGTGTAGGCCATGAATGGTCTTTTGCAGTCTCCTTCTTTTCTTATGTTCTTTCTTATGTTCTTAAAGAATTTTAGAAGCGTGCCATTTATAAGCTTGTTGTCAGATGGAACGAGGTTCTAGAAAGCAATGGAGTTTATGTTTATGATTAGATATTTCCATAGTCCTAGTTTTTTTTCATTTTTAATATATACCCTTAAATCGGACATTATGTTCGAACCAACCGGATATTATGGGAAAATATCATGAAATCAACACGATCTTTTGTTGTTAGTTGAAGCTATTGCAGACATTATAATGTCGCATAACTGCCTCCACTCGACCTGTTTAGTTTACTCTTATGGCGACAAGTTAACTGGTTGTCCCGAGACTATGGTAAAAAATAGACCTAGTATATTCGTTAAATAAACGAAGGATGCAGTAATTAGTGAAGGATTCAATGCGCAGGAGGAAATTTTAACAAGATGGCGATGTTACCGTTCATATATTAGAACATGATTGGAAAGAGAAAACAGAACTGTTGATTTTAAGGGTAACTGATTCAATACGTATTCTCAAAATGGAGATACGAAATTTTTTTTAAGAAAATGAGTGTAAATCTTAAGTAATTGCACGACAAGAAGAGCAGCTTCGCTACTCCTTCTCACAGGAAGAACTTGCACTTCGCAAGCAGACATTCGTTCGGTGACCTACGGCTTATCCAGCTGTGAAAACGGAGTTTATGTCTAAAAAAAAAATCCCATCTTTAAACTAAATATCTCTTAATAACACTACAACATTAAAAAAAAAAAAACCCTTCCTCTCCCAAGAAACAACAACCCGGAAATGAAAATAACCTTTCTAGGAGTATTTTTTTGCGTAAATCGCGAATATAACATCCGTCTCTTTCTGCTACCTTCCAGTTTTTCGTTTATTACCATTTTAATTACGTAAAATACAGTGATGATTCAGTAGAGATTGAATGCAAACAGAATTGGGCCGAAACTGACACCTCTAAAAGTTATAACGGATTTTGATATAATTTTAATAGGGTGTTCCTAAGGTATTTGTCAACCTAAACTATGAAATTTATGAAAGTATACTCAATATTTTTTTTAGTTATATGGGTCCAAATCCGTAGTAACTCTTACGTAACGCTTGATAATTTGTAACTTACTATAAATGCTTCCTATTTTTACTTTTTTATTTAATATTTGTTGCTGTTACTATTTATATTATTTTTCACATACTAGTGTTTCTTCTTTACAGAAGACGCAACTAAAATGCCTAGAGAATGCAAAAATTCCCCAGACAGTTTCTATTATAGATGTGGATCAGTTACATTAAGACAATACAAGAGAGAGTTGACTAAACACGTGAAGAAATTTTATGAGCTGTAATTTGGATGTAAATGGGTGACCTGGACAAACACCTGGGCACCTCACATATGTTGTGTCAGGTGTACAAATTCCCTTTCTGCCTGGGTCAAAGGCAAAGGGCCTGGCCTCATGTTTGTCGTACCAATGGTCTGGGGGGAGCCAAAGGACCATTTAACAGATTGTTTCTTCTGCTTAACAGATATTAAAGCTTGGGTATTCATTGTGTTTTCTTTCCTGGTCTTTAATATATTTTCAAGATATTGAAAAAGATAAAAATACATACTATGCTGTACTTCCACTATTTCTGCAAGTGATCACAGCCAGTAATATCCATTTTTAGTCTGATTTTATTTTATTTCACCGCAGGTGAAATAAATCCAAGTGCTATTCCTGTACCACAGCCGCCCTCTGAACTACCAAGTGATGACACGAGCAACTCAGACGATTCAGAATCTCAAGATACACTATATGTGGCAGAGCTTGAATCTGACAAGAAACCACACCTCATCAGCCAACAGGAACTCAATGATCTAGTTCGTCATCTAACATAACATAACATAACATAATTTTGCGGATGACAAAAGCCACAAGGGCCTATCAAAGGTCATCCGCATCCGTCAAAACCCACCCACAAAAAGCACCGTCACCAGGGAAAGACAAAATCAAAGTCCCCCACAATATAATATAACAGATGACAAAAGCCACAAGGGCCCAACATAGGTCATCCGAGGCAAACAGCCTCTTTTTTAAAGCACCCAAACTCCCAAGAAAACTACATCCAGAGGATTGCGTCCAGAAACAAGGGTATCACCAATCAAGGCTTGTCAAGAACTAAATCATGCAGCTATAGATATATACAAACAATATTAATATATACAAAACTTAGGAACCATCACAACCTTTCCTCCCCATAAACTCATCCAACCTACTCTCAAATACATTTAAATTTGGACTACCTACTACCCTCCGCGGCAATTTGTTCCAGAAGTCTACCACTCTATTGGTGAAAAAATATTTTCTTAAATCCACCCTACACCCTTGCTTTTTAATTTTCAAGTGGTGACCTCTAGTCCGATTTCCATCATCTAACTCAAAAAACTTGCTAACATCCAATTTATCTATCCCAGAATTTTTTTTAAAGAGCTCAATCATATTCCCTCTCACACACCTCCTTTCGAACGAGAACATATTTAATACCCTCAGTCTATCTATATATTCAAGGTGCCTCAGGGAAGGAATAATCTTTGTTGCCCTCCGTTGCACTGACTCGAGAAGGTTAATATCGTGTCTAAAATGTGGGGACCATGCCTGTATACAGTACTCTAGATGTGGCCTAGCATAAGAGTTATAGAGCTTAAAAATAACCTCCTTACTTTTGTAACTGACATTTCTCTTAATGAAACCCAGCACTCTATTTGCCCAATTTCTAGCTTCAATACACTGCTTATAAGACCTTAATGACTTATCTATTACTACTCCTAGATCTTTCTCATCTTCTACTGAGCTCAGCCAATTCCCATCCATTGCATAGTTAAATTTTCTATTATCTTTTTCCATGTTAATAACTTTGCACTTATCAAGGTTGAAAGTCATTTGCCACTTATGTGCCCAGGATAACAATTTATTTAAATCCTCCTGCACTTTAAAATTATCATCAATATCTTTAACTACAGCTGCTAATTTGGTATCATCCGCAAAAATTGACACTTTATTATTAACTGCCTTCCCAAGATAGTTTATATAGATGACAAATAATAATGGATCTAGAACTGATCCCTGAGGAACCCCAGTGATAACATTCCTCCACTTTGACTTTACACCATTTAGCACTACCCTTTGCTTCCTGTCTTTCAGCCACTAAGCTATCCAATTTGAAACAACCCCACATATCCCAATTATTTTTAATTTATGAACTAGTCTCCTATGTGGTTCCTTATCAAATGCTTTACTAAAATCCAAGTAAATTACATCTACATTCTCTCCCTTACCTAACACTTACCTAGCAACAGAGTGAACTCCTGGCCTCATGTCTGCAATAATGGAACCTGTTGGATAAACATGCTCGAATTTCTGTATTTAGGAAGCGTTATGCAGATCTACAGCAATTCTTAACGTTTCAAAACAACTTGATTTATTGTAATGATATCAGAGGCCTATTCAATGCCCTTGAGCTTACCTATGAACCAAATGAGTGGAGGTTATTCATAGATGCATCCCTTTACAGCATAAAAGCGGTTCTGTTGCCTTCAGTTTCAGTTGCTCACTCAGTCATGTTAAAAGAGACATATGATAACCTTGCTTTTATTCTAGACCGCATAAGTTACAAGGAGCATGAGTGGCTGATTTATGCGGACTTGAAAGTAGTAGCCCTACTTAGTGGGCTAAAAACTGGATACACCAAATTTATGTGCTTCCTTTGCAAATGGGACAGTAGGGCCCGATCAGAACATTATGTACGCTCAGAATGGTCACCTCAGGGAACTATGACGCTTGGATGCCATAATGTAATTCATGAGCCACTAGTTAAGAAGAAGAAAATCATTTTGCCACCACTGCATATAAAACTAGGCCTAATAAGGCAGTTTACCAAACACTGCGACATGACAAGCCATGTTTCCAGTACCTCAAAGCGATCTTCCCTAAAATAAGTGATGCCGAGATTAAAGGAGGCATATTCGTAGGCGCTCAGTTTCCTCAAGTTATAGCTTATGACGACTTCGAGGCGACAATGGATGAAACTGAGCTAACGGCCTGGAATGTATTCAAAGATGTATGGAGAGGACTTCTGGGAAAGCACCAAGGGGCCCAGCGAGAGCGTATAGTTGAGAGCCTAATCAAGTGCTACCAAGATCTCGGATGTAATATGTCACTGAAGATACACTTTCTTCATTCCCATCTCTCCTTCTCCCAAGAGAATGGAGGAGATGTGAATGATGAACATGGAGAGATGTTCCGTCAAAATAGAGCGTGAATGGAAAACAAGTATAAGGGAAAATGGAGCCCTGCTATGTTGGCTGCCTTCTGCTGGAACCTGAAGCGTGACAAACCGGAGACGTCTTACAAACGAAGAAGTAAATAATAAAATGTAGGTTAATACATTATATAATGCTGACAAACATACATATTCATTACATATTCAGGAATTAATTACAATGTACACATTTAATCTAATTTGGGAGCGAAATAGATTTATGGTATCGTGGAAATCGGTATCAATTGCATAATTATTAAATCGGTAATTTGCTATAAAATTCGAATTCAGCAAAACTCAACTTCATTACAAAATGCAGATGAGATCTATGTTTTTTCCTTCAACCTGAAATTTGTTGTACAGTGTAATTTAGTATTGCCTATTTTTTCAGATGGATGCATATTTTCTAAGCCTAAAATAAAGAAAACAAAATCGTAATTCTTTTTGAAATACCTCAAAAAACAATCAGCACGGCTTTTTTTTTCGATCAATTTTTCTGTAATAATTTCATTTCGCTTTACTCGTTTTGAGGGGTCAGTCGCTATTTCCACATGCTAACGATTAAAATTGAAAATCCATTTTAGAAATAACATCAATAAAACCATCGAATATATGGAAATAACACAAAAAAAACAGTCATGCTTTAATTTCAATCAAATTTCTGAACTTAACCATTTGTAATTCTTTTTGTTTTAAAAAATTTGTTGACCTAAATATAACCTAACCTACCCCAAATATTCCAGATTAGGTTGGTTAGGTTAAGTTAGGTTAGGTTATATTAGAGTTGAAAAACCTTTGGGATGCCTCAACTTTACAAGATCCTTAAAAAATTCCAAAACATTCGCTAATCATAATTATTTTTTCTGAACTTCGCCATTTGTAATTATTTTTGTTTTAATCATATATTTTTAGCGATAAATTAATGTTAAAATTTTAGCCATAACTATATGCATATTCCTAAATTTGTAACACCTTAACCTTAAGATAAAAAATCTTAAGAAAATTGCCTAACCTGACCGCATTGCCATGAACATTAATATTCATGTTGAAGAAAAATATCAAATTCGCCCAAAGAACAGAAATACTAATGAAAAAAAAAAATATATATACCAGGCAATGGATGGCTTCGTCACTCCCCCTGCGCTTTGGTACTAAGATTAAAATCTAAAATCTAAAAAAGAGCAGCCATGGTTAAATTTTTATAAATTTTCTTAACTTCGCCAGTTATAATAATTTTAAAAAGGAACTCTAAACTAAATTTCCCCCTTTCAAAATATCACGTTGCTAAAATATTGATTTATAGAAGAAGATATATAAAAATAAATTTTCTGAACTTCACCATTTGTAATTCTTTGGGTTTTAAAAAATCACAAAATTTCGATACTTATATTTATTTCTGAACTTTGATAAAAAAAACATAAATCATAACCAGACTAAGATGAAATTATTATTCAAATACTCAAAAAAATCTCCTCCTTCAATTATAGAGTTAGTTGATTAATCATTTTAGACCAACGTAACATTAAACACTAGCATGAAAAACAATCAGTTATCATTTGAGAATGGGGGGTGTAACTTTACCGCAATATTGGGAAAAATGATTCTTCATATAAGTAAATGGCTTTTTCTCAAAATCTACATATTTCTGATCAACGCACGACCGGTTACAGAATGCTCCAGGTTGACATACAACGATTTCATGTAACTAAAGGGAAAACCGTCGAAAAATTAATATGTTAATTTGGGGGAAGCTGTTTGATGTATAGCATTTCTATATTGGATTCGAAGGGTAATGGGTAATTTAGGTGAATTTAAAATTACAAAGTCTTCTATGGAGAGATAGCTTTTACATTTCCCACATGATCTCTTATTGCTAAATTATCTTTGGTTTGAAGTATGATACATATTCTATTACTTATGCCGATGTGGGAACAGAAACTTGCCTTCAGAATTCTCACAGAACTTCCGATGTATTTGCCTTTGGAACTCCCTGGACACTGAAATAGAACTCCTAAGACTCTTTGGAATCGGATCCTCTATTGTAAAGAAAGATTTTACATTTATTTTGTTAACGAAGAGAGTATAAATTTTATTTGAAAAAAGTATTTCTTAAACAATATGTGTAATCTTTTGGCTAATGAGTTTATTGTAAATACCCACCTCTGGCATTATTACGTAATGTGTCTTTTGTCACTGTTATCTCAGGGAGGCTTCGTTGATCCATTCTATTTAAAAATATGCGGATTGATTATATATCATGGGAAACCATTGTGCAAAATGATAGATTTGAGGTACTGAAATTCTTTATTTATAAGCTTGTATGATTGATGAATAATGAGATTGTATGTGCGGTGAAGAAGAGTCTGACAGGAAAATATTCTGTATTTTAAATCTTTGCAACTAAAAAAGGTTTAATCCTAACCTCGTATTAATGGACTTCCTGTTTACTGATGTTTCTAGAACAATATAATTTTTCTTATTAAAATATCTAACAAGAGTCAAAGACCCTCCAATAACCTGCGGCGTTTTGTGATAAGATGATAAATGGTTATTCCATTGATGGTTTCCTATGGTTCAAATCACTTCGAAGTGCCTTTGAATGGCTAAATGAGGCTTCTAAATGGGTACAATTGAAGTTTACTCCTTT
The DNA here is from genome assembly GCA_963969495.1 of Ceratothoa steindachneri. Classification (NCBI taxonomy): domain Eukaryota; kingdom Metazoa; phylum Arthropoda; class Malacostraca; order Isopoda; family Cymothoidae; genus Ceratothoa; species Ceratothoa steindachneri. The sequence continues at coordinate 23,592,507 of OZ018339.1, forward strand.
TGAAAAAAGAAGCAACGCCTTGACCTGGTGCTTCGCCGCAGGTGAAAAAGGGAGTGCGTTATCATTTTCAGTTTGCGTTGTATATCTAATATCAGTAGGGATAGATGACTTTATAAAATTAAGAAATTCGAAAGCCTGATCACGTTGTTTAAATATCGCTATGGAGTTAATTACAAAACGCTCGATAAGAGTTGGTCATAAAAATCTTTTCCAAATTCGTTGTTAAAAAGATTTGCTGCCAGGGGGCCGATTGGGGATTTCGATAGCAACCCCATCCATTTGTTCGTAAATCATCTGACCATCAAAGGTAAGCATCGACCCATAAAAAAACAAGTCCTACAAGGAACTAAATGTAATTTACTGAAACTATGGAAATTACAGGACTCTTTATAAAAATTCTGTCTAAAATAATTTTTTTTGTTTCATTTACTGGTATGGTTGTAAACCATGACTAAATATCGTAACTCACTAAAAAAAAAAGAGTAGAATCTGCTCTATATGCATTTAATTCCGTTTGAAAGTTGTACGAATTGGTGATAGTGTGTTGGTTTTTTACTAGCTGGAATAGTAATTCCATAACCTATTTTGCCAGTTTGTAGGTTGGAAAACTATGAGAGGCCAAAGTAGAACGTAGAGGGATTCCTGGTTTGAAAATCTTAGAGTCACTGTACATCAATAAAATAAATCCAAACCTAAATAATTACTCCTCCTCAATTAAACTATTCACTATATAACCAACCAACCAACACTTCAATGGATTAATAGCCAACCGACCAACTGAACAAATCTCGTTAGTAGTTTTTATATCTTTAGTTAGTTGATTTCTCAGGTCCTACGATAAAGGTTAGTCACTCTGTTTAATTCATTCTAATTTGTTTTCGGGTTTTTGTTGTGTTTTTTTTATAATTTAATAGGTTATTTTATTGTTTACTCCAGTTACCTTTAATATTTAATATTCAAGTCAGTTTATGTTATAACTTCACTTCTTTCTATTATGTTTTAAAATTACACTGGATAGTGTTAATTAATTCTATATTTTTATTTGTGTTTTACTTTACTCTTAATAATTGTCAATTTTATAATTTTAACTTGCCTCCATCCGCTTTTTTAGCCATTATTTAATGCATTCTTTTACTGTTGTTGTTAATATTCCTTCCCCTTCCCATTAGTCGACACAGTCGCTGAAGATGGTCTAAATGATTAGCGTAATCACCTGGGTCTTCATATTCCTACTATATATATATATATATATATATATATATATATATATATATATATATATATATATATATATATATATATTTATTTAAAGAACTCACACAGTAGCACGTAAGGTTAACCATGGATGCAATATCCCGTAGAAAAAAAAGACATAACGCCTAAGAGATATCCCTAGTGAGAAATGTAGTTACTACGGACACACAAAAACTCAAGGAGCTGATAAAGATGCTTTTTTTACTCGGTGATTGGAGGGAAAGAGGTCCCACCGAGTAGACTTACTTCACCCCTCGAATCGCCTTCCTAGAGCGAATTTCCCTCACCACGGCGCAGAAAATGGAGCTAATGGCAAAGTTATTTGAGCTCTCCCACCTTCATGATTAGCGTAATCACCTGGGTCTTCATATTCCTACTATATATATATATATATATATATATATATATATATATTTATTTAAAGAACTCACACAGTAGCACGTAAGGTTAACCATGGATGCAATATCCCGTAGAAAAAAAAGACATAACGCCTAAGAGATATCCCTAGTGAGAAATGTAGTTACTACGGACACACAAAAACTCAAGGAGCTGATAAAGATGCTTTTTTTACTCGGTGATTGGAGGGAAAGAGGTCCCACCGAGTAGACTTACTTCACCCCTCGAATCGCCTTCCTAGAGCGAATTTCCCTCACCACGGCGCAGAAAATGGAGCTAATGGCAAAGTTATTTGAGCTCTCCCACCTTCATTCCGAGGATTTGCTAAGATAACTGCAGGACACTTTGGGAGACAACGTGAACTCGGAACTTCTTCGAGCTACCGCCGAAGGCTTATTGCTGCACATATACATAAATTCCTAGAAATATTTCCTCCCTGAGACCTCGTTGAATCAACTGGTAACGGCTGCTGCCCGAGCATTGAGCAGGAGCAACCAGGCAATAGTGACTTCTGTTTCAATGTCGCTTTGCAACCACTGTGCAAGCGGATGGGGTAATCTGGGCTCCCTTAGGGAGAAAATCTTAGCTCTTTCCCGGAGGATCTCCAAGCCCAAGAGAAATAGATGATCTCCTTCCTAAGACAATGTCCTTCGATCCCTTTACTGTACCCTAGACAGAACTGCGCGTGTGCTCCGTTCATATCTTCTGATATGAGTAGAAAGAAAGAGATGAAATTTCAAGTACCTTTGGCTATCGAGAAGACGTCAATTTTCGAAATTCTCTGAATATTTACCTCATATTTACGTTCGGCTACTTGCTCTTTAAAAATCTCTAGTATCTGTCGAAATCAGTAACTCTGCGATCTTGATTACCTCGTTGTCGTCGTGCGGTGGCTTGTGTGCTTCAATGACTCAAAGGGCGATGTTAGATAGGTCCTACCACGCTGAATAGGCCGAGGAAGAGAAGCCAGACCAAGAATTATCCAACCCTGGAGCCCGAACAAGGCCATGCCTTCTCCCGGGCTCACACTTCCTTTTAAAATATGAAAACTACAGACAGCAGCAAACCGCTTGAGATCAAAGAGTGCAAGAACAGCAGTAAACCTACATCGATGGGGAATGCAGGACTCACCCATCTGTCCAGCATGCCACACCGCCCCGCATAACACCGACCACTTGGTGCTAGAATGTCATCAAACTAGACTACAAGGAGGCTATAATTCCATCCACGAATGTAGTGATACCTTTAACAACCGGCTAGAATTAAACAAAGTGGAGGCGTGAAATCCATATGACACAAATGAACGAACCCCTCCCACTCTTTACCAAGCTATTTGGTATTGCCACAAACAATTCGGGGAACAGGCATTCAATGTTCCCGCGGAAGCCAGCGAGAACAGCGAAAGTCTCAGGCGGGGCTGCAGTGAAGGACGTGCCCTCCATCGTTGCCACAAGCTCCTAAGCGTCCAGGGTTCCCTCACTGGTAGATTTCTCATAGTCACAGGATCAGTGATCTCCATCATTCTGGTCACTCTTTGTCACTCATAACAGGAAGAGACGCGAAGTACTCTTCTATCTGCGACCAGTTCACCAAGAAAAACTTTTAGCGAAAACTTTGTGTTTAGTTAGGTTTAAGTAGGAGCTTGGGTGTAAATTCCTGATCTGTGAAATAAAACCTGCTATATTTGGTGCCAAGTTCTTATTTGACCATAATGTCCTGGTATCTTTAAAACACGCGTGGTTAATAAAAGGGGCAGTGTCTCTGTCTCTTTCCTTCACGATTAGCAATAATTTACAAATCGACTGCTTTTTATCGAAAAAATCAACAAAGTTACAAAAACCTACGTAAGCCAATCTTACCTTCATTAATTACACGCACGAACCCCCTATTACCTTTAGATCTAGCAAATTATCGCCCAAAATGCTTAATGTAGCACGCAAAAGCATTCAAGCTTTGTTCGCGGAAAGAAAGATCATTCCAGTAAACCACCTTTCGCTACATCTGTCCATTTAGCAAAAGGTCCAATCAGAGTCAGCGAGTCACCGTGATTACAGATTACTCAACTCTATTTTAATCAATGGCAAATACCCGTTGGCCTTTTTAACAAGTTTCACTACCATTTTACAATATTTTGTCGAACGAGGTCTTGTGGGATGCATTTTTAATCGCAGGCACGCGATTCTTAAGTTACTATGTCGGTCCGTCGGTCGGTCGGATGGTGACCATTTTACTTTTCAAGGAGTTTTGGAAAGTTTTGAAGGTCGTAAGGTCAGATGATATGTTTGTTAATTGATAATACGTTTGTTAGCTATTTTTTTTTAATTATTGAAATAATTGAGAGCACGCGACTTAGGTCTATTGACCTTGTTCTAGATCCAATGGAGAAATCCTTAATAGAAAATTCAACTGTCTCCGCACTCAGTCTGTATAATGGCTCGTCCTCTCTTAGGGTCTGTAAACCAGTTCGCAATCTTTTCAAGGTTAATTTGTGCATATGACGACTATTGGTTGATCGCAAGCAGAAACAAAGAACGCATTAAACATTTACAGCAATTATTTGCAAGGTTGAAGTTGCACTGGTGGCAAATATATCTTGCAAAGCGCATTTTTCGCTAAGGATCCAATTGATTTTGTGGTTATAGTGACGATTCACGCAGTATATCTCAGGATAATGCTAAAATTAGGGGATAACCACTACTCTAAGCATAGCAAGATCTGCAAACGTTTATGGGCCTGGAGAACTTCATGAAAAGATTTCTTATAAATTCCGCCAGCACCATCATTCTTCGTACCAAACTTATGAAGAATGTAAATAAATACCACCCAAACTCTTTTTTTGCAGTGGAACGACGACGCAGAATTTGCCCTTAACTTAATAAAAAAACGATGTATTGGGTTGAGGAATAGGTTCTTACGGTTTTATCAAATTTATTACCAATTTATTAACAATTTTAGAAAAACTTCATTTTTAATTGATAACAATATGCAATTTAATCAATAATCTATTCTCCGTTGTTATTTACGACTTCTTCCCAACGTTCAACTAGTTTTTCGATGCCTCTGCAATAAAAATCTCTGGATTTTGACTCGAAGAATTCGTTTACCAGGTTCTTAATTCCACATCAGTATTGAACGAAACGCAGCGCAAATTGTTGGAGAACGATCGGAAGAGATGGAAATCCGTTGGAGCCAAGTCTGGCGAATATGGAGGATGCGGCAGGATTTCCCAGTTAAGCGTTTGGATGGCGTCTTTTGTCATATTGGCAATGGGAGGACTAGCATTGTCGTGTTGCAGAAGGACTCCGTGACGTCGATGAGGTCGCTTTTCACGAATAGCTTCGGCGAGTCGATACATTTGTTGAACGTAGAGTTCTGCATTGACAATCTCATTGTTCGCAAGGAGCTCATAAAGAATGATGCCTTCACAATCCCACCACACACACAGCATCGTCTTTGGTGGATAAAGTCCTTGCTTTAATCGCGGAAGTGTTTTTTTTCGATGGTTCATGTTGACATAAACACACCACTTTTCGCCGCCAGTGATGATGCGGTGAAGAAATCTGTCCTTATATTCATAGCGTGTGGAACCCATGCACCGATTTTTTTAACTTTCCCCATCGAATGAAGGTGATTCACTACAGTTTTCTGATCACACACCAATTGTACAGCCAATTCTCTAGTCGATTGACAAGGATTTTCATGAAGAAGGTCGTTCAATCGATCTTCATCGAACTTAATGGGGCGACCAGAACGTTCTTCGTCATTAAGATTGAAATGCCCGTTTTTGAAACGTAAAAACCACCATTGAGGTGTCCTTTCTGATAAAGCATTTTCTCCGTACACAGCACAAATATCGCGATGAGCTTTGGCTGCGTTTGCATTGTTCCCGTCTCGATTGAAAATGAATAACAAGTGTCGAAAATGCGCCTTTCTTTCAACTTGACATTCCATTTTGAGGGTACAGAACAAAAATTAAATTAACACAACTTTTAAATAAACCGCAATGACTAGTTAGGCCTCATCTAGACTATGCAGTACAATTTTGGTCCCCATATTATAGGAAGGATATTGATTTGCTTGAGTCTGTGCAGAGAAGGATGACAAAGATGATTGGTGGGCTAAGGAACTTACCTTATGGTGAAAGGCTCAGAAAACTAAATCTACATACATTGGAAAGGAGAAGAGTCAGAGGGGAATTGATTGAAGTCTTCAAATGGGTAAAAGGATATAATAAAGGGGATCTGGGTAAGGTTCTTATACTTAGTGAACATGACAGGACACGTAGCAATGGGTTTAAGCTTGATAAGTATAGGTTTAGGAAGGAGATTGGGAGGAATTGGTTTACAAATCGTGTGGTAGATGAATGGAATAGGCTCACTAGGCATGTGATAGAAGCCTCCTCTCTGGGTAGTTTTAAGAATAGATTAGATAAATATATGGATGAAGCTGCTAGATGGGACTGACTTTTTTTTATGTACATATGTATATATTTTTCTAAGGAGTGGGAAGATTATATTTTGCGGTTGCATGAATGGACATAATCCTCTGGATGCATTTTATGTATATTGTAGATTAGATCTGACGAACTCCTGTAAAGGGTGACAATGTTGATGACTTTTCTCTGGTAAGAAATCTTTTGTGTGTTGAATGGAACAGGAGCTGCCAAGTGTAGGCCATGAATGGTCTTTTGCAGTCTCCTTCTTTTCTTATGTTCTTATGTTCTTAACTTCAAGACGTAGCCTAAGCAAAAGCCTAATAGTCTACGCTGTTAAGAGACGTAGCCTAACCTTTGCAAATTTTGCTCTCATTATTTATTATTGTTTCTTAATATGTGCACAAATCACGTCAACAAAACTTAAATCAACACAACATTAAAAAAAACGCAAGAACTTATTCCTCAACCTAATGTTTGAAGCGACCTTTTTGCCTTGATTGTCATTTCCGTTTGATCACGAAACATCACACCGTCGGTTCAAGTGTAATCTTTCAACAATTCTTTAATGATGAATGTCAAACACTGGGATACTTTAGTAGAGCCTTCAAAGGCCCCCAAATTAATTATTCTACCTTCAGCCAGGAACTATTTTGCATTTTCCTTGCCGAAAAACGCTGTACACACAATTTCGAAGATAACATTTTTTATGCTATGACCGAAGGTAGGATAATTCTGGGAGCGTTACACTTTCACTCCACAAGATACTCTCCCAAACAAGGTCATACCCTCGAGTTCATCAGCCAAAACGCATGCGACATCAGAAACATCCCAAGAAAGACACTCCCAGTGGCACTCTTTCCCTCATCTGATGTTTACTACGCGTAGCAAACATCAGATGAGGCACTGAGATCATTCTCAATTCAAAACAGAAGTCTAACTTCTTCGTGGAAATTAATTATCTCCCCAATGCTCTCATATTCGACAATTGACTATGGAGCCTAATGTAATTTTCAAGTAACAGATCAATAGATAGTTTTATTGCAAACTGATTCTTCTAATTCCTTTCCCTTAATAACTAAATTTTGCATCTTAATAATTTTAATTTCTTTGCAATCTCAAAAAATAGGTCTCTTAATTTACTATCTATTCATTTTAGAAACAACCGAATAAATTGATCTCGGTGTTCCCGTCATTTCTGGCCATTATATTCATTGTTAAATTGAAAAGGTCTTAGGAGAAATTCCCATTTTTAATTTGTCAGATGGGCAATTAAAATGCAGACCCCATTCCAGTAACCTCATCGTAAACAGCTTAGTCAACGATCCAGGAAACCGCAAGAAACAGAAAAACAAGAAAATAACTTTTCTTCGGAAATGTTATTTCTGCGTAGCCGAGTGGTTTAAGGGACGATTTTATTGCGATCAATGCGGTTGCTCACTGCCTCAGTATGCACGGTTCGAATCCCACCCCTGTACGGAATTTTTGCGAATTAGGAAATAACATTTTCGGATTCATTTCATCATTATTTTGCGTTCATGAAAGGTTTATATATATATATATATATATATATATATATATATATATATATATATATATATATATATATATATATATATATATATATATATATATATAAATGCAATGTCCCGCAGAAAAAATGAAAAGATGCTTCCAAGTACTTTCGAACTTTATTCAGTTCATTCTCAAGGATAACTACACGAGAAAATAATATAATGAGGGAATATATAAGCTAGTAAAAGATAAAGGACCGCCTCTAAGAGAAGAAATCACGAATGAGGAAGTAGGAGAGGGATGGGTAAATTCGCTCGCTTTCAGATTTAGCTATAACAGGTAGCAAAGTCAAACCGAGAGTCAAGAACAGAGCAAAAAGGGTTAAAACGATAAACGGATAAAGCGATAATCGAAAGAAGGAGATTAAGAGAGACACGAGAAGTAAATTGAAATGAGGAGAGAGGAAGAGAAATAAAATAATGTTAATACAAAATCAATGCAATAATTAAATTGACAAATCGAGTTCTCATTAAAATGAAAATTGCAAAAATATTAGGACCATAAGTCAAAGCTAATTTCTTTAAGAATTAGATTTTTCGTAACAACATCATTTTTAAAAAGTCCAGGGAAAATGTTAAAGTTATTAGTTTGGCTTATACATGAACATTCAACAAGGTTTCTTTTAATTGAGTCATTTGAGCGAAAAATAAATTTTACTGAATTCCAATTAATTAAGTGGTTATTTTCGCACAAAAAACGCACTATTATTTACAGTTCTCCTAACATTGTATTTATGCTGATTAATACGGACAGATAATTGCTTTCCTGTCTGTCCAAAATATTTACTTGGACAAACAGAACATTCAACCGAATAGACTCCCCCTGTTTTGTGTTTGTGTTTTTTTTCTTTTTTGCTGATCTGTACGCTATTTATAGACTTTTGTAACAATTGCATTCTCAGTATACGACTGAAGAGGGTATGATAAACTACATACTGAAACTAGTCTCGTAAATTAAACTTTTGGCTCCTATACAGTGGTTTCACTATCATATATATATATATATATATATATATATATATATATATATATATATATATATATATATATATATATATATAAATATATATACACTGGAAGATACTACACTAACGTGATAATATAGTTGAATATGAGAAAACACAAATATGAATGAGATTTAATTATAATGAAACAATGCACTGTGAACAAACTATATAAAGGCCGTGTGCAAACGAAAGAAATAAAATAAAAATAAAATAAAATGATTACAATACAATACAAATGTTATGCAAAGAAAAAGGAATTTAACTGTCAGACAGTGGTCGGATGGCTATAAGGGAGGCGCTATAAATTCCTCCGATTCGCGGGGTGTGGCGGTTTGTGGGTTGAGGAGGTGAATATACTATAGATATGTATTTACTAAATTTGTATTTTCCTTCTCACATATTATAATTGCCCACAACACCAATCAGCAGAATTGACTCTGCAATACGTCCTTCAATCTTATTATTAGAGCTGTATATAATTTTTGCGTTGCTAAAATCGATCCTATGGTCAAAGTTTTGCATGTGAATGAAAAAACTTGAAAAGATTTTCCCTCTCCTAATATCAGCGCTGAAATTAAGATAGTTTCGCTCGCTTTAATCATATCATTTGCAGATTCTATCATAATTGTTGTGGACAATTATAATATGGCAGAAGGACAATACAAATTTAATAAAGACATCTACTATAATCGCCATCTCAATTCACAAATCTCCAAACCCGAGAATCTGAGATATTAATAACGCCTCCTTTATAGCCCTCCCCTAATGTTCTCTTTATATTATTTTTATTGTTTTGTCCCTATCTAATTTATTTTTGTTTGATCACAGTGTTTATATATCTGGTTAGCACTACATTGTTTTATTACCATACAGCAGAGGCTGGCCCAAGCGGAAACTAGTTCTGTTCTCAATAAAATATATATATAACGGGAAATCACAATAACACGTGACACGGTAGATGCTCAATAACACATATGAAATAAAGAAAGATAATACACGTGCGATATCGTTGTGTTTATACCCGTAAGTCAAAACAAGGATCAAACATAGATATTGAGAAAAAAGGAAGAGAGAGAGAGAGAGAGTACTTTCGAACGCAAGTCCAACTTCATTATCAAGGAATGACGTGCAAAAACAAAAATGAGAACGCCCAGGTTAAGAAATTTAACTCATCCTAAAATGAATTAGAGGCATTTATATTAAACATAAGAGGTAGCGAAGTGACAAAGAGGAAAAATAAATAATAAATACAAAGAAAGTCATTAATACAAGGTAAGTGAAATATCTAAAAAGTGCCCGAAGGCTTGAAAATAACACAAAAACAATTAATAAAGAAATAATATATATATATATATATATATATATATATATATATATATATATATATATATATATATATATATATATATATATATATATATCCAGCAAACCGCAAGAAACAGAAAAACAGGATCATTTTTCTTCGGAAAAAGTTATTTCCTAATTCGCAAAAACTCCGTACAGGGGTGGGATTCGAAACGTGCACACTGAGGCAGATTTTTGTCGTCTGCGTAGCCGAGTGGTCTAAAGGGCGATTTAATTAAGATCAAAACGATTGCTCGTTTCCTCAGTGTGCACCGTTCAAATCCCACCCCTGTACGGAGTTTTTGCGAATTAGGAAATAACTTTTTCCGAAGAAAATTATCCTGTTTTTCTGTTTCTTGTTATTTGCTGGATTCATTTCATCATTCTTTCGTGTTCATGAAAGATTTATATATGCAAATTTTGCTGAAGACCATTTTGTATTTTGCCTTAATTAATTTCCTTTGGCAACTTTCTCTTCTTCTAAATATCTTTTTTATTCGACCTTGTAGATGGTCGATTACTTGTCCAGTATTCATCTCTTTTTTAAATGAATGTGTTTAGTAAAAACCAAACTAAAGCTAAATCACTCATCGGGGGACTTCACTTCCAAAAGATCATCCGTGATTACACAGCAGGTTATCTGTATGGCAATGTATAAATTCATAAGCCGCACAACCCATTGAGGCCCATCATCTCTCAAGTCACGACTCCTACGTACTGTTTAGCTAAAACCCTAAATGCATTAATAAAACCGTACATCCCTTCGAAATATAGCATAAAATCCACAGAGGAATTCACCGACATACTACACGCTACAAGACCGTCAGGACTAATATCATCCCTTGACGTAGAAAGCCTGTTTACGAATGAGCCTATCGCTCAGACCATCGCATCATTATAAAAAACGTGTACCACCATCTTACAATGTCTCCCCCAAATCTTGACCAAAACATCTTAAGGAGCATGTTACGTTCATCCACATCAGAGGCGCCGTTCAGGACACCGGACGGTAATCTATACACGCTAGTGGATGGAGTGGCTATGGGGTCACCCTTAGGGCCGATCTTCACCAACTATTACATGGGTCAACTTGAGGAGAGATTATTGAACATCATAGAAAATAAGTCACACACATATTGCCGATACGTAGATGATATCTAAATCAACGTCCAAAACGAAGAACATCTGGTTAACATCAATCAGCATTTTGAGGAGAACTCCGTGGTAAAATTCACTTATTAATTGAGCACGGGTAATAAACTCCCTTTCTTGGATGTTGAGATTCATAACATCAATGGCAACTACATCATAAAGTACATAAGAAAAGTATGGACATGGAGAGATGCCTTAATGCAGAGAGTAAATGCCCTAAAAGGTATAAAATAAGCGTAATCGGCTTATAAATCCGCCGAGCACATAAATGCTGCGCCACGAGGGAACTTTTCCACCAAGAGATTGCACGAGTAAAGCAAATACTCGTGAATAGTTGTTGCTCAAACAGCATGATTGACAAACAACTCCAATTATTTTTAAATAACCATTACAAACATGTGGATAAAACTGAAAGTAAGCATGGAGAAGTCAACAACATCAAAGCGTATTACAGAAACCATATGTCCACGGCCTATAAAATAGATGAAAAAAACATCAAGGAGATTATTAACCATAACATCAAGATTAAATATCAAACGGATAAAATCGAATTCATCATTTATTATAAAACAACAAAAGCAAGCAATCTTCGGATGAAAAATAACATCTGCCTAAACTCCTCGAATCTCAAGTCAACCAACATAGTTTACGAGTTCACCTGCCCCAATAAAGACTGTAAGCTTTATAAAAACTCTAAATATATTGGCATGACAACTACCACACTTTTGAGACGGTTTACTATGCATCTACAAAGCGGTGTACCTAAGAACCATATGGAGAGTGTACATAATATTAACCTAACGATAGATTTGCTCGTTGATAACACCATTATTAAAAGAAAAGAGGTTAATATAGTTAGGCTTAACATTTTAGAAGCCATATTAATAAATGAAGATAAGCCGGCCATCAACAGTCAAGCGACAAGCTGGAATCGCACATTAAAACTATTTATAAAAATTCCACGCACAGGAGGGGCTCATTTCCTCTAACGTTACATTTAACCAAGGTGGAATAAATACTCCTTAAAAATCGTGCATCCTCTATACGCACGTAAGAAATCTTACCAGCCCAGGCTGCTTTTCCAGAGAGGTCAACAATATGTTGAAGAACAATGGCCTTGCAGAAATGTGGTTCCCGGAGAACCCCCTTCAGGAGATGTCCTTCAAGTTCAAATCGGAACTCAAAAAGAGGCGCCCGCGACCCCCTTCCCATGGGAGACCGAGGAGAGAGAGGGTAGCTCCAAAGAAATAAAAAAGAAGCTCACCCAACAGAGGTCCCCTAACAAAGACCCAAGACTAGCTGCAATGAAGAAGAGGGAAGGGAGTGCTAAGAGAGCAGCCAGACGTCTCAATCAGGCGGAAGGAAATCTCCTAAGCTCAGCCTCGTCATCCGAGGACGAACGGGAGATCTCTCAACCCATTAAGAACAGGAGCAGGAGTAGGAATCTGAAGAAAATAAGGGAATTTGATGGAGAAGACCTCAACATCAAATTCTTCAGAACAGAAGAAAGTTCCTTTCCGAAAACCCCCAAGGTGGGGGAAATCATTGAAGGAGTAAAGACGGGACTACTGAAATGGTCCTATGATTCCCCAGACCGTGAAGCGCTGGTAGTAGCGGCGCTCATGGAAGCCAGGAAAAAAATATACAGGGACTCCTGCCTCGCCGTAAGCGAAGCAGAGTTCAAGAGAATTCGGAACGGGAGAAACACACACAGCGAAAACCACTAATCGGGACAAACCAACACACACATACACAACAGAACATAAACATGGAGAACACCAACAACACACTAAAGATCTTAACAATTAACGTCAACGGATGGGTAGGGAAACACATTCCTTACGGAAACATTTTTCGTAAAGTGGATCCCGACCTAATCCTCATCAAAGAATATGGCGTTAGCACAAACATGAACAGCATAAAAATACCCAATTACACAATCATCAGCAAAAACCATACACAATAACGGTTCGATGGCGCTGTCATCGCGATCCGGAACAACCTAACATATAAAACACTTCCAGGTCTAGATAAATCATTCGTGGCAGTAGCAATACCTACCCTAGTTGGAGACCTGACCGTAGCGGCGGCCTATCAACCACCGCGACGCGATTACCTGCCGATCCCTAACTTTTACAACCTCTTCGGGCGTGGGAAATTGACATTGCTTGGCGGTGATGTTAATGCCAGATGCCGTGCATCAGGCTACGGAAGCACCAATCAAAGGGGAAGAAACCTGGAGATGCTACTCGTAAGAGACAGACTCCAGAGGGCAGGGCCAGATTTCCCGACCTTCATAACAAAACGTTCGGCAACAAAACCGGACATTGTGTTGACATCCAAAAACTTCCCCTTCAACATTGTCAATGAGTCCGGATTAGTGGTTCCGAGCGATCACATCCCGATTCTCTCTACCATCTCACTAGCGCCAATACTCAAGCCTGTTACACTTAGAAAAAGTTACGCGAAAGCTGACTGGGAGCTATATAGAAATTAGAGAGACGCTAATCTCGAATAAATTGATGAGGAGATCAACAAGATCACCGATCTCCTCATTCAAGCCGACGAGAGATGTGTTCCCAGAATCTCCTATAAAATGCTCCCACAACCTGAGTGGACGGACGAGATGAGAGAAATCGCCCGAGAACATAGAGCAATCTATGATGAGATCGGCAGGACAGGTACCAATAGGGAAAGGACGGCAAGAATGAGGCATCTAGGCATGGAAATGATAGACATCATAATAGAAAAACAAAGAACGATATGGAGAGACTGGACAGGGAGAGTGATCCCGTAAATTTCTGGAATAACATCTTGAGAATTAGGGGATTACCTCCCAGACCCAGAACCCAAATCAAGGAAGGAGACGACATCATAGAGGACCCAGAGTCACTCGAAAGAAGATTTAGATCGCACTGGCAAACGAGTTTCGCTATATCACCGGAGGAGAACGACGACTTCGACCAGGACTTCGAAGACCAACTCCTCGACGACCTCAGCACAATGATACATAGAACCCACCCCCATCCGCAAGTATCACAGGAAAGAGTGATGGCTGACCACGGATGCCCGATAACTGTAGAAGAGACTTGAACACCATTAGGGCCTTCAAGCAGAGGGCTCCAGGCTGGTCTGGGATTACGAAAAATAACCTCGTAAATGCCTGAAGGCAAATTATTCAGGGATTGGCAAACACGATCAATGCCGCCCTGAATACAGGTTACTTCCCGGATGGATACAAGATGGCCAAAATCATCTTTATCCCAAAGGGGAACAAGCCCCCAGACCAGGTGGCAAGCTATCGCCCCATCTCTCTTCTTGAGATGCAGGGTAAAATCTTTGAAAAGATTTTAGTGAACAGGCTACAAGCTCAACTGAGCGAGTTAGGAGCGCACAACCCACAACAACACGAGTTCCGCAAAAAAGGGGCATAGACACGGCCCTGGCGCTCCTAACTGAGAAAGTAGCATACACCCAAGCGAACAGGTTCTATGTAGACATTGTGTTGACGGACGTGCAAAAGGCCTTCGATAAAGTCTGGCTGGAAGGACTTCAATACAAGATCCTGAACCTCCAGCTAGACCCAATCCTGGAAAGGATCCTCTGTGACTTCATCATGGACAGAAGGGCGTGTCTCATGATTGAAGGGCACAGAGGCCCCGAATTCGAGTTAAAGTCGGGCGTCCCTCTGCTTTACTTGGTCTTCACCATCGACCTCCCAACTCCGGTGCACAAGGACACGATGTATCTGCAATACGCAGATGACGTCACACAAATTGTCCCGTGCCCGGAGAGGAAAGCAAGGGCGCAGGCGGCCCGCACTATAGCGGAAATCAACAACATCAGCCGATTCGAGAGATGATGGAAAATCAGGACCAACAGGGACAAGTTCAAAATTGTCCCTTTAAACCGCGAGTTGACATGGCCCATCATCATAGATGGGGGGGAGGTACGGCTACTCACCTGAAGGCACCGTCCTGGGCCTTAAAATCACCGACCATGGATACTCGAGACACCACGTCTTCAAGGTACTCTTTACTGAAGTAACTATGGCCAAAAAGGCAAAAGAACATGGCCTTACAATGTTCAAAGCCAAAGTTAGTGGGAACCAGATAGAGAAGGAAGAATTCACCCCATTCCAGTTCTGTTTTAGGTGTTATAAAATGGAAGAACACGCGACTAAAGACTGCAAGGAGCCACAGGAAACATGCTCCAAATGCAGCGAAAAGGGACACAATTAGAGGATGTGCACTAATAATTTCGAGAAGTGCGTTAACTGTGGACAAGGACACAGATCAATAGCCATGGCCTGTCCTGTAAAAAAAGAGATCATTAAAAGGAAGCATGAATCAAAGAAGAATAAGGAAACGCGTAGAGCAAATACGTCCTACGCTCAAGCAGCAAAGGTGGCCCTCTCAGAAGTGGACACTAAGAAAACATATATTAAGCTTTAAAACGAGAACTCGACGAAGATTATGACGTGCATCCTTCACGCGCACGTCATGAATCTCACGCACCCTGGCACGTTCGCTAAAGAGCTGAACCAAATGCTAGCTAAAAACGGGATGGACCAAATGAGGTTCCCGGACAACCCCCTCTGGGGATGTCCTGCAATTGCAGATGGTCCCAAACCAATAAATAAACGGTCGAGAAACCTCCAAAACTGAAAACAAAAAAGAGAAAAAACAAGCAGTCGAAATGAAAACTCCTTCCCCTAAACAAAGACAAGAAATCAGAGAAGAGAGGGAAAAGGCTGGGTCTGATACCAATGGTTCCTCGGAATTCTCAGACTCATCGGACACCGAAGTACCACAAACAAAGGAAGCCAAGGGGAAGAAGCGAAAAACAAAAGATTGCGTGTGGACAGTATAAATCCTAAAGTTTTCGCGTGTGACCAGTTTCCCTTTCCCGAAGAAATGGAGCCCAGGGATATATTCCATGAGATTAAAGGAAAGGTGTTCAAATGGGAATATGACTTTGAGGTCGACGCTGAAACGTTGGAAGAAGCTCTGCTCTGTCAGAATGTGACCCTACATCAAAATACCTGCGAGCAGATTTCAAATGCCGAATTCATAAAGAAGAAAAGCGGGAGGAAAGAGAACATCACCCCAAAACACTAAAGAGACAACATGGAAAAAGTAAGTAATAGAATGAGGATTCTGACACTCAACGTAAACGGATGGGAGGAAAAAGCTACGGCATATGGAAACATATTCCGAGTGCTTGACTCCGACATCATACTTATAATGGAGCACGGAATTGACACTACATTTGGTCAAATTAAAATACAGGGCTACAGAGTGGTCACGAAGAATCATTCTCAGAAAAGGTCTGATGGTGCTGCAATAGCTATCAAGGGTAACATCTCGTTTAAACATCTACCAGAACTTGATGAATCCTTTGTGGCGGTCGAACTCCACACATTGGTAGGAGACCTCGTGATAGCTGCAGCCTATCAACCCCCTCGTCGAGCCTATCTCCCGTTAAGTAACTTCTGCACACTGTTTGGAGACCGCAGAATGGCAATCTTAGGGGGCAACCTCAATGCCAGATGCCGTGCGGCGGGCTATGGTAGTACCAACGAAAGAGACCGAAACTTGGAACTGATTTTGGGAAGAAAAAACATCCAGAGAATAGGGCCGGATTTTCCAACCTATATCACTTCCATATCAGCAACCAAACCTGACATAATCTTAACAAGTGAAGGCTTCCCATTCAACTACCATAGTGAGCCAGGCCCAACAGTCCCAAGTGATCACATAGCGATCCTCACCACAGTATGTCTCGCTCCGATCCAGCTTCCATTCCCTCTCCGAAAAAAACTACGCCATGGCCAACTGGGAACGTTGCAAGAGACCAACCGCCATAAGTTCACTATAATTCCAATAAACCGCCGGAAACTAGATGACGTCCTCGTTGACAACGATATTTATCCGTACTCTAACGAGGGAAAGGTCCTGGGCTTACGACTCTATAAATCAAGATACAAGGCCCACGTAAAAAACAGAGTCTCCCTAGCCAAAAGAGAGCTGAAGAAACTGCACCGTTTCCGAAGCCTCAACGTGCCAAATAAGAATAAACTATACATGGCCCTGGTACGCTCTGTCCTGGTGTACCCAGCTGTGATCACGCAGATGACAAGCTGTACCTCTCTCAGGACGATGCAGATGGTACAGAACAAAGCCACACTGCTTATAACTGCCACGAAAAGGATCGACCATATTCGGCAATAGGTTCTACACGAAAGAATCGGACTAGAACCGATCAATATTGTGATCCAAAGACTAGGGAGAAAGACTTGGGACAAAGTCGATCACGAAATACTCCCAACTATTAACAACAATTTAGACATACCAGAACACAGAATACGCGCAGTAGAAAGAACATCTCTATTCCCCAGCGGAAGAACTTGTGCGAGAGAGAATATAATACCTATATACACCTAGAAATATACAACAAGAAATTAACTTTGATAAAAAGAGGCGAAGTGCCCAAATTCAAATTCAATTCAAAGCAAATTCAAATCAAAGACAATTAACTTTAACTAAAAGAGGCGAAGTGCCCAAATTAAAATTAAAATTAAAATCAAATTTAACCTACACAAAAAGAAAAGAAGAAATATAAAAGACTAAACTTTTACAAAAAAAGAGGCGAAATGCCCAAATTTAATTTAACAAACTAAGAGAAGTGAAGAAGAATAAATAAAAAAAATTAACCAAATAATAATAAGAAAAGGTAGATAAATTAACATAAACGAAAAGAGGCGAAGTGCCCAAACTAAGATTTAAACTGGAAATAATAAATGAATGACTAAATACAATAAAACAAGAGATAATTAGTAGAATAAAGACTAATTGAAAGGCTTGAAAGCCACGACGAAGGAACAAATTAAACAAATCAAATAAATATATATATATATATATATATAAATAACAATGGACGAACCTGACTGCCATCGACGGTCAGCAAGATTATTGACAGAGGAATAAAGTTTTGGAAAAAAAAACAAGAATAAAGCATGCTAGTGATGCTCTAACACCAGGGCAACCTAGTAAACATTTTCACACTTTTGAAAACCTACCACACATTTCATCACTTTCCTAAATTAATTAATTAAAAAAATTTCTTTCACTTTCTGCCAGATCTTACTCCACTCATTACATCGGTAAAGGAAGCAAGAACATTTCAAAACGCTCCGAAGATTATCGAATAGATCGAAATCTTAGCAATTTAGTTTTGTTTTTTAACAAACACATTCATTTAAAAAAGAGATGAATATTGGACAAGTAATCCACCATCTACAAGATGGAATAAAAAAGATAGTTAGAAGAAGAGAAAGTTGCCAAAGGAAATTAATTAAGGCAAAATACACAATGGTCTTCAACAAAATTTGCATATAAAAATCTTTCATGAACGCGAAAGAATGATGAAATGAATCCAGCAAATAACAAGAAATATATATATATATATATATATATATATATATATATATATATATATATATATATATATATATATATATATATATATATATATATATATATATATAGAGAGAGAGAGAGAGAGAGAGAGAGAGAGAGAGAGAGAGAGAGAGAGAGAGAGAGAGAAAAAAAAAGAAATAAGAAGGAAAATTAAAACAATATTATATAGTTAATTATACGATCAAATTTTAATATTGTGGCTTAATGCAATTTATCGTGAAATTAATTATATAATTTTGGTGGGTAATTTCTTCCTTGTTCCCTGCATGGTTCCATTCTTTATATGTACTTTGTAGTTGGAATGGTTACCACTTTCGTTGATTGCTGTTTGTGTTTGTGGCACCCCTTCTGTTGACTGGGGAGGGTCACCTTTAGCCCAAAGCGGCTTTCAAACGACGAAGTCAATTACAGTAGATATTAGCATTAATTGTTAGATTGTTGTTTAATAGTTCGTAATGGACAATTCCCTCAATATCCTACCATGCGATAGATGAAGTCTCCCTCTCGGTTGTTGAGAAATTCTGCCTCCTCAACTGATCCACGAAGGGGGGCGTTTAACTGATCCACTTCTCATCATCAGTAACAACCCTGCCCGAATTTGGTGCCTAAAGGTTTCTTGGAAGCAATGACTCACAGTGAGCAACACGTTATTGCAGCTTCACGGAAACCATTTTTCAATCACTGGAACCTTTCCAATCCGTTTCCGATGGCGTAGGGCAGTCACATTGGTTATCTTAAATTGGTTTGCGAGTTTCATGAAGTTATAGTAGGAATTCTGTAACAACAAATTCCAACTCTCTACAATCAAGTTTTAGGTCGACCTTCTTTTGATTCGTCCTTTAGACTGAAACACCCACTTCGGAAACGGGGAAAACCTCCTCCTACAACTTTTCATTTTCTGCATCATCCCCATAAGTGCCCTGAATGGATTATTCTGCTGTACCTGCATTGATACCTTTATGAAACTTATATTAAAACATGTGATCCTTTTAGGAGTGAATACCAAAGGAGATTAGGAACAATATTTTTTATAATCTGAATTAAAAGGTATAAATTACTTGTTGTAGCATTCTTAATCGATAACAAGAGGCACTACTTTGATAAATACTATCTACAATTTCATTCTAGCAATCGGACATTGTTTTCGCTCTAACCTGATATCCTAAATCGTTTGTCAAGGTGTGTTAATTTTATAAGGCCTTATCTTATCAGCAAACATTAATAAGTGTAAGGTTAAAGATAACTCCTGTACCATCGATACTAAGTATTATACATATTTCGAATGTTTTTTAGTCTCGTGCACGCAACTCTATAAGTTATTATTTCGGTCTTGAACCTTCGGATGGTAACCATTTTACTTTCTAATGAGTTTTTTTTAGCAATAACATCATAACTATTCGGCCGATTCTAACGAAGTTTGAAACCTTAATGTTGTTTAACATTCGCTTTCGAATGATATAATTGTCAAGGTCCTCCCAAGGTTAGTCCGGGAAATTATTAAGGTTTGTAAGGTCGTAAAGTCATATGGTCATAAGGTCATAAGGCAGAATAATTGAGAGCAAGCGACTTAGGTCTGTTGAACTTGTTGATTATTTGAATAAAATTTTGTAAAATAATAGAATTAGGTTACTATAAAATGGTTAATCACATTCGCAATTACCCGATAGTTATTTGAACCTTCAAACTCAACGATTGTTAATTTTGAGTCTTTGATTTCCCTTCAAAATTAATTAGCAATTAGAACTCAACTTTAGGGAAAGGTTTATTCACTTTTTCGTTCTTGTTTCTTAGATGAGCTTAGGGTATCTGTTATTCTGAGGTTCTTTTTTACAATGCTAGACGTTTCTTAAATTTTTAAAAGTAATAGTAAAATTTTACAGCAGGCTTGAAAGCTATAAAATAATGTGTATAAAGAAAAGATACTGTATATAAAGAGATGTAGAAAGAAGGGCGTTGAAAACTAAAGAGAAAGAACCGATTATGCAGTGAGTTGCGATTGCCTTATCCGAGTCGCTGGGACCAATGTACGCGCGGCTTTTTCGAATCGACGGTCATGAATCTTAAAAAAAATGACAGCCAAGTAGAGCTTATAAGCAGCGAGGGCAATCTCATCACAAAACACAACCACCTCCATAGAAGCGCAAAGTATTTAAATATTGCCCAACGCCACTTAGAAGAGTTATCCAAGGCGCAACGCTGATCACATCCTGGGCCTGGAAAGATTTATAGATAGAAGGGTGTAGGGAGAAGGGCGATGGTAAATAAAGAAAGAAAGGAATATGCGGCGGGTTGCAAACACTTTCCCCGCAGTGGAGGTGCCAATATACGCACGGGCTAGTCAATTCGGAAATCTTGAGTCTCAAAACCGCTCAGTCAAGCCTAGCTGTAAATATAACTTTTAAGAGAATATTTTGGAAAGTTACACGAATGTTTACCTACTAGTACCTACTAGTTTCATTTTTGCAATGCTAAGCGTTTCTTAATTTTTTAAAATAATAGAACAGAAATAACATTCTAATTGATAAGACTAAGTAATAAGACTAAGGATTTGAACGGTTGTTAAGCCCCTCTAGTGGGAATACCGATCAATCCCAAGATCTATGTCATAGCCAACCTGATCGAAGAGCAAGAGAGTGATGCGTTAAATGTGGATAAATTTACACATCATTGTCAGAGAACCATTTTAATGTCTAGATCTATCCCTGTACTCTCCGGGCACACATATGGCTTTTAGGTTGGAGCTTGTCGGTGAACTACACGGAGGTGATCTGTAGGGCTCGTTTTGTAAAATATGTAGGCCTGTGGTACCCAAATTGCAGGGTTTAATAGGCCCAGCGAGGAACTCCAAAAATGGATGCTCGGTGGATTTATCAAATTTTTAAAATTGCTGTGTGTGTAAATTAAGGGAATAATATACCAAGTGTAATAAATAAATAACCTAAGAGAAAATTAAAAAAAGAAACAAAATATATGTCAAATTGTATTTAAAAGGTCACAACAGGCAAGCTGAACAAATACAGGCTTTGACCAGAGAAATTTCATAAAGAACTGTAGGAGACAACCGATTCCCGATAATTATGATAAACCTTAGACATGGGAAATATGTAGGTACAATAAGTACACATAGATTACGAACTCCGCACAAGTGGTGGAAGTAACGAACAAATTAGAGCACTGGGTCCGTCCCACGCACAAGTCAAGGTCACGTCCCTTGGAGTAGACACACCATATATATATATATATATATATATATATATATGGAGAGAGAGAGAGAGAGAGACGAAAGAGTGCTCCTCTCCCAAGGAGGTGGGCTCTGTGACCGGTAACCCCTCGAAGGGCGGAGAAGAAGAGGCCTGGTGAGTTTGTCCACCAAAAATGAAGAGTCCGCCACCTCAATCCTTGGTCGAGTCACCCTCATTTCCCCCCCCCCCCCCCTCCTAAACTGGTGACCCTCATTTCGGCCGGACAAGTGAAGGTGACGAAGAAATGGACCCACCAACCCATCGACATGCAGAACTTAATGCGGAAGTAGCCTACGGAAACACCGTCAAGCCTAATGCCATCATATGAAGAAGAGGACATGGTTAACTCCATCATCGTTGGCCTACCCTTTCGAAGGAGCAGCTGTAGAAGGACGCATTTCTACGCACTGAACCTCTGCAGGCAACACTGAGGCAAGATAAAGTACACACGTTCACGCCATACGTTCGGGTATAGTTTTAAATAATTTATTAATAACAAACGTAGTAAGTGTTTCAGTGATAACCAATTTAACTTCCTAAACTCAGTATTTTGTTTGTTTTTTACAGAGGTGAACAGTAAATGTCTGGTGGTGTAAAAGGAATATCGGTTTTGCTAGACCAAAGTAAAATGTACAAGGCCAGTAAATTAATTATGGAAAGTTAAGTGTACATAGTTGATATATATATATATATATATATATATATATATATATATATATATATATATATATATATATATATATATATATATATATATATATATATAGAGAGAGAGAGAGAGAGAGAGAGAGAGAGAGAGAGAGAAGAAGGAGCAAATGCAAGTTCTGCGGGTGATAACAACCACCACAGGGCTTTCGCCATATTTATTTTCTGTCTTTCAAAACAATTTTGAAGACAGAAATAAAGGTGCAGAAACCTTGCATTGCAGACTATATAACAATATAGTACAAGAAAGAGAAATTGGACGCGAATGAGCAATGAGACAAGAAACAGGAGTTTTTTAGGGGTAAGAGAAAGGGACATTAGAACAAGACTAGAATCAAAGAGAGCAGAGGGCGGCACAAGGAAGGCAATCCTTTACCGAGAAGACAGAGATAACACCAGGGGAAAAAAGTTTGAAATTCCTGGCCGGGACTCGAACCCGGGTCTGCTGATTGCCGGTCAGATGCTCTACCGCTGAGCTACCAGGTTCAGAAATATATATAAATATCGAAATTTTGTGAATATTTTAAAACCGAAAGAATTACAAATGAAGAAGTTCCGAAAATTTATTTTTAAATATCTTCTATAACTTTATATTTTAGCAACGTGATATTTTGAAAGGGGCGAAATTTAGTTTAGAGTTCCTTTTGAAAATTATTATAGTTGGCGAAGTTCAGATAATTTATAAAAATTTAACCATGGCTGCTTTTTTTTAGATTTTAAATTTTAATCTTAGTGGCGAAGCCATTGCCTGGTATATTTATAATATAATAATGTAAAATAATAATGTTATATATGTTATCCTTGTATAATAGAAAATTTAAGTCAAAAGTTTGTTGCGAAGCAAAATAGGCTCTATGTTGAAACCCTCACATATGAGTATCATGGGAACTCTATAAAGACTTGTAACGGCACCAGAGAATAACGGCAAGCCAGGCAGCTTCACGCGCACCGGGGGACGAGTCACGTTTGCCAGAAAATCGTCATTCCTATATTTTTTAATCCTATTGTAGTCATTATATTGCAGCGGCGTATTATAATGAAAGAGGAAGAGGCCTAAATAGAGACACGCCTCGTTACTCTATAGCTTTCTTGGGTGTCAAAACTATGTATATATGTATGTACTGTGTCATAATTATAGCATTTGTATAACAGTAGAAAAGAGAATGAGACCCAATTGTAAGATAAATTATATATTATTGTGTATTATATGCAGAACATGGCATAATGATTAGGCTCATTTTGTTGGGTACAGATGAATGTGCTTATGAATATCGATGCCCTGTACGAGTGTTAAAAAGCTGTTAGACATTAGGTATGCCTACAGTACGTACTTAATATGTATCTATCTATGTATTTATAATGCGTAACTCCATTACTGGTAGGTGAGTCTCTGTGGCAGCCAAATTAAAGGATTTAATAGGCCCAGCGAGGAACTCCACAAATGGACGCTCGGTGGATTTATTAAATTCTAAAAGTTGCTATGTGTGTAAATTAAAGAAATAATATGCTAAGTGTAATCAATAAAGAGCCTAAAAGAATTAGAAAAAGAAACAAAATATATGTCAAATTGTACAAATGATATGAGGCAAGCGGTAGTTAGAGTCGCGCGGACACACACGAATAAATAAACGCACAACTATTAAGGGTCAGCACCAAACAAATACGAATTTTGCGCTCACACAAGAATAATTATCAGCAAAAGGTCACAACAGGCAAGCTGAACAAATACAGGCTTTGACTAGAGAAACTTCACAAAGAACAATAAGAGACAAGCGATTCCCTATAATTATGATAAACCTTAGACATGATAAATATGTAAGTACAACAAGTACCCATAGATTACGGAACTCCGCCCAAGGGGAGGAAGTAACGAACAAATTAGAGCACTGGGTCTGTCCGCCTCAAGGAGAGAGAGAGAGACAGAGAGAGACAGACAAACAGACAGACAGACAAACAGACAGACATTGATCAGTAATTATTCAGACGGTCAATAGTTCGGCATTTATTTCATTCAATCGTTAAGTCTTCCTCCTCTCGTCCATCCGCCGTGAAGTCCAGCCTGAACGTTAAGTAGGCCCTAAAAAGTAGGCCTTGTCACCGGTTATGGAGTGTCCCCCTCCCAAGGAGGTAGGCTATTTACCGGTGACCCCTCGAAGGGAGGAGAAGAAGAGGCCTGGTGAGTTTGTCCACCAAAAATGAATAGTCCGCCACCTCAATCCTTGGTCGAGTCACCCTCCTTTACCACCCCCCTCCTCCCATAGATCACTTTCTTATCAAAATATCTTTTGTCTGGCGCCAAAGAAACCACACCCGTCGTGCTTGGAGCCGGTGCAGTGACTCTCGTGCAACGAAATGCATTATTTCTTTATGTCAGTTGAGGAATTTAGTTCGATTATTGAGGGTGTCGATTTCTTCTCAGACATCCTCATTGACTTAGGCCTGACTACCATTCCTAGAATGTTTGGCCGCTTTGCATGCGCTACAAGCACCACTGAATGATTTCACCGAGGGTGAATTTCGTCGAGTGGCGGGTAAGCTCCACGTGTTTCATAAAACGTCCACCGCTCTTATTGCCAGGCATTGGTGCCCTTATTTACCATAAAAATCCTTTGTTGTAGATGTGTGGAAGCGTATCTAACGAATTCGGGGCAAGTTTTCGAAGGATCCCAACTCCAGGCTTCTAGGAGGACGGGACTACAATATCAAAGTCCGTCAGTGGAGGGCCCCTTTGCGATCGCTCTATCTGCATTCTCTAGCCGGGATGCTGCTCTGCTGAAGGCGAGCGACTGGACTTTAAATCCAGAGTCCGATAACCCTTCAACGACTTGTTTACGTTGAGTTGTGTTCCGCTCTAACTTCGTGCGTGGATACCTCACCTGGTTCGGTCGATATAGTGTACGACATACTTCGAAATCTGGGTGAGCGAGGCACGGTTTTTCTTATAACGCCTTTAGACTGGATCTGGGCAGAGGGTATCCACTCAGATTCCTTGCGAATGGCTACCATGCTTGTTTTTCGCAAGTCGCGGAAAAACTCTCTACCCTTTGTGGCTTCCGCCTAATTTTTCTAGTTTCCTACGTGTGCGATTTTATGGAGTGATTGGTTAATATATGAGTAGCTTATTTCTTGGAGAACGGATCTCACCTGTTTCCTGCACAGTGGGGTTTTCGCAAGTTCCACTCAACGTCGGAAGCTCTTGTCGGGTTGGAAAATGCTATCTACGATGCCCTCCTTCGCGGACAGCACTTCGACACGGCTTATTTTAATCTGGAGAGTGTTTAATTACCTTAACTCATCGGAGTGCTGTAAACTTATGTCATAGATTATGATCGAAAACACAACCATGATCATCACGGGAAACCTGTACGCTTTCACCATAACTAAAACAACCGGCTTCAACTCGAGAATTACTTAATAGCAACCCACTCACTCCTTTTGGACTGACCAAGTGTCGTAACTCGGCATAACCTCATTGGTTACGATGAGGCCAAT
Organism: Ceratothoa steindachneri; assembly: GCA_963969495.1. Taxonomy (NCBI): domain Eukaryota; kingdom Metazoa; phylum Arthropoda; class Malacostraca; order Isopoda; family Cymothoidae; genus Ceratothoa; species Ceratothoa steindachneri. The sequence goes on from OZ018339.1 coordinate 23,618,586, forward strand.
ACACAAGAATGACGTAACACACAGCGTTGCCAACCAATTGATAATTTCCTGTATGGAGATACAGTATCATGGAGACCTTGTACAACATGGGAGCGAGCAGAAGTCTCCCATTCTTCGAGTGTGCGTTCTTGCGAGATCGTCGATTCACTTATAGGTGGGAGTGGGTGGTGGGTGATTGGGGGGGGGGACTCTCCTTGGCTCACTAGGGTAAGGGAAAGTGCGCTCCGCATGTAAGTGTTCTCAGTGTTCAGGGTTAATCTCTTTGCCTTGAGCCACAAAAATATGGCCCAGTACTGCCGGAAGTTGTTCTTGCTACGATCTATATAGATCACCTTTCAATATCTTTCGGTGTGCTCCATATGCCTACTTGGAGCATCAGCTGCAACAGGCTCTGAACCGTATATCTCGTTATCCTAAAGTGCACACACAGGTTTCAGTTTTCTTTGACCAAAACAAATGTAGTGCACTTCTGTTGCCAATTATGGCTCACTTGTTCCGAAATGGGATTGGCCTGGATGTGGTAGAGTCGCCACGTTTCTTTAATCTGGTTTTGACCGATGCCTCACCTGGCATGCCCATATTCGTAGCCTTAGGGTCTCTTGTACCTACACCATATATATTCTTCCTTCCGTCTGAAGTGCTTATAGGATTACATCTCTGCCTTTTTATCGCTCATTTTTATCTTCCAAGCTAGAATACGGATGTATTTTTATGCATTTACAGCTGTTCACAAATTAGAGAAGGTGGATTAAATCTACCACACTGGTTTCCCTTTTGTGACCTGAGCCTTCCTTTAGAAAGTTTCTTGGGAGTTGGGTGGGAGGTGCCTCTCGCTCCTCAGCGCAGTGCACAGTGCTTTGTGCGTTTGTACGCGCAAGCTCAGAGTCTCCCTCAATCGCTAATAGCTCTCATTTCATCCCCGGCCGATCTCGATCGTGCCTCTGCAGCCGTGAAACGTTAATCATACTCTAAGTCTTGCGGGTTTAGGGCAAGACAAATCCTTCGAAAGTTCGATGTAGCTCTTGGACTGGTGGCGCTCCTGGTACCGTTCAGGACGCTACCCTATAAGGTGTTACGTCTGAACATTGTTCACCGCAGCTCTCCTCTCAAAGCTTCCATTGCGTCGGGACTCTTGCGTTAGAACTTCTTAGAGCACACTTCGTGTCACAGTGGATCTGTGCCAGTGTATGCCAATGGCTCCAAATCCGAGGAGAGAGTATGTTTTTTATATGTCTTTCTTTCCTTTGTTTGAAACCTGTGGGGATCTACCTGGCGCTGCGCCTGCCTTCATGACCGAAAGATTAGTTATTCACAGCCTTGCACGGGAGATTATGCGTCGTATCCACTTCGGGGACCGGATTGTGATCTAAGCCGGCTCACAGAGTTCCCTCGAGGCATTGGAATTTACGCTCCCCATGTTTTGCATTATCCGTGATGCCCGCTGCCGTGAACCGGGCGGATGTCGGGATTGTCTCCTGCTAGGCACCTGGGACATGTAAGGAATTGCTGGAATGAGCGCGCTGATGGGTGCAGCAAAAGGTCTGGAAGGACTGAGCGACCTGTCCAACATTTTGCTCTTCTAAAGTCTCACTACATGCCAGGATTCAGGTAAGCTTTTCGGGTCACGGACGGCGTGAACCTAAAGTTACATACCATTGCGACGTGAATTTTCCTGTGCACCGAACCCCTACCCCATGCCTTGCCGGCTCCGAACCTGGCACAGTGGCCTGACCTAGTGCTATCTGGTGGAGCGCTCTCTTATCCCTTACTGCGACTACTTGCTACTCACAAACTTTATGGCACATTCTTGTTGAATGTTCTAATCTATGGGAAACTCGCACACATTACCAGTCCTTGTACCTTGACAAGTGGGGGCGCTACCGCTTGTACTTTCTACTCTGGACGAGTTTTCTTTCCTTTTTTATTTTTAGTTTTAATTATTTGTTTCTTTTGTTCTTTTCAGTTGGTTGTACTTTATATTCGTTTTTTTTTAATAATTAACATTTAGGACCTGATCATTCTTTTCTTTTCTTGATTTTTTTTTAGTAATAGTTATTTGTTTGTTTTGTTGTTTTCAGTTGGTTGTGTTTTTTTGTTCGTTTATAAAACATTTAACCTCTTAGTGCTAAAAAAGTAATAATCATAATTCGTAATGTCGGCGATTATACTCTTTCCTCATGAGCGGTACAGTTGTGCCTAAATAATTATAATAATGCTAAAAAAAATCTCTTTCGCAAACCGGGTTGAGATTATTCCACTTCACCTGCTCCCTGTCAAATTTCTCTCTTATTTTCTTTTTGACACTTTCCATGCCTACTACGTCTTTCTTAAGTCGACTTACTTTGAATTTGTGTTTAATGGCCATTCTCCTCTTAGTAGGATAGAAAAGAAAAGAAAACATGCTCAATTCCCCTTTCCAATTCCATTACGATGGTTACTACTCAAATTTACATTTTGGAGGAGAAAGGGGAATCAAGATTGCAACAATGCAATCTTTAATAAGAAAAATGTTAATTAAAATACACTTGGGTTAATATAAGAATTGGGACAAGAATTCTGTATTTGCTTATTCCTTATGTGTTTGGTTACTGGAAGCCGGTTTTGAGTGAAAATGACCATAGCTATTATTTCTCTTCTCTTATTTGGCAGATTTTGGAACAAAGGATGAATTATTATGGGATAACAGGAAAAAAATCCTGAGTCGCTAATGTAAAAGATTACTGAATTCTAATATATTGTGGGGGACTTTGATTTTGTCTTTTCCTGGTGATGGTGCTTTTTGTGGGTGGGTTTTGACGGATGCGGATGACCTTTGATAGGCCCTTGTGGCTTTTGTCATCCGTGAAATTATGTTATGTTATGTATCAGTCATGTAATGGTAGCACACAAGTCATGCGCTATTCTTACCTGGTAGAGCCTCACCACCATTGCCCAGTCAGAGCTGTGTAGAGGGTGGCGGTCCCTGCAGTCACAGACAGATACTCCAGTCAGACAACAAGTAATAATGGTAAACCTAAAGATCCATACCCTGCAAGCTGTACTATGGGTTGAAATATGGGGGGGGGGGGGCAAAGCCCCCCTCCCCTGCTCGCTACGCTCGCCCTCAGGAACAAGTACTAAAACAAGTTAATCACACAGTTGGGGGAAAACATGGGAGGGGGAAGAAATATTATGGGAATGCGAGTGGGAAAGTTTACAGGGTATGGATCTTCAGAATTACCATAATAATAACTAAAAAAAAAATGACATAAGTGACTGGTTGAGTGTATCTTCCTATGGAATAAAATAGGAAAAAGAACTTGTGGGGTTACTGGAAACAAGGACACATGAGTGGCAATTGATTGCTACAGGGAGAATAGTTCCTCGTGTAAGAAATGTTGCAGTCTGGATTTAAACACTGGAAGGCTGGGAGCATCAACTACCTCTGAGGGCAGAGAATTCCATCTTGCCACCACTCTTGAAGAGAAGAAACGTTTACGAGCTTAAGACTGACAATGTTGAACTTGAATTTTATATATGTGACCTCTAGTGGCTATATCTGGGGATAAAGTGAAAATATCAGAAGGACAGATAGAGCAGAGATTGTGGAAAGTGCAATAGCAATAAATCATGTCATGTCTAAGTAGTCTACCATTTATGGAGAAAAGCTTTAGAGAGTTTAGTCTGTCAATATAGGGCAAGTCAGCTAAGCCTGATACTTGCTTTGTTCACCTCCGCTGAACAGACTAGGAGCTTTAGATCCCCAAGATACCCAGAATGCCAAACCGGGGATGCAAAGTATAACAGAAGTAATATTTGAGACAAGAAGAGAAGACATAAACTCAGGAGAATGGCAAACAGTGGCAGTTAGCAAATTAGAAGCCATGTATCCTGCTTTACCTACAGAATTTCTGATGTGGTGATGAAACTTTAACTTGTCATCAACAATGACTCAAAGGTCTTTATAGGTATTGCAGAGGTTTAAGGGTGCGTCAACAAAGAGATAGCAAGAATTTGGGTTTCTATCAATGAGATGTCTAGTAAAACGGAGGTGAGCACACTTGTCTACAGAGAATTTATGACTCCAGGAAGAGGCAGTAGCAGACAGTGTTAATACTGTGTTGTAGATCAGGTGAAGGCAAATAATAACTACAGGATAAAACATAACATAACATAATTACACGGATGACAAAAGCCACAAGGGCCTATCAAAGGTCATCCGCCTCCGTCAAAACCCACCCACAAAAAGCACCATCACCAGGGGAAGACAAAATCAAAGTCCCCCACAATATAATATAACAGATGACAAGAAAATGATTACTATATGAATATGTATTTAAGACAAAAGCAAAAGGTTCATATACTAATAAGAGAAGCTATAGAAAAATATGAAAAAAATATTACTCAAGAAGTAAAAGATAACAAGTCAGGAGAAAAACTCTGGGAAAATATAAACAAATTGCGAGGAAATATCAGAAAGGATATAATGACTGAAATATATAATGAAAAAGGAGAAAAATTAAAAGATGATTTTCAAAGAAATAAAATGATCCTGAACTATTGGAATAGCATATATAAAAAACAACACAACAATATAACAGAAGTTTGGAATAAATCTGAAATAAAAAAATATAAGCAGTATAAAAATCAAGAAAAAATGAAAGTATTTTTCGAGAATACCAAGATTCAATATGTACCAGAAAACTTAATTGAACATTTTGAATGTATGAATATTGAACAGAGAAGTGATGAGATTAAACCTTTAAAGAAAATAATATATAATGGTAAAAAGAACAATATAAATTACAAAGAAATACCTATATACTTAAAAGAGCATTATGAAATGAGTGGAAAATCTCATGAAGAGAAAGAATTAAAAAAGATGAAACCAGTAAATTTTCAGGCAATAGAGGTAAGGAAACATATCTTGAATATTAAAAATAAGAAGCAACCAGGCCCAGATAAAATAAAAGGAGAAATTTGGAAATGGATAGGGGAAAATGATATAACATTAGAAATCATAACAAAAGGTTTGAATAAAATAATTGAAGAACAAAATGTCCCTCAAAAATGGAAAGAATCAAAAACAGTGCTACTGCCAAAGATAAAAAAGCCAACTATAAAGGATTTTAGGCCAGTTGCACTTACAAATACTGGCTATAAATTATATATGAGCCTAATAAAAACTAAATTGGTGGAACACTTGGAAAATGTGGAACAAGAAAACGAGTTTCAATCTGGGTTTACAAAAGGAAGAAGAAGAGAAGATAATCTACTAATATTGAAATATTGTATTGAAAATAGCATAAAAAGGAAGAAATGTCTTATTGTTACTTTTATTGATTTTGAAAAAGCTTTTGACTCTGTGGATAGAGGAAAGATGATTGAAGCATTAAAATACTATAAATGTGATCCAGATGTAATAGAAACAATAGCCAGACTTTATACAGATGACAGTACTACTTTATATATAAATAATAAAGTAATAGGTCAGACTGAAGTGACAAATGGAATACGTCAAGGGTGCACAGGATCACCACAAATATTTATAATGGTTATAAACATACTGATTGAGAAATTGTGCCTCATGAAATTTGGATACAAGGATGAGTCCTTTTACATACCAACATTATTCTTTGCAGATGATGGCGTATTATTGGCAAGTTCAATAGAAGAAATGGAGCAAATGATTGATATTATTACAGAAATAGCAAAGGCCTGTGGTTTGAAAATGAATAAAAATAAGAGTAAAATCATGATATTTAACAAACCAAAAGAACAAAGTAAGATAAGAGATATTGAAATCACTAACGAAGTAAAATATCTAGGAGTCACAATTATTGACAAAAAAGACTGTTTTAGAAAACATAGAGAAGAAAAAATAAATCAAGCTAAAAAGATGAAAAATCTAACATTCTCAGTTATCTCAAGATCATGTAACAAGGTAATGATTGGAAAAACCTTCTGGAAAAGCATTATATTGCCTAGTATATTGGCAGGAACAGCAGTAATATGTTGGAAAAAGAAAGAAATAGAAGAGCTACAAAGAATTGAAAATTCAGTTTGGCGGAATATATTAGGAGCCCCAGGGTTTACACCTTCAGTTGTTCTTCGTGGCGAAATTGGAGCATCATCCATGTTAAAAAGAGATATAGAAACAAAATTGGGTTACATTAAATATGTTCTGGATAAAGGTACACCATTGAGTAAAACAATCATGAAAGAAATGATGGACAAACAATGGAATGACATAGTAAGGAAATATATGGAGTTTATTGAAATAAATACAAAGAAGCTAAGAGAAATAAATAAAGAAAAACTAAAAGAACTGACAATGAATTTTGATACCAAGTTATGGATTGAGAATTTGAATAAAAAACACACACTCAAATTATACCAGGAAAATAAAAGAGAGATTAAAGAAGAAAAAATTTATCGTAATGATTTTCCATCAATTCTTATGTTTAAATGTAGAACAAACACTTTGAACCTTGAATGGAGGAAGATTTATGTAGGAGGAGATACAAAGTGTAAACTGTGTAATGAAGAAGAGGAAACTTTGGAACACTTTCTTATAAAATGTAGCAAATTGGAAAAAATCAGAAAAAAATTTGAAATAAGAGAGATAAGAATAGAGAAGTTACTACTATTTAATAATATCCAAGAGGAAGAAGAATATAAATGTAAAAATTTCCTGAAAGAGGCTTGGATGATGAGAAAAAAACTAATGGATAAAGCAATTTAATAAGATTGATAAATAGCCAAAGTAAATGATGAAAAATAGGCACTCATATATGTGTATGTAAATATATAACTAATAATGACAATAGGCACCAGTATGTGTATGTAAATATCTTATCTAATTAATAATGACGATGGTGAAAAACCTAATCAAGTGATGACAAGGACAATCCTAATCAAGTGTGCCTGATACGTAAATATATAGTTATTAATGACAAGGGTGAAAAAAGCTTAATAAGATGACAAAGATAATAAATTCTGCAAAACAAACAATACAAAAAGAAATAAACAAGACATAATGTATATTTAAGAGATGCCGAAGTAAAGGCAATATCTCGAACCTCAAACAGAACAGAACAGAACAGAGCCATAAGGGCTCATCATAGGTCATCCAAGTCAAACGGCCTCTTTTTTAAGGCACCCAAACTCCCAGGAAAACTACATCCAGAGTATTGCATCAGAAACAAGGGTATCACCAATCAAGGCTTGTCAAGAACTAAATCATGCAGCTATAGATATATACAAACAATATTAATATATACAAAACTTAGGAACCATCACAACCTTCCCTTCCCATAAACTCATCCAACCTACTCTTAAATAAATTTAGATTTGGACTACCTACTACCCTCTGCGGCAATTTGTTCCAGAAGTCTACCACTCTATTGGTGAAAAAATATTTTCTTAAATCCAACCTACACCCTTGCTTTTTAATTTTCAAGTGGTGACCTCTAGTCCGATTTCCATCATCTAACTCAAAAAACTTGCTAACATCTAATTTATCTATCCCGGAAAATTTTTTAAAGAGCTCAATCATATCCCCTCTCACACACCTCCTTTCGAACGAGAACATATTTAATACCCTCAGTCTATCTATATATTCAAGGTGCCTCAGGGAGGGAATAATCTTTGTTGCCCTCCGTTGCACTGACTCGAGAAGGTTAATATCGTGTCTAAAATGTGGGGACCATGCCTGTATACAGTACTCTAGATGTGGCCTAACATAAGAGTTATAGAGTTTAAGAATAACCTCCTTACTTTTGTAACTGACATTTCTCTTAATAAAACCCAGCACTCTATTTGCCCTATTTCTTGCTTCAATACACTGCTTAGAAAACCTTAATGACTTATCTATTACTACTCCTAGATCTTTCTCATCCTCTACTGAGCTCAGCCAATGCCCATCCATTTCATAGTTAAATTCTCTATTATAACATAAAACATAATATAACATAATTACACGGATGACAAAAGCCACAAGGGCCTATCAAAGGTCATCCGCCTCCGTCAAAACCCACCCACAAAAAGCACCATCACCAGGGGAAGACAAAATCAAAGTCCCCCACAATATAATATAACGGATGACAAAAGCCACAAGGGCTCATCATAGGTCATCCGAGTCAAGCGGCCTCTTTTTCAAGGCACCCAAACTCCCAGGAAAACTACATCCAGAGGATTGCATCCAGAAACAAGGGTATCACCAATCAAGGCTTGTCAAGAACTAAATCATGCAGCTATAGATATATACAAACAATATTAATATATACAAAACTTAGGAACCATCACAACCTTCCCTTCCCATAAACTCATCCAACCTACTCTTAAATACATTTAGATTTGGACTACCTACTACCCTCTGCGGCAATTTGTTCCAGAAGTCTACCACTCTATTGGTGAAAAAATATTTTCTTAAATCCAACCTACACCCTTGCTTTTTAATTTTCAAGTGGTGACCTCTAGTCCGATTTCCATCATCTAACTCAAAAAACTTGCTAACATCCAATTTATCTATCCCGGAAAAAATTTTAAACAGCTCAATCATATCCCCTCTCACACACCTCCTTTCGAACGAGAACATATTTAATACCCTCAGTCTATCTTCATATTCAAGGTGCCTCAGGGAAGGAATAATCTTTGTTGTCCTCCGTTGCACTGACTCAAGAAGGTTAATATCGTGTCTAAAATGTGGGGACCATGCCTGTATACAGTACTCTAGATGTGGCCTAACATAAGAGTTATAGAGTTTAAGAATAACCTCCTTACTTTTGTAACTGACATTTCTCTTAATAAAACCCAGCACTCTATTTGCCCTATTTCTTGCTTCAATACACTGCTTAGAAAACCTTAATGACTTATCTATTACTACTCCTAGATCTTTCTCATCCTCTACTGAGCTCAGCCAATGCCCATCCATTTCATAGTTAAATTCTCTATTATCTTTTCCCATGTTAATAACTTTGCACTTATCAAGGTTGAAAGTCATTTGCCACTTATGTGCCCAGGATAACAATTTATTTAAGTCCCCCTGCACTTTAAAATTATCATCAATATCTTTAACTACAGCTGCTAATTTGGTATCATCCGCAAAAATTGACACTTTATTATTAACTGCCTCCCCAAGATCGTTTATATAGATGACAAATAATAATGGACCGAGAACTGATCCCTGAGGAACCCCACTGATAACATCCCTCCACTCTGACTTTACACCATTTAGCACTACCCTTTGCTTCCTGTCTTTCAGCCACTCAGCTATCCAATTTGAAACACCCCCACATATCCCAATCATTTTTAATTTATGAACTAGTCTCCTGTGTGGTACCTTATCAAATGCTTTACTAAAATCCAAGTAAATTACATCTACATTCTCTCCCTTATCTACTTGATCTGTTACAAACTCCAGAAAGTCTAGTAAGTTAGTCAAACATGATCTACCTGATCTAAACCCATGCTGAGCATCGCTGATTAACCCCTCCCTCTCTAGATGTTGGCAAATGCCTTTTTTAACTATTTTCTCAAGAATTTTACAGACTACAGGAGTTAGGATAACCGGTCTAAAGTTATTTGGATCCTCTTTACTACCCTTCTTGAAAATGGGGACTACATTCGCTCTCTTCCAATCATCGGGTATTTCTCCATATTCCAATGACCTAGTATATAACTTGTCCAGAGCCATTGAGATACTTTCTACCCCTTCTTTAAGTATCCTAGAATGAATATTATCAGGGCTGGAGGCCTTGGTAGTATCTAAATCACCTATTAGTCCTTTTATCATCCTCCGATCCACACAAATGTTAGTAAACACCTCTTTTCCTGACCTATGAGTACTATACATAGGACTATTTAGTTTCTCTTTTGTAAATACTGATGCAAAATGACCATTTAGTACCTCAACTATTTCCTCATCAGTTTCTCTCACAAACCCTTCATATTTGATAGGTCCTATTTTAACTCTGCCAGACTTGTTATTAATTTTATAGTAACTAAAGAACTTTCTAGGATCTTTGTTGCTATCCTGAGCTAATTTAATTTCTGACACCCTTTTGTTCTTCTTTATAATCTTATTTAACTCATTCCTAGCCATTCTATAATCACTTAAATTTTGAATATTATTTTCTACCTGTAATTTTTTATATGCCCTTTTCTTCTCTGAAATTTTTCTAGCTATCTCCTGATTCCACCATAATGGCTTCCTACTTTTGTTCCTAATGGCCTTCATTGGGATACATTGTTCTTGGACTACATTTATTATATGTTTGAAAGTATCCCACATCCCATAAGCATTTTTACCTCTGAATTCTATATCCCAGTCTACCAAATTTAGCAAGCTTCGAAGTTTTACATAATCTCCCTTATGAAAATTTGGAACTTTTTCAGCATTCTCAGTTATTTTACCCTTCTCAATTCCCAAGTTAAAACGAACTATCTGATGGTCACTATTTCCCACATCTAGAGTACTGTATACAGGCATGGTCCCCACATTAACCTTCTTGAATCATTGCAACGGAGGGCAACAAAGATTATTCCTTCCCTGAGGCACCTTGAATATATAGATAGACTGAGGGTATTAAATATATTCTCATTCGAAAGGAGGTGTGTGAGAGGGGATATGATTGAGCTCTTTAAATTTTTTTCTGGGATAGATAAATTGGATGTTAGCAAGTTTTTTGAGTTAGATGATGGAAATCGGACTAGAGGTCACCACTTGAAAATTAAAAAGCATGCCGCCGATCTTAAAGTTTACCCTGGTTTTGAGCCAGGCTATGAGTTAGTAAGTTAGTAGGGGGGCGGGTCTCTGCCCCATACCCACCCACCCTTTCTCGCTCCGCTCGACCTCAGGAACAGGTTGGTTGCGAAAGATTTTGGAAGCACAATTGTGGCCGAGGAGCTCATCTTCAACTTTTCCGTAAATTAACCAATCCATTGCTCAGGGAACTGTTTGTACCCAAATATGACCTCATTCAAATTGGGTTACATTGGTGACCTAAAACTTCTTGAGTCGGTGCAGAGACGTTGGACCAGATTAATTCTAGATTTCTTAACTAGATGGGGCTTAATCCCCTTCTAGAAACTGGAGATGCCTCCAACCACAACTTTTAGAGAGACATCCCAGGTGTACTACAGTGGTTGGCTAATGTGTATCACCAAGATGACATGAAGAACTACTATCAAACTCATGGCATATGGCAATAAAATTTGACTTAGCAGGCAGCATTGGTGTCGACAGTGGCAATTTTGAATAAATAGTAAGCAATCTAAGCAGGAACACAATAACCACACATAGGAGAAATTACTAGTCAAAATCATACAAAATCCAACCCAGAGCTGAGTTAAGAGATGGCATTTAAAGGTGGCATCAGATTCAGTGGACACAGCATATTCAGGCATGCCATTCCAAATATCAATCACTCTCATTCAGAAGAAATGTGCTCTAATATCAGTGCTATAACAACAAACAAACAGCTCGAGAGAATGTCTCTTTAGTGTCCCTAATTTAATTTCTCACAAAGAGGTGTTAGAGCAAAAACCTTTCAAAATTTTCAATTCTATAATCAGGTTAGCTTTAATGAATCTGCCTTTTATAGAATACCAACTCAAAAGAGCAAGATGCTCACTATGGGTTAAATCATGAAACACATCAATTCTCTTAGTCCATAACATAATATAATTACACGGATGACAAAAGCCACAAGGCCCTATCAAAGGTTATCCACATCTGTCAAAATCCACCAATAGTTTGATATAGCCAGAATAACCAGTAAACCAAACCGCAGATGCAAAATCAAGAATGGGACGGACATGAGAAATAAAAACAGTCTTCATGAATCAGGAGATCCCCAAGAATAGCTTGTTCTTTGAAGAGTGAGCCTTTCAAAATAGTATAGCAAATTCCTCCGGCCTTTCCTGCAATTTTCCTCACATATAGGTGGAACTTGAGTGAAGTATCTACTCGGACACCAAGGTCTTTATGATTGTCAATATCCTTAATTGGTTGGTCAGCAATAAAATATGGTAGAGGGGCAAGAGCATCAGGTAATATTTGCCAAAAAAACATTTTTCAACTGAAAAAGAAAGTGCCCAAGAATAGCTTGTTCTTTGAAGATTAATATCATTCTGTAGATTCATATGAGATAATAAGTAATCAGACTTAGAAGCAGAGGCTAAATATAATTTTAAATCATCAGCAAAAAGACAAAACTTGCAACTTAACTGAGAGACATGATAAATATAAACAAGGAAAAGTATGAGCCCAATCACCGACCCTTGGAGAACACACCTACTGATTTTCATTTGGTGGCTCTGACTGCTATGAACAATCACTTTCATTTTCCTATCCAACAAATAATCCTTTAACTAGCCTAGCAAACAACCTTCCACACCAATGCAAGATAGCATTGTGAGTAACATCAAAGGCCTTGCAGAAATAAAAGAATATTATATCAACTGCCAAGCCATTATCATAAGCCTGAGTTACATAATCATAGGTTTATAGTAGTTGATCAGAAACTGATCCACCCGATCGGAAGCCAAACTGGTAAGGGGAAAGCAAGTGATTGCTCTCCAGGTAATTAGTAAGTTTAGACAGCAACCCTTTCAAACTTGCAACATACAGAAGTCAAACTATAATTCAAATTATCTGAGTGAACTCCTCCTTTAAACAATGGCATAACATCTGCATCTTTCCAGAAGGAAGGAACCTTCATAAATGAAAATGATTTATGGAACAAAAGTAACCAGGGGTAGCTAATGGAAGGGGCACATTTGACTATTCCTCAAGACTGAGTGAGGGCTTTGGACCTTTTCTATATTAAGGAGGTATTACTAAGCCACAACCTAATCAAAATTGGGCAAATATTCCACAACAAATCTGCTATTCACCCTACAGACCTGTTTTCTCATCCTACACACTGTAACACTAAAGGACACCATCTTAAGATTGCTCTACCTAAATGTTTCCTTGAGCAAACCCCCCAAATTTTCAGCATTCAATGTGTGCCTATTTGGAACTCCCTACCCGCTCCTTTAGTAATGTACCAAAATATAAATGCCTTTAAATCCTCTCTTCCCTTCCACCTAGCTGATCAACTGTATGATTACTACTAACCTCCACTCTGCCGATCTCTCTCTCCAATTATCTCTTTACTGTATCTTATTCCTAGAAGCTGGTTATGATGCACTTTCCTACCTTTATATCCCTCTTTTATACATTACTCTTCTTTATTACTAGTTGGTGTATCAGCAGTTTGTGGCTTTCCTTCCCAGTATTATTGGGAGGCCCACCAGGGAGGTAATTTTGAATAAGAGTGCTGCACCCATTTAACATAACATATTTACACAGAAGACAAAAGCCACAAGGGCCTATCAAAGGTCATCCGCATCTGTCAAAACCCACCCACAAAATGCATCCATAGGATTGCATCAGATCATGCGTCGGTAGCGATCGGATGTGTTATCGGCGAGCTCTCTATTCAGTGACTTTTTTTCATTTTGAATTTTTTGGTGTAATATATTTTAAGTTTGGGGAAATCAGGCAATGCCAAACCGGTGACCATCTTGGATTTTCTTCATTTGGGGGTATGTTGATACATGTCATAAAAGAACTTCACATGCAAAATTATAGCTCTGTACCTCAAACAGTTCAGGAGATATGGCCCACATAATTTGGTGGCCTTTTTAGAGACTTTAGTCGATTTTTCAAAATCGCCGACTTTGAGGCCTCATAAAACATGCAGTTTGAAAGATATAGGTCTGGAAAATTCAGGTCCTACAGAATCAGGCCCATAGATTCCAAAAAAGCAATCAAAATCAGTATATCTCTAACCACCAAAGAGTTATAAGGTAGCAAAAACTGAAATATTGAACAAATCTGTCACATTTGAACCAACTTCCGATTCAAAATATTCATACTTAGAAACAATACTAAAAGTTATAACTGATAGGATAAGATCATATATGTCTTTTATTGTATTTATACCATTTCTGGCAGAGAAACATACATAGAGGCTGAGAAATAGTGTTTCAAATATAGTCAATTTTCATGATTTTCAGAAAATGACCTTGACCTTTTTGACCCCTTCAAATTTTTTGTGCTTGAAGGGGAAGGTCTATACACTAGCTATACTAAATATCTTATTTGTTCCATCCTTTATTCATACATATTAGGACAGACCATTTCACCATTGATTTAGCTAATTTACTTATCGTCTTTACATACCTCACTGTACGGACTAATGGAAAGTATGATGTTGTATGTGACACAAACTATATCTATGTTATAACCATAAAATGAATAAAAACACTAACAGTAACAACCTGCTTCATCCCCACCCATACCTTCCTCACATCCTTTTTCCTCTCCTCTTCACATTCTAATCATTTTTACGCCGCATCTAAGGTGGAGCCGCCATGCCGATGGACTGCCAGGCCACCAGGTGGGAGGGGTGGTCTGAAATGGCGGTGCCTGGCACCTCTTGCAGTGCGGGCAATTGCGAGAGGTGATGAGCGGTTGCATCCCGTAATAAAAAGAGGGTCACCATGCCCAATGATGAGTTTAACCAAAAAAAACCCCTTTAACTCCCCCTGTAGAAACGACGGAGCCGCTCTCGGGCAGCTCCATTGAAAAAATGGACGTTCCCCCTCCCTGTGCTTGCACAGGGGACCCTCCATATCTCTTCAACCGGAGAGGAGGCTTACTCCTCTCCTACGCCTACGGGTGAAGGGGACTCCCCCTCACCCCCTTCTCTGGAGGTGCTTTCGGGCACCTCCCTCTTACCAGCGGCAGTCACTTCTGTTCTTTCCAAGGGGACTGCAAAGAAAGCCAGCAGGCAGCCCTTAGCCATCCGCTCCACATCAAAGCGGATCGGTAGGGCAAACCCCCTTAGGGGGGAGAGGGAAGCCAGGCCCCTTCGGTCGCTTCCCTCAAAAGACCTGCTGGCAAGAATATTGAACCTTGCCGGGGTCAAGGCCCATGCCTCCCCACACAAGACTAGTGACGATACTGCCAAGGGGATCTGCGATGTCTTGGGGGGGGGGGGATGGCCAACTGGAGGCCCCCCCTGAGATAGACATGGTCCTTGAGGAAACCCAGCCTCAGACAGTAGGGCCTTCCATGGGGGGAAATCCGGGCTCGGCGCCAAGCACCGAACCCGAATCCGCCCCTATGCAAGGTCCTCCTCAAACGGCTGTGGTTTCCGAAGCAGTACAAGGAGGAAAGGGATCTCCTCCGACCGGTGCCCCCAAGACTACCAGGACCTTCTCCATTTCAGAGAATGACCTAGCTGAGGCCGGTCCATCTGGCCTGGGGGCTCCTTCCAAAAAAGAAAAAAAAAGACTCGGGGCTACGGGGACGGATGGGTCTGCTGCCACTTTGGCAAGCAACCAAGCCAAGATCGGCACATCCGGCCACTCTGCCCCTCCAGTTGCGGAGCCCCAGACTAAGAACAAAAATGCACAGGGCGGAGCCTCGATGACATCGGGGCCCTTGATTCAGAGGTTACCTGGCATTTTCGAGCCCGCTGGCTTCAAACGCTTCCTCGTTATTCGCTCCACTGATGGCACCATGTTGTCCAAGGGCAACATGATCCATCAGAGGAGAGGATTAGCTAATGCAATGGGTAGAGAGCCGAAGGTGACCCGTTTCTCGGACGGGAGCCTTCTGGCGAATCCCGCCGAGGCAGCCAAGATAAGTGCTCTTCGGACATTTCATGGCACCCCGGTGAGTGTGATGCCGCACTCTACCATGAAATTTGTGAAAGGAGTAGTTTATGCGAGGGAACTCATTGACTACTCCATTGAGGACATCACCCTAGAGCTGGCTGACCATGGGGCGGTCAAGGTCGAACGTGTGATAAGAAAACAGGGAGGGGCCTCGAGACCCACCCCTACACTCTTCATCACATTCGACTGTGACAAGCTCCCTGAGTCGGTGCATGCCGGTTGGTACCGCTACCACGTGAAGGCATTCGTGCCACTGCGGTGCTATAACTGTCACCGCTTCGGCCATACGAATCGCTCATGTAGACGTGCAAAGTCATGGTCAACCGAAGTCTGTGTAAATTGCTCCAAGGTCACACACAATAAGTCCAAATTGTGTGTGGCAAAGTGTGTCAATTGCGGAGAGCCGCACCCTGCTTTTTCGAAGCAATGTAGTGCATATCTCCTTGAGAAAGAAATCCTGGCCGTTCAGGCCCAGGATCGACTCTCATTCCGCGAGGCTAAGGACTTGGTCCTGGCGCGCCCGGCTCTGCCTGGGACGTCATATGCCTCAATAGTTAGAAAGGCACCCTCTGCTCCTGGCCCATCCAGGCCAACGAGCACAGTTGTTTCTGCGCCCATTTGGAGCCATTCTGCGGGCTCTACCCAACCTGGGCGCTTCCCTGGTAAAGCTGGCAGCAAAAAGGGTTCATAACCAGCCCTGGCTAAAACCAGGGCTCCCCCCCTCTTTCCCCAGCGTGACAGTTTCCCGTAAGGCGAAACGGCCACGCGCCTCCACCGAGTTGTTAAACTCACAGGAGGCAACACCCCTGAAGATGGTCGCTAGGCCATCTTTGGGGGTTCCTAAAGCTGTCCCCCGAAAGGAGGACAGCAACAAAGGAGCTTCGGCTCCTTCGCCCACGCCCCGAGGTGGAGCGAGCGGCTCGGAGACAGTGGTTCCTCGAAAAGAGGGCCCACCGCCTCCGAAGCCACAACGCCCGTCTAAGGTTTCGAGATGGAGGGAGGAAAAGACTCGGTTGGCGAGCCCAACCTCCCCCAATAAGTCCTCGAAGGCGACAGCGCCTTCAGCGCTTTGTCCGGCCAACAGCGCCTTCAGCGCTTTGTCCGGCCAACAGCGCCTGGGGTTCTGCCCCCGGGAAGCGTACGGCCATTCACGTGAGGGTCTTCTGTTCGAGGAGGGCCCCCGCGTCTCCGAGCTAGGCCTGGAGAGCATATTCCTTCAATGGAATTGCCGTGGACTCCGGGCCAACTGGGAGGAGCTGCGGAGGCTCGTCTCGTCCCGCTCCCCGTTAGCTATCTTTTTGCAGGAGACCATGCTAGGCGCGTGCCCCCTGCCTGCCCTCCCGTGGTATAAGGGTCTTGCGACCCCACCACCGCGGGCGCGCTGGCCTGCATTTCAGGAAATGACTGAATTCTCTATCTCAGTCGTGGAGCTTAGGTCGGTAGATGAGGCCGTTGAGTTCTTCTCCGGCAACCTCATCGCCGTGGGCCTGACTACTATTCCTAGGACGTCTGGCCGTTTTGCACGCCGACCACTCCCATGGTGGTCGGCTGAGTGTGAGACGGCCCTCAAACAGAAGCGTTATTCCTACATGCGCTATAAGCGCCGCCCGAACGATTTCACTGTCGAGGAATTTCGTCGGGCTAGGGCTAGGTTCCGGTATATTTCGAAGCACGCCCGCCGCTCTTCTTGTCGTGCATACGTGTCTTCACTTAACGGGAAAGACCCCTTTAGCTGAGGTGTGGAAGCGAGTCAAAAGGATTCGGGGCAAGTTCTCGCAGGACCCCCCTCCCGTTCTCCAGGAGAATGGGACCGCAATCTCGGACCCCGCGTCCGTGGCGGAATCCTTAGCGACCGCTTTTTCCCGCATTCTCTAGCCGTGATGCTGCTCCGCCAGCATTCAATGCACGTCATGATGTCGCGGAAGGCCGCCGGCTGGACTTTACCTCGAGAGGCGGAGAACCCTTCAACGACAAGTTTACTGTGAGTGAGTTGCGTTCCGCTCTCGCTTCGTGCGCGGACACCGCTTATGGTCGGACGATGTCCCGTACGCCATGCTTCGACACATGGGTGAGCGAGGCATGGCCTTTCTGTTAGATTTGTTCAATAGGATCTGGGTGGAAGGTCTTCTCCCAGACTCCTGGCGAATCGCTACTGTGCTCGCCTTTCGCAAACCGGTCAGAGATCACTCTACTCCGACCGGTTTCCGCCCAATCTCTCTAACCTCTTGCGTGTGCAAGTTGATGGAGAAATTGGTAAATGTTAGATTAGCCTATTTCCTGGACAGCGGAGGCCATCTGTCTTCCGCAAGTTCCACTCCACGTCGCATGCTCTGCTCCGACTGGAAAATGCCGTCTGCGAGGCTTTCCTTCGTAGACAGCACTACGCCACGCTGTTTTTCGATCTGGAGAAGGCCTATGATACCGCATGGCGATACGGTATCATGGAGACTCTCCACACGATGGGGGCGATGGGACGCCTCCCAATGTTTATATCTGAATTTTTGCGAGATCTTCGATTCCGCGTACGGGTGGGGGGAGCCCAAAGGAGCAGGAAGAGTGTGTCCTCAGTGTCACACTCTTTGCCCTGAGCATCAACGGCATCACCTCGGTGCTGCCGGAAGATGTTCTCACTACGCTCTACGTGGACGACCTTTCGATCTCTTTTGGCGCAGCCCAGATGCCAACTCTGGAGCGTCGACTCCAACAGGCATTGAACCGCCTCTCTCGCTATGCCGAAGCGCACAGGTTTCGGTTTTCTTTGGCCAAGACTAAGGTGGTGCACTTCTGCCGTCATCCACGGCTTCACCCCGACCCAGATTTGTTTCTTAATGGGGTGCGCCTGGATGTGGTTGAGTCGCACCGTTTCCTTGGTCTTGTATTCGACCGACGCCTCACCTGGGAGGCTCATATTCGCAGCCTTAGGGTCTCTTGTCCTCGCGCCATGGACATTCTCGGTTCCGTGATGTTCAGCGCTTGGGGCGCTGATAGGGCTACTGCCCTACTTTCTTATCAATTCTTTGTTCGTTCGAAGCTCGACTACGGATGCGAGTTTTATGCATCCGCAGCCGAGCGTTTATTGCGGAAGGTGGATTCGATCGTCCACACCGGCCTTCGCCTTGCGACCGGTGCCTTCCGCACTTCCCCCATTGAGAGCCTGTTGGTCGATGCTGGGGAGATGCCACTCACTCTACACCGTGTGCAGTGCATCACTCGCCTGTACGCGCGAGCCCTGCGCCTCCCTCAGTCGCCAACAGCTCTCACTGCATCCGCAGCTGATCTCGATGGTGCCTATGCCACCAAGAGACGCCAGTCATACCCTAAGCCGTTTGGGTTTAGGGTCAGGAAACTCCTTCGAGTGGTAGATATAGCTCTCGTGCCGGTGGCGCCCCTGGTTTTGCCCAGGACGCCACCCTGGAGGGTACCACATTTGGCTATTTGTAGCCACGCCTCTGCTCCCAAAGCTTGTACGGCGCCGGGAGTATTGCGTTCGACCTTTTTGGAGCACACATCGTGTCACGCTGGAACCGTGCCAGTGTATACGGATGGCTCCAAGTCCCAAGAGGGGGTCGGCTTCCACGCCGTATCCCCTCTGTTTGAAGTCAGCGGGGCTCTACCAGGCGCTGCGTCTGTCTTCACGGCCGAGCTGGTGGCAATACACCACTCGGTACGGGAGATTACGCGACGTGTCCGGTTCGGAGACCGGATTGTGATCTATAGCGACTTACAAAGCGCCCTGAGTGCTCTCGGGGCATTGGAATCTCCGCATCCCCTGGTTCGCGAAATCCGTGACGCCACGGTTTTGGCGAGCCGGGCAGATGTCGAGATTATCTTCTGCTGGGTTCCTGGACATGTAGGAATTGCTGGGAATGAGCGCGCCAAAGAGTCCGCGAGGACTCTGCGACGGGACCAGCGTTTCGCTCTTCCTCACACCGACTGTATGGCAGGAATACGGGCAGCTCTTCGGACTGCTTGGCAAAGAAAATGGGAGATGGTCGAAGGGAACTTAAAGTTGCATGCCATTGCGCCGCGACTGTTCCCATGGACCTATCCCCCAATGCTGTGGCGGCTTCAGGTTGCTTTCTGTCGTCTTCGAATCGGACACACTCGTGTGACGCATCGCTATTTGATGGAGCGCTCGCCTGCGCCCTATTGCAACCACTGCGTCATCCCCCAGACTGTTCGGCACATTCTTGTTGAATGTCCCAGTCTGGGTGATCTTCGCGCATGATACCTGTCCCGGTACCGGGATGGGCAGGGTCGCTACCGCCTGTCCCTTGTACTCGGGACAGATTCGTGCACATTGACTTGTGGAGGCCGGCCTTCTCCCTTGTATTTAACTTTTTTTTTTGTTATTGTTGTTTGTTTTTTTGTTGTTTTTTTGTAGGTCGCAGGCTCCTACTCCTGGGGGAAGGGGGACCTCCCCCGACGCCGGAGCTTGTTTCCTGATTGTTATCCCCTTTTTATTGTTATTTCTGTTAAAATTTTAATTTTAAAGTAGCCTAGAACTGGGCTGTTTGTTTGCGGCGACTTATGCCCAAGTGGGCAGTCGCCAGATACCCCCTTGAAAAAAAAAAAAATCAACATACAGTGCCACTTAGATATGTCACAAACAGCCATTGACAAAATATCTTTGTATTCAGTACTGTTGATGGTTGCGGTGGGTAACTCATTGAGTAGCAACTTGGCATTCTCATGTTTCTCACACACACAAACAGAGTGAGAGCTCTTATTCCCCATATGTGCACACCATTTAGGCCAAAGCCCAAAGAACTTTGATATACCAATCTTAAGATTGGGAAACTTCACCTTGAAAATTTCGTACAATTCTGCGATGTTTACCAAAATCAGTCTTTTCTATTTGCAAACTTTTTCACCATTGATTCTGACAGAAACAAAGTCTTTCTTTCCTGGGCACATTCTGGAAAACTCATCATCTTGATAAATACAATTCAACAGCAGTAATAATATCTTGTGACAGTGTCTTACTCCTTTGATAGGTGTCAGGTCGTGCAAGAATTGCAGATTTCTTTTTTAGATCTCTAGCTTGGTTTATTGCATATTTTGAAACACCAAATTCATTGCACATTTTTTCAATAGTCCAGCTTTCTGGAACAAGTGTCAATATTTGAATTTTGTCCTGTTTTGATTTGCAATTTTTCAATTTCTCCTTCATCAAATAAATCAGTTGTCTAAGTCAGAACATTTTCTACAGGCTTCTTTGGTGGTATCCTGTGACTGTATTGATTCTTCTGTAATGTTGAGAACAGTGGCTACCTCTTTTGCTACAACTTCTTGAACCTTCGATACTTTCTGCTTACCATAACATAACATAACATAATAATTTCACGGATGACAAAAGCCACAAGGGCTTATCAAAGGTCATCCGCATCCGTCAAAACCCACCCACAAAAAGCACCATCGCCAGGGGAAGACAAAATCAAAGTCCCCCACAATATAATATAACAGATGACAAAAGCCACAAGAGCCCAGCATAGGTCATCCGAGTCAAACGGCCTCTTTTTTAAGGCACCCAAACTCCCAAGAAAACTACAAACTACATCCAGAGGATTGTGTCCAGAAACAAGGGTATCACCAATCAAGGCTTGTCAAGAACTAAATTATTCAGCTATAGATATATACAAACAATATTAATATATACAAAACTTAGGAACCATCACAACCTTCCCTCCCCATAAACTCATCCAACCTACTCTTAAATACATTTAAATTTGGACTACCTACTACCCTCCGCGGCAATTTGTTCCAGAATTCTACCACCCTATTGGTGAAAAAATATTTTCTTAAATCCAACCTACACCCTTGCTTTTTAATTTTCAAGTGGTGACCTCTAGTCCGATTTCCATCATCTAACTCAAAAAACTTGCTAACATCCAATTTATTTATCCCAGAAATTTTTTTAAAGAGCTCAATCATATCCCCTCTCACACACCTCCTTTCGAACGAGAACATATTTAATACCCTCAGTCTATCTATATATTCAAGGTACCTCAGGGAAGGAATAATCTTTGTTGCCCTCCATTGCACTGACTCAAGAAGGTTAATATCATGTCTAAAATGTGGGGACCAGGCCTGTATACAGTACTCTAGATGTGGCCTAACATAAGAGTTATAAAGTTTAAGAATAACCTACCTACTTTTGTAACTGACATTTCTCTTAATGAAACCCAGCACTCTATTTGCTTAGAAAACCTTAATGACTTATCTATTACTACTCCTAGATCTTTCTCATCCTCTACTGAGCTCAGCCAATGCCCATCCATTTCATAGTTAAATTCTCTATTATCTTTTCCCATGTTAATAACTTTGCACTTATCAAGGTTGAAAGTCATTTGCCACTTATGTGCCCAGGATAACAATTTATTTAAGTCCCCCTGCACTTTAAAATTATCATCAATATCTTTAACTACACCTGCTAATTTGGAATCATCCGCAAAAATTGACCATTTATTATTAACTGCCTCCCCAAGATGTTTATATAGATAACAAATAATAATGGACCGAGAACTGATCCCTGAGGAACCCCACTGATAACATTCCTCCACTCTGACTTCACATCATTTAGCACTACCCTTTCCTTCCTATCTTTCAGCCACTCAGCTATCCAATTTGAAACACCCCCACATATCCCAATCATTTTTAATTTATGAACTAGTCTCCTATGTGGTACCTTATCAAATGCTTTACTAAAATCCAAGTAAATTACATCTACATTCTCTCCCTTATCTACTTGATTTGTTACGAACTCCAGAAAGTCTAGTAAATTAGTCAAACATGATCTACCTGATCTAAACCCATGCTGAGCATCGCTGATTAACCCCTGTCTCTCTAGATGTTGGCAAATGCCTTTTTTAACTATTTTCTCAAGAATTTTACAGACTACAGGAGTTAGGCTAACCGGTCTAAAGTTATTTGGATCCTCTTTACTCCCCTTCTTGAAAATGGGGACTACATTCGCTCTCTTCCAATCATCGGGTATTTCTCCATATTCCAGTGACCTAGTATACAACTTCCCAAAACTATTGAGATACTTTCTACACTTTAAGTATCCTAGAATGAATATTATCAGGGCCGGAGGCCTTAGTAGCATCTAACTCACCTATTAGTTGCTATCCTGAGCTAATATAATTTCTGACACCCTTTTGTTCTTCTTTATAATCTTATTTAACTCATTCCTAGCCATTCTATAATCACTTAAATTTTGAATATTATTTACCTTTCTCTCATTCTTATGATAGTCTTAACTGAGGAACATTCTAGTAGTAAAACACTTGAGTTGAGGGATTCGAAGGTCTCTTTGAATGACTGCTCGCTGGCATCTTCGAATGTCGTTTCTTCATACTTGGGGTAATCTGAACGGCACTTTCATCTGGGTATCACAACATGGACAGACCTTCTGCCTAGGTTTAAGGTTGTACATTTCAGCTCTTGGGCTTTTCACAACCCGCAATGATCCTGAAAAAGATGGGGACAGTAAATAGATAGAACTTCTACTACTCAACAACACACAAGGCTTATCCCCTCGTCTCATTTTTTTGACGTTGTATAGCATTCGGGCTAGGGGTATTTCCTGCACTAGATAATTGTAAATACTGTTCACAAAAACTGTAATGAGTTTTGTATTCAGTGTATAAATAAATCATATCAAGGCCCCTATAATGTGAAATTAAACTTTTCTAAAATGTAACTTTACATAAATTTAATTTTACATAAATAACTATTGAATTTCCTGCACTAGATAAATGTAAAAACTGTAATGAGTTTCGTATTTAGTGTATAAATAAATCATATCATGTATCAAGGCCCCTATAATGTGAAGTTAAACTTATTTCTAAAATGTAACTTTACATAAATTAAATTTTACATAAAGAACTAATGAATTTCTACTTACCAGTCACTCGCTTTTTATGCTTCTAGAATGGGTCAGCACAAATTGTCTGCAAACTTTGATATCTACTCAAAAAGACTTTCTTATGATGATAACAAAGTGAGTCACCTTTGCATTTATATCCAGTTCTTACTTCTAGCAATTTAACACTCATTGGATAAGTCTTCCTGCAAAACTCATCCTGCTAAGCAAATTCGAATTTCAAGGCTAACATTGAAGTATCATTACAAGCATCCCTAACTATCAGCCCAATACATTAGAAGCCAAAAATATCAGAGGGTTCAAATAGAAACCATGTTATACAGAATTCATGATATAAAGGGACCCTACTATAACGCTGATAGTGTCCTGAATTCAGCATTGTGAAAATGAAGAAAGGAATAATGGAACAAATAAGATATTTAGTATAGCTAGTGTATAGACCTTTCCCTTCCAGCACAAAAAATTTGAAGGGGGTCCTCATGTTTTCATGGAGTGATAAAGGTCAAAAGGTCAAGGTCATTTTCTAAAAATCATGAAAATTGACTATTTGAAACACTATTTCTCAACTGCTATGTATGTTCAACTGCCAGAAAGGGTTTTAAATACAATGAAAGACATATATCATCATATCCTATCAGTTATAACTTTTAGAAATTGATTCTAAGTACATATGAATATTTTGAATCAGAAGTTGGTTCAGATGTGACGATTTGTTCAATATTTCAGTTTTTGCTACCTTATAACTCTTTGGTGGTTAGAGATAGACTCGTTTTGATTATTTTTTTTTTAATCTATGGGCCTGATTCTGTAGGACCTGAACTTTTCAGACCTATTTCAAACTGCATGTTTTATGAGGCCTCGAAGTCGGCGATTTTGAAAAATTGACTAAAGTCTCTAAAAAGCCCCCCAAATTATGTGGGTCATATCTCCGGAACTGTTTGAGGTACAGAGCTATAATTTTGCATGTGAAGTTCTTTTATGACATGTATCAACATATCCAAAAATAAAGAAAATCCAAGATGGTCACCTGCGCAAGTGTTTTTGAAATTTGCCTGATTTTGTGTGGAATGACCCAGTTAACTGTGAATGTTAGACATAATACTAAAGGAATTATTAATTATATTTTGAAAAGTTTCTCAGTATGGCTGTTACTTTGGATGAAGTGAGTATGCCTTTTGATGTAAGCAGTGTATATGTAGTTTGTGATTTTTGTGGTTTTGAAAGAAGAGCAAATGTATCTGAATACCTGGTTTGTTATGTGACTAGTGCAAATGTAGCTTTGGTAGAGGAGGTGAGTCGGTGCATGATGAGTTGGTGAATGAAGTGAGAAGGGATGCAAGTGTACGCATGAAGAATGTGGCTGGAACCAGGAGGGTGGAAGATAGGCCTAGAGTAGGGACTGGAGAGAAAGAAGTACCTGATGTGAGGGAAGATATTTGAATGGTGGGTGAATATGGATAGAATAGATAGGTTAGGACAGGTTAGGTAGTATTTGGTCCAAAAGTGCTAGAAACTTGTTCAATTGAAGTTGAAGGATTTTCTTTAACCAAGCAATCACTGTCCAGATCTCAAACTGAAGATATGTTACTCAAATCACTGATTGTGGGGTTTTTCATTATTAGTGTCCAACAGTTCACGCACAACAATGAGCACCAGTCACTTTTCTAAGATTGATTTTATGCAATTCTTGTGTTTTTAGTAGGGTCTTGGCCGTATTTCAAGTGCCGAACCTTTGTATTTGGTGAATAGGCCTAATAGATGAGATGTAGATTTCACTAAGTAATTTATATAAATCTGTAATTTTAAGATATACAATTAGATGACACTTTTTAGAATATAATTATACACAATATTTTAATTCTTAATATTCTTTGATGCTCATTGAAAAACAATAACAACCCAGCACACACATTGCTGGCTGTACTAACTTGTAGACTAGGAACTACAACTATCTGTTGCACATGTTGCAACAGGTGTTTTAAGCTACATATGAGCTTTGTCTTTCCCTTTCACTACTTTAACTATTTATTATTAGTAGTGAATTACAATTTTTATTGAACTCGTTAGAGTTCAAATATCAAAGCTATAAAATTTCAATGAATTGACAAACAATTTGTAAATATGGTGTTCTTATAAGTTAATTACATGAAAAATACCAAGATAAACAACCTTTTTATGGCTGTTTCTAATAGCCAAGACCTGTACCTTTGTTTTTATATTAAAAAAGGTAATTTTAATTTCTATAGGTCAAATTATGAGCTTAAAGTGATAACACATTTTTTTTTAATTAGTTTTCATGTTGTTTCATTCAAAATAAGCATTTTTTGGTTTTATATATCATTTTATTGCAAATTTTATGCACTTTTTTATGGTATAATTATATTTTTAGCAACATGACAAGAACATAGTGAAAATTAAGAATGCAAAATTGTATATATTCGTGGAAGAATTTTCTTAGATATTTTAAGTTATTTTGTGAAAAAAACTACACTATTGGCTTTTATATCATTTTATTGCAAATTTTATGCACTTTTTTATAGTATATACTTTGTTTTAGCAACATGACTAGAACATAGTGAAAATTATAATAATGCAAAATTGTATACATTTGTAGAAATTCTCTGTAGACTTTTAATATTAATTTGTGAACACAACACAAAACTACATCATGCGATTTTAAATATTTGCTAAAGAAACAACCGCACCTGAGAACTGGTTTATATTTTTAGCATCATTCGAATATAGATTGACTAGAACATAGTGAAAATTAAGACAATGCAAAATTGTATACATTCGTGGAATGTATTTCTGAGTCAAATGCTATTAAAAATCAAGAAAATAAGTTCAGGCCACTCCACTATATAACAACAACACAGAATAAATAAACTCTATAAAACATCACACTTACAGACTGCCACAAGCTCGCAATACACACCTCTCTCTTAAGCTTGTGTGTACTGACCTTGAGTGTAGCGGCCTTCCTATGGGCCACCTCCTCGCAGAAAGGTATGGGGCCCAGCAAGTAAAGTAATACATTGAAAATAAGTTAATATTTAATTTTTAATATAAATAAATATTTTTCTCCAGTATTTCAAAAATTGTGTATTTAGTTAAATTTGCCCTATTTATAGACTGATTAAGATTGGTCAAAATGGAACACCATAATAGTACCAAATCAACCGTTCGAATACGAGTGTTAAGTCTTGGAAATATTGGCACAGGAAAGGTAGGCAAGTAATTATTCCTAAACTATTTTGCCTTAATAAATGAAAGGAGAATAATCTCACCAGGGGATCTGTCTTTAGGTTAGGTTAGATTAGGAGGGTTATGCTGGCACTCCTTTACCCTCTCTACTCCTAAGTAATCTTTTGTCTTATTAAGAGTTATGTTCCCACCTTCCATACTCACTATCTCTAATTTCCTTCAAAACCTCTTCAAAGTTGTTGGCTTATATTACTCTGATATTTTTAAAATTAGTTAAAAGCCATGCCAGGTCATATTTCATACTTTTGTTTGTTTTTTTAATTATTACACCCTTTTTTCTCATTCCTTGTTTAACTCCCTTCCAATTTTTTCTGTGCATTTGCACTCTAACTCATCAAATCTAAATCTTCTAAATATAAATTTCTCCTTTTCATTATTTCTTTCCAAATATCTAAATTCAGGTCTAAGTATATTCAACCCCATGTCAAGGATTGACATTTTCACTACTTGCCTCTTACTAAACTTCTCTCTATTTTTATATTTGCTACTAAATATAAACTTTTTTATTATTATTGAAATTTACCCAATAACAATATTTTGTTTACCCTCATTTTTTGAGGTTGTGCTCATTTGATTTATATTTTTAGATGTATTTTCTAGTTTAAAATATTTTTCCACTATCCTATTCCGACTCACAATTAGTGATTGCAAAAAAAGGTGATTGTTCCCATTAGAAAGATAATAATCTCACAATTAGTGATTGCTTCCACTAGGAAGATAATAATTTCACATCATGATTAGTGATTGCTTCTACTAGGAAGATAATAATTTTACATCACAATTAGTGATTGCTTCTACAGTAAACCCTTGATATAATGAACCTCAATATAACAAATTTCGGATATAATGAACCAAATTTCCTGGCCGAACTCCATCAGGTTTAACGAACCGAAGTTTGTTAAATCTGATGTAGTCCACTTAACTTTATTATTAATTACATACATATTATATATCCATGCGATACAGTCTTTATATATATATTTACATATACAGATTAATGAATGAACCATCATTATTTCCATTGCTTTTAATGACCATCAGGTTTAATGAACTTTCAGCTTTAACGAATGACCCCCCTGCCCCATATAGTTTGTTATATCGAGGGTTTACTGTACTAGGAAGTTAATAATCTCACAATTAGTGATTGTTTCCACTAGGAAGATAATAATTTCATATCACAATTAGTGATTGCTTCTACTGGGAAGATAATAATCTCACAATTAGTGATTGCTTCCACTAGGAAGATAATAATCTCATAATTAGTGATTGCTTCCATGAGGAAGATAATAATCCCACAATTAGTGATTGCTTCTAGGAAGACGATAATACTCTTAAAATTAGTGATTGCTTCCATTAGGAAAACTAAAATCGTGATTTTATTTTCTTATTTGGCAGTTTTTTGTATTTATCAGTTAAATTTGAAAAACATTTCAACTATTACATCTTAGCAGAAAAAAGGACTTAAGACTAATTTAAAACTCTCCTAGTTCTGTGACCAAATATTTATTGTTAGAATTGTTTTTTTCTTAATGGTGGGAGTTTTACAACCAATCTGCACTCATTAAGATGATTTATTTCTCAGTGGAAGACCTACTGATTATCCAAGAGCTTTTATATCTTGAAATACATTCATACTATTGTGAAGTTCTTCTATATATGTATATATATTTTAATATATCAGAAAGCAACAACCATGTAGTTAAATTTTGCCACACTGCATCAAGCAAGACTGGAAGATTTAGGTGCCTTACTGACGAGGCCATCTCATAGCTGAAAGAAAAAAGAACTTAAATTAAAACTGAGCCAATGTCACCTATTTTTAATTTGTCGCAACATTCACTACAGGTTCATCACCCATTTGCTACATTAAAGCAAATGAATAGTTTAAAGTGAAAAGGTCTCAGGGACGATAGTATTATTGTTGATTTAATTCCTGAGAAAGGCTGTGAATTTGCTAAAAAACTAAAGATCAAAGTTTTTGGCTTTTTGCTTTAATGTAGCAAATGGGTGATGAACCTGTAGTGAATGTTGCGACAAATTAAAAATAGGTGACATTGGCTCAGTTTTAATTTAAGTTCTTTTTTCTTTCAGCTATGAGATGGCCTCGTCAGTAAGGCACCTGCACCATTTGATCTCAGCGATCTCCGAGTCAATGTTTTGTTTCATGTCACCAAATTTCTTTTTTCCTCCACTTATTTCTTCTTGCATTTTAACTGGTGATCCTAGCTGGGAGTTAAACAATGTAAGGAGAGGATGGTGGAAGGAAAAGAATTTGGTAATGGTGATGAGAACCAATTATTGACTATGTAATATTGCTGAAATCTAATGCTGCAGGGACCCTACCAAATCAGCCATCCCCTAGCTTAAATTACTATATTCAAATCAAGCCTATGCTACCCAAATTTTTCATCTTGTGTCATTGCTATAATAGCTAAAATAGTAGAAGAGAGGAAAATGAAAGGGAAAGAATTTGGAAATGTTGGAGAGTCAAAACATTGACTCTGATATTACTGAGATCAAATGGTGCACATGCCTTACTGATTAGGCCATCCTGTAGCTAAAAAAAAACTATATTCAAACTGAACTTATAATTTGCACATTTTCGTGGTCTCATCATCCACTACAAATCCACATTAAACTCTCTGTTTGCTTTTGCCCTTTTCAAGCTGCTCAATTATTTCAAACTTCTGCTTCATAGTCAGGATTACTCACTTGCATTTAGAAGTAGTAGCCATTGCCCCCCCCCCCCTCCCCAAATGCATGGGAGAATCATAAATGACGATATTGGAAGAAAGAGTGAGTAGAGAAAAGATGGAGGAAGGGGTAGCAGAGTTGCCAGTTTGGCAATATAGTATTTCTATCATTTAATTATTTCACTGTGTTTTAGTTATTTTAATATTAGCTTATTTAGTTATTTTAATATTAGCTTATGCATGAATCAGACTTTAGGTTTAATTACTAATTTCACAAAATTCATCTAGTGGCAATCGGAGGAAATACACCTCTAATGGCTGGCTGTCAATAAAGGTGAGAGTTGCTCAGTATAGTAAGCAGCTGAGAGCTGCCAGTTGCTTGATGGTTGCAGCTATTTAAATGCTGAATATAAAGTAGTTTGCTGTAGAATAAAACAGATTAGTATTGAACTTAAAATTTAAACCAATGTAAAATTATAACAATCATCCTTAAGAAAAGAAAGAACAATACAAAGATGAGCATTTCCTCAAGGCCTCTGTAACTAGTAGTAGTGTTGTACAGGGTGCGGTTTGTAATTTGTCACTGTTGGCAACTGAATTCCTCATGCATGTTTTTTAGCATCAATTCTTTCTTCTTCCTAGCATATTAAACAGCTGTGCATCATCTGTGAATTCAATGCTCCAAAAATTTGGAAATGGCAAGCTGTGCTGTTTGGTATTCATGCCAGGATCTCCAAGTGCCTGGGTATCAATCTGAGGACAATGCAGAGGATCGGAAAAGATTGGATAAGTCAGGCTGTAATTACATCATAATCACCAAAATATAAAATACTGACAAAAAAGGATAATCCCGACTATCGCAAATAATATATGTACCCACACAAAATAATATATATATATATATGAGAATCTGTACTGACAATATAAATGGCCAAGATTCTCTGGAATAAAGTGGGGGAGGGGGAGGTGGCCTGGCCCCGCTTTCTTCAAAGGTCACTCCATACATTTCAGGAAATGGTACTCAGTGGAGTGTTCTGAGCTTACGTGGAACTGGCAGGCACAACAATTCCACTACCGCTTGTCAAGTATTTGGTCTAGCTGGTTCCAAGGAACTGAAAAGAAGGCATTTCAGTCAAAGATTTACTATCACACTCAAACATTCCCACCACTAACATACATCACACCCACTCACACAAATACTCACCTGGTCTTTTATCCACCTTCCCCTTCTTGCTAAGTCTAATTCTCAAGGGTCAGTCCACAATCATAATTTTAATGTACTAAGTCAAAAAATACACCTCAAGATAAACCTGTGGGAGGAGACGGAGCAGATTGAGGAGCACAATGGAAGTTTATCGGGTCCCCCACTCAGATCATGATCACCCAGTTCTCAGTCATCCTAGGTACCCTGGAAAAGAAGAAAGGGGTTTGGAGTGGTGAGGGGGAGGCAAACTCCTATCTTATTACAGGGTTGCCCTAGATCCAGGATCTGGCCACTGGAAGGCTGTACATGTTGCAGCATGACTCTTTACCATCCCACACATCCAGGAGGACCAAGTCTTGGCTGCCAGACAATTTCTTTAACATCACTCCTAACTCCTCAGACTGCAACCCATGGAATATTTGTGTAGGCGGTTGTTGAGAGAGAGGCCAAAAAGTCTCTGTGCACCACCCAGGGCGAGCTTAGATCCAGGGTCCCCACATTTTCCACCCATTTAAATTGGGGGGGGGAACTGTCCAGGTCTCTTGTTTTACCATTTCTCCCCAGGAGTGGATGATCTCTGCTTCCCAGGAGCGGATGACCTCTGCTCCCTCCGACCGCTTAGGAGATTAAGGGAGAAAGCGTTGGATCCTACAGCCTGTTCCTTAGGCCCTGACAACATTACCACAATTAAGTGGGGTCACACCTCTGAGACTGTCCTGAGGGAGTGGAGGGAGGCTGTTGCATGCTGAGGTAGGTTTATAGCATCCTGTGCCACTGAGTCCATGCAACAGCTAAAGAGTGGAAGTTAAATTGCAGGTTAACCTGATGCAGATTGCATCCGACTGTGGTGGCCCCACACCAGGATTGCATCTAGTTTGGGAGGGGGGGGGGGGTTGTGTCATATCCACTTGGAAATGACTGCCCCACTCTACAAATTACCCCATCACACCCTGTACTGCTGAAGATAAACATTTTTGTTTTCATGAAGTCTAGTTCTTGGATGTACCCATTTTGGTACTTCTCTGCAGTTACATCTTTGAAGTTATAAACCAAGTGTCTGAGGAGAGAATGCACCTACTCTTTAATCAATTCCACAGCAAACTGTTTATGGGTTGCAATCTTGCAACACATTACCACTTCATTTGTTGGCTAAATGAAAGCACTTGAGAGCAGCAAGGGCACCATTAAAAGTTGTAGATTCTGAGATTATTTTGAAATTTTCAGGGCTAACTGAATTTGCTAGAAGAGTTCCAATTATGAATAGCTTGTATCCTTGAGTGATGCTTTGTGTTATGTAAAGATAAGCAACCAGTGTTTAAATGCCCATGTTACTTTTGGTGCCATTAGCAGCACATCCAAGTACTCAAAACAGACCTCATTCAATTCTTTAAATAATGAATTAAATCGTAACTGGGAATAAGGAATTGTCTGGCTTTAATTCACTGCAACAAATAATTACAATTTTATGTTTAAATTGGCAAAATAAAACTATATAGAAAAATCTTTTATTCTTAAATCCTGTTACAATACTGAAAGCCTAGAACAAACCTAGAACTCAAATTAGTTGAGAAACTTAAGGTTCTCCTAGATATTCATAGTAAATTTATGATCTTTATTTATACCTTACATTTTAATTGAATGATTGCAGATTGGTGATAGTTCCTACTATTAAAACAATTAATTGAAGTTTTTAACCTGCAAATTACCCCTTTGGAAAATATAACAAAGCAGATTAGTATTGAATTTAAAACTGAACCTATATAAAATTATAGCCATAGCATTAACCGTTAGAATTTGGCGATTGCCTGAAGGTAATTGGTGGGTAGACTACCGGTTGTCCGGTATTTAAAGCCCCCCCCCCCCCCGTTATCTAATGGTGGTAACTACTACTTGGTGTGGGGTCGTTTAAAAAATATTGGATTGTATAATGACGAAGATCGCAAATAATGCGGTGTAATCGATCATCTAAATACAATGGGAAGAATGTCGTGTTGTCACGGTTGATGATGTCAGTGTTGGCGGGAAACTCTTGGTGCGCTATGTGTAGGTTGCGGTGTGTTAGTAGGTTTTGGAAGTTCACAGTAGTAGGTTGTCGGGTCAGATATTTGGAGTGGATAACCGGTGATGCGGATAGAGCTAAATGCACTAGGTAGATTATATATATTGTGGTAGGGTTATTTCTTTGTGCTTCGTATGTGAGTTGTTGGATATTCTTTAAGAATCCTAAAGCTTGAGCAGACTGACTAAAGGAAAGGTAATTATAGTTTCTCCCATTTATTATCGTTACAATTTGTGTATAGCGTGGGCAGGTAACATAATATTAACATTAACTATGTTCAATGAACCTATCTATACAACACTTTTTACAAATCCACAAGTCAAACTCTATACAATACCACAGTCAGTAATACACAGGCATATGTGGAAAGTATTGATACAGTACAGTAAGTGCTATATGATAATTCTGTAGTTTATTTTTAAATTTTTTTTATCAAGGGAAGAATTCAACATGGTAATAATTTATTTCTTTAATTTAATTTAATGTTAATCTTGAATTTACTAGATATTTAAGAAAGTAAAGGAGTCTTAATTGAGTGCAGATCAATGGTAAAACCCCTACCTTTAACCACCTTCTGGATATTTATAGATAGATATAAATAAATAGGTAGGTAGACATCCATGGAAATTTACCCTAGTAGCTTGTAATTCATCTTACTGCCATAAGTTTACATCAATTTTTTGATAGTTTTGTACTTCTATCTTGTATCTCAAATATATTGTGGTCATAGAATCTTGCAATAGTTTGGCACATGATAAAATAGTAAATTTTTCAGTAATGCCCCCATTGCTTAATTATTAAATATGACAACATTATGCTGGATAATTATTATGCTCTTTATATAATTATTAATTTTGTGTCAGTAGTACCAGCTATATTTGTATGTGGAAATTTATCCCTTCCTGAGGGACTTTTATTTCCATTTGGATGTTAACTTTTATATCCATTTTTTTAGAGTTGTCTCATTAAACGATATTGTGAGAAACGATTTTCAAGCAAATATATGCCAACAATTGGTATAGATTATGGCTCAACTATGGTTGAAATTGATGGAAGGAGAATATCAGTCCACTTCTTCGATACTTCTGGCAGTCATTTATTTAAAGAGGTAAGAAAGGTTTTGGGGGTGGATTCCTGCGAAAGATTATTGGAGCTTCCCGCCATACACTCAAACCCATAAGTTTAAATTCTTTTTCACCATCTGGGCTCAATTATTAAGATATAAT
Source organism: Ceratothoa steindachneri (assembly GCA_963969495.1). Taxonomy (NCBI): domain Eukaryota; kingdom Metazoa; phylum Arthropoda; class Malacostraca; order Isopoda; family Cymothoidae; genus Ceratothoa; species Ceratothoa steindachneri. The sequence goes on from OZ018339.1 coordinate 23,652,637, forward strand.
ACCTTTTACCACCATGTTATTTTTCTCCGTTCTTTTCATTAATTTTTTACTTAAATCTTTTCCTTACTGCAACAAGGATCAAGCACATACTTCCTTACTTCTGCATTTTTGTTTTAAATGAAGACTAAAACTTAGCCAAGTGGAAACATTTCTTAATGCAAAGTTAAGGCACATTGTGTTTAGTAAGTTGTTAGATGGAATACAAATTGACTCAACTTCATGAGAGCTGCCATACACTATGGATACATGTGGCCTGTATCCCATGTTAAGCTGTAAGTTCCCATTAAATAAAAGGCCTAAAAATGAGCACAGATCATTTGTGAAACCCCTACTAAATTATTTATTGTTTTGAATACATTCTCATGTGCCTAGGTTTGTTAGCCCCCAATTGTAAAATCCATATCATTTTTTAACTCTCTTGCTCTATTTTCTTCCTAATTTTCCCTTTTATATATTACCCTTTCTTAATATATTAATATTTTTTTCTTATTTCTGACTCCCATCTCATAGTATTTTAAGTTATTTTCTATTCTCCTTATCTGAGATGAATATTTTTTAACTTTTTGTATGCCCATAATAATGTTAATATTCTTTGAGATTTTGCCACTCTTTTCTTCAAATAAAACAATAATTAATTTCTAAAAGAAATTAGCCCAGTAATATTTTATTAACTTCCTATTTAGGTGAGGTCTGAATTTTATCATGATATGCAGGCCATTTTGCTAACATACTCTGTTACTGATAAAGCATCATTCCTTGCTTTGGATTCTTGGATTGAAGAATTGAAGGAGAATTTAGGCACGTAAGTATAGTATTAATTCTGTTAACATAAAGTGATTGAGTTATAAACTTACAATCCAATTAGCTTGATATTAATATTTACCAACTTATTTTCCTTGTGACTTACTATTATCACTAATTATTTTAACATACGAGGGGCTGGTCAATAAGTTTTGCAATTCGGATATAAGGAAACGAGATATGAGGAAAAGTTTTTTTATTATTTTTCAATATAACTACCCTCGACTTCAATGCACTTGCGCCACTTGTCCCTGAGGCTTCAAATTCCCGACAACCAGAAATCTACCGACTGCTCTTCAATCCTCTCCTGGACGGCGAGCTGGGCATCTTTATCATCCCCAAACGGGCATCTACGCAGTGCAGTCTTGAGCTGTCGGAATAAAAAGTAGTCGCTAGGGGCCAGATCTGGATTTGTAGTGGGCCGAAAATATATACTCTAATCCCAATCGATCCAACCCGCTTCCTACACTGTTCTGGATGTGAGAAATCGAAGGAGAATGAAACAGATTGTATATACAGTCCCTTTACTTACAAAAAAATACAATATTTACATAAATATGGGGTAAATATTCACACAACAAATATATATATATATAGCTATTCTCCTATACACACAATATTATCTGATGAATACCAGAATACCAATCAAAATTTATATAACCAACCTTTAATTAGACTATATGTATATGTAAAAGGGATAACCTAAGTCTAACAACAAAATATCTTTGCCACTAGCGATCACACAGTAGACAAGAAGTCACTAACAGGAGGCCTAAAGCAAACTAGAGGACCAAGAAAAAAAAAGGAAGGGCTCATGTGTTACCCAGGTGGGTATTGGCATCTCAAGTGTTTTACAAACAAAAACTGGTGCCTCCGAACATGCAATATAATTTGGTAACGTCTTGAAGCTATCAAAGCCCTCTCTCTCTCTGTCCTGGCGGGACTTGACAATTTCTTCTTTCTGCTCAGTTAGCAGAACCCTACCACCTCCGCCACTCCTTACAAATGATGGCGATTAAGTCTACTGGAGTGGTCTTTTGACAAACTATTCAACATTTAGTTCGCTAAATTTACTTAGGGCAAAGTAGTATTTCATTAAATTTACTTAATACAAAGTAATATTTTGTTTGTAATATAAGGATATATGAAACTAACTCCTTTCCAGAATATGGTGCCTGGAAAGAAAAAAAACATCTTATAATTACATGCTAATCAATAAAAAAACAAACAAACAAAAAAAACAAACCCATTCCCATTCACACACACATTCTTACAGAGGAAGAGAGAGGGTATTGAGAAAAGGGGTGGGAGAATGGCCCCTTATACACACCCTCACATTCGCTCCACCACAGATTGTAAGGGGGATAGTTGAGCTCCTCGAATCCGCTCTCGCGCGGGGCAGCTTATGCAACTCTAGCCTTGTGGACTTTGATGACGTTGAAGTCGATCATAGGGCGTGAGGTTTCTAGGTACCCAACGGGCAGAGACCTTGGTCATGGCCAAATTGTCGCGGATGATGTTGATAACACTTCCATGTGATATTCCAAGTTCTCGCTCGATTTCTTCGACCTTCACCCGTCGATTTTCGAGGATCATCCTCTCCACACGGGCCACATTTTGTTGGTCACGTCTGACGGGCGTCCTCGATGGGGGTCATCTTCAAGGGACTCAGAACATGGCGGAGCTCCCTATCCCAGCGAGCAATCATTACATAGGAAGGGGCGGTGTCGGTGTACACTGCATTCTTGCCTTCCTTGGTCAAAAGTTTGATCACTGCGCGGGGGCTCCACCTTGTCCATTGTTGAAAAATTTGTGACTGACGATCTTCGATCAGCTACTGCTTCTTAAATAGACGAGGCAGGAGCGTGCGGCTGCAGGTCCTGACTTGTCATAACACCCCCACAAACAGCCATCCCCCTTCCTCTGTTTTGTCCTACCGATTCGCAAAATTTATTGACCGCCCCTCGTACATCTTGCATTTATTCGTTGTTGAAAGTCCTGCAAATTCATTGAGACTTTTGTTGTGTTTAGGCCTCCTTGAATTTGTTGAACTTGTGGTCAATTGTAGTTATTACATACATTTAAAATGAAATTTGATATGAATTCCTGTTTACTAATTTCGTCTTTAGCTTAAAATTTAATATTTAAGCTTGTTCTTCAGAACTTATATATAAAATAGTATCTAAGAATCAGGTCATCCTATTATTTGTCAGGATTGAGCAGCATATTTTGGGAAATTTTCATTGCACAAGGTTTTTTTCAAGGTAGACAATGAGAAATGTAGTTTCATATAGATTTCTTTGTCAGTTCATTGTTTTAGAATGATCCCTTTCTTACAAATAGATGAGAGTAATTTTCTAAATTGATCAGATAAGAAAATTATATTAACTTGAAAATTTGTATATTATCTTTCAAGTCTATGCCCTCGATTCATCACATGCCCATACCACTTCAGAGCATTCTCAGTCACAACCTCTTTCACAATTTTCATTACACTATAAATACCTCTTATCTACTTATTCCTCACTCTTTGTAAACCAAAGCCTTCATCTCAAGTTGTCCATTCGCACTGTTCTCACTCTTCATCTTTCCTTCTCTTATGCCTAAATGCCTACATTGGTACTGGCATAATCATGCAGTTTCCTGCCACATTCCATATTCATAAATCTTGCGGTTGTAAAATCTGCGTCATCTGTACCATGATTATTCATAATACATCCTAGATACTTAAAACATCACACTTGTTCAAGGGCAACACCACTCTCCAATATCACACTCCACCCCATCCTCTTTCCCGATGAGAGTCTCCTCCACTATTTGACTCTTTGTTGTAGAGGTCATATGATCCCACGCCTGGGAGAGGCGGGTCTACCCCCAAGGCCGGAGTGACCTTCTTATTTTTTTGCTTTTGCTTTTTTTATCCATTGTTGTTTTTTTACTTGTGTCTTGCCTTTTTTCCTTTTTTATCTTTGTTATTTACTTGTTTTTTAATATAGCTGAGTATTAGGCTGTCCATGAATTATGTCGAGTTTTGCCCTAGTAGGCAGTCAACAGATGGGCTCTTAAAAAAAAAAAAAATCTCCCAATGAGAATCTTAAGGCTTCAACATCAACCATGTTCCTATAAAGTAGGGTTGGGATGCTTCAATGTCACTAAAAACTACCCAACCCCTCCCATCCTTTAAGCACAAGGCCACCCATTATTTCTTCCACACCAAATTCGACCTTCATAGTGATGGGGCACAATGGCTTCTTATCTAGTGAGGTGTTTTTCGGCAACTTATGCCCAAGTGGGCAGTTGCCAGATGGGCTCTGTAAAATTTTAAAAAAAATTATCTAGTGAGGGTTCATCCCTGAGCAGAAAGTTCCTCTGTGTATACCTATCATACACACTACCATCTATTTCCTGGTCAATTCTTTCTCTCCCAAACACTCCTTCACATAACTCACCTCTAATGTAGTCTTCAAACCATTCTCACATTTTGACACTTATATTCTCTTTCTTTTTTCAAGTCTATTTCTATCCATTCTTCTTATATGCCCATTCCATCTTTTCGTTTAGTCCTCTGAATTTTAGGATGACCTGATTCTTCAGTTTTTTATCGATCATTTTTTTTTAACTTGTTTAATCCTTTTTTAGCAATATTAGATGTTTCAACTCTGCAAAATTTGAAAAAATTACTAATTTTATCTAATATGTTTGTGCCTAATTTTTAGTTAATTCAAGGATTTGTGTGATTTGACTTGGATCTCAATTTGATGCCATGTAGACAATCATAAGAAATCAGGTGAGTTGGTTATTATTCAAAGATAGTTATAATTCACTATTTCCATTTTCCAAATATTCTGTTCTTTAACAAGATCCATATCTGATTCATGTTATTTCCATTTGTTTTTACAAGATAACATTAATATGGTTTACGTTTTTGTCTTCTTTTAACCCTTTAGTTGCCCTCCTAATTTGCTTGAATTCACTTTGGGTGAAATTACAAATGGCACCCATTATTGCAAATAATTAAAATAAAATATTTAAATCCTTTTTTATAAATCAAATAATATATCATTTTAATTGAAAAGAATTATTTTATTGATATAATTTAAAAATTATTAATAAACTTCTACCTATTTATAATTCATTGATAATTCTCAGTTCTTCCACAAATTTTCATTGACACCCATGTTTTATGCTTTTAAATCTGTACCTAATTATAGAAAACATTTCTTCTATTCATGGGAAACTATTTTATATCTTAAATTTTTGAAAATTTTATTCAGGGTCTATTTTTAACCTATGAAGCTCTATTTTTCAGACAAAATAGGCTTTCTCATTTGTGTGCTTTCAATAACACACTAACTTAACACATTTCCTTGTTTTAATTGGATGAAATATGATAAACATAATTGTATTTGACCCCCAAAAAGGAAGTCATCAAAAAATGGGTGTTTACACAGATGTCAGCCATAAATCAGGCCCTTTATGGCTGTCGCTTTGTGCTGTGGTCTAGAACCAAGTCAAGCTACTCTCATTCCTAAATCTCGGTTAATTAGATGATTACTCACTAAAATAAGAGTTTGAAAAAAAATTTGAAAAATTATTATAATAATCAGGGCGAATACGATTCTATACGTGTGAAAGGCCACAAAAGACCCTGGGTGATTATGTAGCACTGACTTGAGGATGTATAAAGGCCTTCAAGTGAGTAATGGGTTAAGATGTAACTGCGTCCCTATAACCAACCAAACAGTTAGACAGGTCCCTATCATGCAATATTAGTTGTTGGCTACTATTCTTCATGGTTAATTTTGCCCTCTTCTGCATGTAATCATAACCAAGGAGGCTTTTACTCATGAAATATCAAATAGACTTATTTTTACGCATGATTATGCTAAATGGTTACCATGGATTTGTTTGTCTTAAAGTCTGACAAAGCACTCAAGTTATCATCTTCCCATAATCACAATGTGTAATCTATCAGACCTGCAACCTATAAAGTATCATAAAAAAAGAAGTAAAACTTTAACAAGAAAACTAAAGGCTTTGCTGTTTTCATTTTTCCATCTTCCCACTGGTGTTCTCTCTGTTGAAGAGAAATTAACTGCATATCATAGGTCATTCAAAATGCGCAACACCTCCCATAAATAACCTTGTATCCAGTTGGGAGGGGGGGGGGATGACACTGCTATTGGTTTAGATAAAGAAAATATGCTCTTGTCATTATGCTGATTTGTATCTTTATAATGTCAGGCTTTGAGGCTGTCCTCCGCCATTTTATTTGACCGTTTGGTGTTGGTTGCATTAAGCTGCAAAGTGATGTAGTAACTTGTGCCCTTGTAGGAAGTTACAAAATCGGCACTTAAAAAACATTTATATTGTTAGGCTCTTCTGCTACCAACACCTTAAAATTATTTGATTTAATTGTAGTAATGCGCTCCAACCACTTTTTTTCATATTTATAATTTTGTGTGTGTTTCTGTTAATGGATTTAGTTTGATCAAATTGATCTCACACAGGAATGAATCAACTCAACACACATATATATATATATATATATATATATATATATATATATATATATATATATATATATATATATATAAATATATATATATATATATATATATATATATTTTATCTACACTGTTGAAGTAAATCTTTTGTGTCCATTATGATTGGCCCAGGTAGCTTTTCCCATAATGTCTATTATTATGTCACATCCTATTGCTTTCTCTAGCCAAGATGATTGGAATCTGGTGGTCATCGTGTGTGGTACTCGAACTGATAGTGGTGGAGTCGGCGGGAGGCAGGTTTCTGAGGCAGATGGCAGGAATTGGGCAGAGAAGCATAAATTTCCACACATCCTCACTTCAGCAGCACTTGGATGTGGAGTCACTCAGGCTTTTTATGTAAGCAGACATTTTGACCCACCTGTTACTTTCTGACTGTTATCATCGTTATAACACCATTGCCTAATGGTTGTATGTGTATTTATCACTGTAATAGGATTAAAAAAGGATAGGAAATGTTCTTAACATAAGTTATTGGAGTGCTGTACCAAATGTTGTATATTATTATAGAAAACAAGATAAACCTCAGACAGCCATATAATCACCACAAGAAGCATGCATGTTTTCACCAGAACACAAACAACTGGCTTCAACTCAAGAATAACTTAACAATGACCCACTCACAACATTAGCTCCTTTTTGACTGTCACACCTTGGCATAGCCTCATTGGTTATAATATGCCACTGCATGAGTGTAATGTATTACACAGTTTTACCAACCCATCTATAATCCACCCAGACCCCACTATGATCTCTGCATCAATATTGCTCATAGTCCCGCATCCAGACCAGCCTGCAATATTGTCAAACCCACCTCATATGCAAGGGTAAATCACCTTCCCTCTGTTCATTCTCATTCCTCAGGTTCCAGGCTGATCTCTGTGTGAACTTCGGTATCATCATCACTTATAAATTTTTGATCACTACAGCCAATCAATTCCCATATGTTAAGAGAATGTGGAGGAATACCATCAATTCTATGTTGTTTGCAGTTCTTATGTCAGTGACTCTACCCAGTTTTCACTTTGAGGTACATCTTGTGTTTGGTGGATTCACTGATAATGGAGGGGCTTCCAACTTTGACTCATGCAATTTAACTACTGGATGTTTCCATGCATAGTTATATATCACATAACAGCCCGGGCTGTCTCGGAGAACTCCCCTTTCTTTGCAGACAAATTGTACCAAAATTCCATTGTCATTGGATAGGATCTACAGTGCACTGTCAAGCTATTGATAGTATGATGATGTCGCTCCCCAATACCATTACCTAATTGCCTATATGCCATGCGGAGATGATGAGGCACATCTCAAACACCTGGTGCGAACAGAACGCACAGCTATTATCAACTAATAAATATTTCATCAGGTAGAAACCTTTCCCTAAATATTTCGTCTAGATCACACACAATTCCTTGCACTTTTTCCAACTTACCACTCTCCAAATTGTGAAGTGACTTGGACCACAGTCCATCATCATTAAGTAACATCTCCTATCATAATGAGTGATGTTAACCGCCAATCTATTCTATGTACTGTCTACACTCAGAATTCCTGACTTGTATTTTACCAGCGCAGGATCAATGGGTGATGGGTCGGCAGTTCAGGCAATCCCGCACAGACTCCTCAACATCTTCCTGGCTAATATTTGGGTTGACCAATTTGGCCAAATAAAGAGAAAGGTGCACACTGAAGTGATGCTGCTGGTGCAACTCATTGACACCCATTGCACATGTGTAGTTTGTTTGATACTTCAACAGCCACTTTTTTTCAACCCTTGTTAGCACATCTGCTTTGTTTTTACTACACTCAACTAAAGATACCCTGACCAACAACCCATCCTCATCAATACCATTCACACAACAGGCCAGGGGAGTGGGGGCAGCATGATATGCTTGATACCTGGAGGAGGAGCTGCCTTATCCTTCCAGCCTGAGTGCAAATTAGGGAAGCCCTGTCACTGGATTGACATGAACTCTGATTGCGCCTGGGAAAGTTGGTGTGCTTTTCCCTCATTTCCTTTCACTCCCTCTCAGTGCTATTTTATCTTTATTTATTATTAGTAGTAGTATTTTTGTTATCATTATGACTATCCCCTCAACCCTTTGTCTACCTGCAGATTGTACCAGGAGGAATTGTTCTCACTTATACAGAGATCTGTCTACTAGACATGGTGCTTGGGTGGACTGCACACCATCCTGGGACAATCTAGTGCCGGGATATGATAATAATAGATGATCACCCACCCTTTTCGTTAGTGGACTCTCCTATCTCTACTTCTCTTTATTACATTCCTGCCTAGCCTCTCTAGATTTGCTCTTCTCTCTACAGAGGCTCTTGCTGCCTGGTGCACTTTCATCCTCTTCTGAGTCCTTAGTGCCAGTGTATACAGTGAGGTCCCTACCTGCTGCAAGGGCTGAAAGCTCGCTGGCTGAGGCAAGTATTAGGCACAGGGTATGTTGTGCCATTGACTCTGCTTACCTCTTTTTAGTACACATATAAGATCTATGTGTATATCATCCTTTATGGTCAAATCTCTAGTGCAATTTCACCTGAATGGTGGGCCAAGTTGTCAAGGCACATCTTAGCTCTAACCTGTTGGCCGAGTATGTGTAAATGATCACATTCTAGAATTTTCTGATTTCTATGAAGACTGTATTATGGCTACAAGTGAAGGAAATAGTAGGATACCACAGGTGCATGGAGATCCACCTCCAAGGGCAGCCTCAGTCCCCCTTGGTGCCAGGATGAGGTAAAACAAGGCACAACTTTGACTGGTGGATGGGCTCCCTTCTCACCATTTCCATGTGGCAAGGGGCTTCCCCTTTGCCAGCTTTGGAGCCACCCTGGGGCAGCCTCACCTCTGAAAGGAGGTGCCCCCCGCCCCGTGCTTTCTCATAGGCCCCTCCAAACTTCTTCCATCAGAGAGGATTCTTTTTCCTCTCCTTTCTTGAAGATTTCAGGGGTTTTTCCATTACCCTATTCTATGGAGCTGCCTTGGCCAAGTCCATCTTAGTGACAGCGGTAGTCCCCCCCTTCCCTTCCTATCACAGGGAACTGCCAACAGAGCGGGCAGGTGACCCAAAATTTACCATTCCCATTGTAAAGTTTGGCAGCAGCCTCAGTGCCAAACACTCAACCTAAATTCACCCCGGTGCAATCTTCTTAGGTGGCACAGGCTCCCAAGGACTCACAAAGAGAGGAAGTACCTCCTCTTACTGGTGCTCCTTTAACCTATAACAGCTAAGACCTTGTCCATTTTGGAGAAGGATCTGGCTAAGGCCGGTCTGCCCGCCCTAGGGGCCCCTTCCGGGGGTGGAAATAAGCCAGTTCATTCCCCACCCTCCTGTGCTGAAAGAGAGAAAGGACAGGAAGACTAAGGGTTCCTCTCCCTCCACATGGGCTTCGGGGACGGACGGGCCCGCTGCCGCTTCGACAGGCGACCAGACCAAGATCAATACGTCTGGCTCTGAGGCACGCTTGGGCGGGGAGGCCCATGCAAAGACCAAATTCACAAGTGCGCAAAGCGGAGCCCTGATTATGTCGGGATCCTTCATCAGAGATTATCTGGCGTTTTTGAGTCTGCTGTCTTCAAAATACTTTCAGATTATTCACTCCTAATGGCAACATGCTTCATCAGAGAAGAGCATTAGCTAGCTTGAATGGTAGAGAGCCGAAGGTAAGCCATTTCTCCGATAGGAGCCTTCTGACGAATGCGTCAAATCCCTCCGAGGCGGCCATGATTAGTGCCCTTCGGACACTCGATGACACGCCGGTGAGTGTGACACTGCACTCTACCATGAACGTCGTGAAAGGAATGGTTTACGCGACGGAACTCTTGTACTACTTCTTAGAAGACATCATCATCTTAGAGCTGGCCGACCACGGGGCGGTCAAGGTCTCATGTGTGATAGGAATATAGGGAGGGGTCTCGAGACCTACCCCTACACTCTTCGTCACGTTCGACCGTGACAGGCTCCCGCCCGAAAGTATTCGTGCCATTGCAGCGGAGGTGCTATTGCTGTCACCACCTCGACCATACGAATCGCTCCTGTAGACGTCCTAAGTCCGGCTTCTCTGAAGTCTGTGTAAGTTACTCCAAGGCTGTACAAGATAAGTCCCGATCATGTATGGTCGCGTGTGTCATTTACAGATACGCACCTCCCGCTTATTCGAAGCAAAGTGGTGCGTATCTCCTTGGAGAAAAAAAATCCTAGCCGTTCAGGCTGCGGATCGTCTCTCATTTCGCGTGGTGGCTAAGCACTTTGTCTCTGCACCTTATTCCTCAATGTTAAAAAGAGGCATCCTCTCCTCCTGTCCTCTCCAGGCCTATAATCATGGTCGTTTCATCACCTATTCAGAACCTTTCTGCGGGTTCAACGTGCTGTCTGTCCCATGTTTGAGTTGGCGGTACAAAGGGTTCAACACCCAGGGTTACCCTTCCTCCTCTTCCAGCGTGACCCTTACCCGTAAGGTGAAACGGCCGCGTGCCTTCACTAAGTCCTCCCCGAAAGGAGAAGAGCACCAAAGAAGCTTCGATTCTTACGCCTCCCCTTCCCAAGGTTAGACTAGGTTGCCCGGAGATGATGAATCCTTGCACACCCTCCCGGGGTATAAGGATTTTACGACCCTACCATTACGGGATGTGGGCCAGGCAAGAAGATGCGTGATTTACCCAGGGCATGATCTCTCCGTTCTGCTATTTGCCAGGCAGTGACAGCGCAACTACAACAGAAGCCGACTTCCACGCGGGGGAACTGCCGCCACGTTGTGGCACGGTTGCCATGGCCCTTTCTATTGCTCGAGGATTTGAACAGTAGACGCCCCCTCGATGGAAACTAATCGCTTAATCCCAGGAATCATGTCCTTGCGGACCTCATCGACGAGCTAGAGATGGTGTCCTGACTGTGGATGAGTTTACACATCACTGCCCGAGAACCGCTTCACTTTCCCGTCCTGATCTATCCCTATGTTCTCCGGAAGCACAGCCTGATTTTGGGTGTGAGGTGGTCGATGACCTCATAGTATCCATCACTTTCCCATTCAAATGTCATTTTCTGGACTGATGCAGCCTGAAAGACCACCCTGGTGCTGCTTAGAGCGGGTGCAGTGGTCCGCATTTCAGGGAATAACTGATTTCTCTGTCCCAGGCGAGGGGTTTAGGTCGGTGGATGAGGTCGTTGAGTTCTCCCGCAAGCTCATCGCGGTGGGCTTAATTACTATTCCTAGAATGTCTTGCCATTTTGCATGATGACCGCTTCCGTGTTAGTCAGCCGAGTGTGAGACGTCCTTCAAACAGAAGCGTTATGCCTACATGCTCTATAAGCGCTGCACAAACGATTTCACTGTAGGTGAATTTCGTCGAGCTATGGTTAGGTTACGATATGTTTCGAAGCACGCCCGCCACTCTTCCTGGCGGGCATACGTCTCTTCACTTAACGAGAAGATCCTGCTTGCAGATGTGTGGAAGCGAATAAAATGGATTTGGGACCAGTTCTCGTAGAACCCCCTTCCCATTCTCCTAGAGAATGGGACCGCCATCTAGGCCCACGCGTCCGTGGCGGGGTCCTTCGCGACTGCATTCACTAACCAGGATCCTGCTCCGCTAGAATTCAATGCACATCGTGATGTCGTGGAAGGCCGCCGACTGGACTTTACCTCTAGAGGTGGAGAACCCTTCAGCGACAGGTTTACATTGAGTGAGTTGCGTTCCGCACTCGCTTCGTGCGCAACACGCCCCTGGTCCGGACGATGTCCCCTATGCTATGCTTCGACACAGGTAAGCGAGGCATGACCTTTCTGTTAGATTTGTTCAACAGGATCTGGAGGGAAAGTATCCTCCCAGACTGCTGGCGAATGACTACTGTGCTCGCTTTGCGCAAACAGGGAGACAGCACTTTACCCCGACTGGTTTCCGCCCTCTCTCTCTCTAACCTCCTGCGTGTGCAAGTTAATGGATAAATTGTTAAATGTTAGATTATCCTTTTTCTTGGACAGTGGAGGCCAGCTGTCTTCTGCAAAGTCCGGCTTCAGCAACTTACACTCCACGTTGATGCCCTGCCCGACGGGAAAATGCCGTCTGCGAGGCGTTTCTTCGTACACAGCACCACGCCACGATGATTGTCGATCTGGAGAAGGACTATGATACCGGATGGCGATACGGTATCATGGAGACACTCCACACGATGGGGGCGAGGGGACGCCGCCCAATCTTTATTTCTTAATTTTACGAGATCGTCGATTCCACGTATCGGGCGGGGGGGGGGGGGCTCCCTGCCCAATAGAGCAGAAAGAGGGTGCCCCGCAGTGAAGTTTCCTCAGTCATTCTTATAGTATGATTTTTGGATTCCTTCTGCACATTCCCTATTGAGAGACTACTTGTTGATGCCGGGGAGATGGCACTCGCTCTGCGCCGTACAGTCTTATGCGCCTACACGCACGAGGACAACGCCTCCCTTAATCGCCAACGGCTCTCACTGCATCCCCGGCCGATCTCGACGGAGCCTATTTCTCCGAGAGGCGCCATTACGCTAAGCCCTTTGCGTTTATCGCGAAGAAACTCCGAAAGCTTGGTGTAGCTCTCGGGCCCGTGGTGCCTCAGGTTCTGCCCAGGACGCCACCTTGGAGGGTACCATCTTTGACTATTTGTGGCCACGCCTCTGCTTCCACAGCGCCGGCAGTATTGCGTTCGACCTTTTTGAAGCACACTGTCAGGCTGGATTTGTGCCAGTGTATACGGATGACTGGCCCAAATCCATGCCGTATACCGTCAGTTTGAAGTCAGCGTGGCTCTACCAGGTGCTGCGTCTGTCCGTCTTCACGGCCGAGCTGGTTGCAATACACTGGTTTGTAATTTTTAGCCACACATAAAGCCCCCTGAGTGCTCTCGGTGCATTGGAATCTCCCCCCGTCCCCCGTTCCTGGACATGTGGGAATTTGCGCGGCAATGAGGGCGCCAAATAGTCCGTGAGGACTGGGTGATCACCCCGGCGTGTCGCTCTTCCTCACACTGATTACATGGCAGGAGGAATAAGAATATGAGCTGCTCCTCTCCGTACTGCCTGGCAAAGAAGATGGGAGATGGCTGAGGAAACTTAAAAGTTCCGTGCCATTGCGCTGCGACTGTTCCGATGGACCTGAGCAGGCCTTTGAAATGGACTGTTGTTTTCCTTTTTCTTTTTGTCTTTTAGTGTACGTTTAGTTTGACTTGGGCTAGAAATATGCTCTTTGTAACTTTGGCATCTGCCGGATGAAAGTGTAAAATTAAAATTGGTCAAGCTATTTTGTGAAGTCATTGGCGCTGTTACTCTGCCACTTCGCCTATACTAATAAAACATGTCAACTTGCCCCAAGGCCATGTATGATTAATCTGTCATGCACAGGCCTGTGTATGAATATAAGCATTGCTATATGTATATATTAAAAAAAGATGTCCAGACTGTTAACTGCAGTTCATATTGAGAGGCTACAGAGTCCGTCCTGTCGTGATCTGCACTGTCAGGCACCTCCTATGCCTCTCAGTTAAGAAAAGCTCCCTCCTTTCCTATCATTTTCAGGCTTGCAAGTGCAGTGGCTGCAGTGCCCATTTTGAGCCGTTTAGCGGGTTCTCTTTCCCTCAAGTGCCAGCGTTTTGCTCTTACGTGCCTAGGAATCGGGACAGCTCATCGAGTTGAATGGCAAATAAGATTGAGGACAATCTATGGGAAGTTGTGTGCCATTGCACTACAATCTTTCCTTTGGTCCTACCCGCAATTCCTCACAAGATTCAAGTCACTTTTCGTCATCTCTAAATTGGGCACATCGCAGGACGCAGCTCCATTTGATGGAGCGCTTCCCTGTCAGTGAGGACTGCTTGGTCAGCCAGCACTCTCCAGTACATTCTTATTGAATATCCCAGTGTGAGAGAGGTTTGCGCGCACTACGACTCGGTGCAATGAGTGGTGTTGCTACAACCTTGTTCTTTGTACTTGCCACAAGTTTGTGCATAACCAACCCTAGCATCTTAGTTTGGGGGGCTATGGGCCTCCTCCATAGTATTTAGATTTTGGGAAATGACTGCTTGTTCTGGACTCTGAAGGAGCAGGTCTGCCTCCCGTGCCTGAGCGTGCCTTTGTATTTTTGTTTTTTAATTAAAGATTACTTAAAGTATCATTTGGGCGGCTGTGCCCTTGCTGGCAGTTGGCAGAATATACCTTTAAAAAAAAGAGGTGCCACACTATTCTGGCAGTCTAAAGGGCTCCAGCCAAATTGGAGCTCCCTCTCCTCACTTCATGACTGCCTTGAGAAGTATGAAACAGCCATGCTTCCACCCCGAGTCGTTTAATTTTGAGGAGGAAGAGCCCAAAATGTTTGTAGTGAGCCTCCCCGCCCCTTGGGCAATTCAAAGCCTACACATTAAGGAAGAAAGATATCAAAGAGTGCTTTCGCCTCTGCCCGAAGCTGGATGGGGCACAAATGCACCTTGCCAGCTGAAAGATTCGACACAGGATAAGGGGAAGACTCGTGTGCTGAGCCGAATGTTGCTTTTCTAATAAGACCTCTTAAGGGGCTCCGTCAGCTTCTACCAGATACAACATCACGAAAGCAAGTTCCTTTAGTCGAACTGCCATGTACTCTGGGCTAACCGGGACTAGCTGTCAAGGTTCATCTCCTCCCGTTTTCCTTTATAAGTCAGTATACCTTCTACCGTCAGCCGGTTTCAATGAGGCGGAGTCCGCCATTTCGTAAATCAGTTTCCGAAGCCCTTCCTCTCCGAAGCTGGACAGTAAACATGTGATAGGCAACAGGATCAGTCCCATGGGCCTCTGAGAGAAGGGGTATCTATAAGTGCCGTCTGTGCAATTTCACCATATGTGAATTTCATCGGATGATGAGGGCTAGATTCCATTTCATTTCGAAGCACAGACACAACTCTTCATGGCGGGCCTGTGTGTTTTCTCATTGAGGCAGAGGTGTTTAAAAGTTTATCAAAAGGATTCGGGGTATGTGCACACCAGACCACCGACAGAATCCTTCGTCACCACTTTTCTACGTTCATTACCTGGGATGTTGTTCCAGGTGAGGAGCACATCGCACAGTCGTTGATGGCTGTAGACTGGACTTCACCTCTCGACGTTGTATGAGTATGTGAAAAGAATGTAGGAAAATAGATTTGTAAAGTGAATATGAGTGAATGTCGGGGTGTGCGAAGGTTTCGAAGACTGCATAAAAGGTGGATTGAGAGACAAGTGAACATTGCTCATGGAGGAGCTTTGTGAGGACGATATTTGGTCCTTTTTCCCATTGGTGAGCTCTGATTGGACAAGATGCTACAGTACATAGAACTCTATCGCTCTTAAAGGCCAATTTGCCATGGAAAAAGTGGATGGCTTTGTCCCTGATATAGTGCCAAAAGGTATGAGAGGTGGGTAGTTTTTAGTGGTGTATGTATGCCACTCCCACCTTGTGGGCAAGGAGTTAGAGATGATGATTAATAAACCTTTATTTTTCATTTGCTGCAGACAATTTTCATTCAAGCACTTCAGCTCAAGGATGGTATTAAACCAAAGAACATATCCCCGTGCATCCATGACCCAGAAGTCGCTCAGGCAATTCATCGACTTAGCCACGCCAGCGACGATTTTGAAAAGCTAAGTCTGATCCGAAGAGGCACTTCCAAGTAAGTCAGGCTTGTAGAATGGTGTCCTTTTCCTTTTAAGGTTTTATTACATCGGGAACAGATTCAAAAGGATATTTCTCTTACTCAGATAAATGACCGTTAATTGACGCTATTGCGTCCTGCTCATCATTACGAGTTAATGCAGAGTAATGGAAGTTAAAGGGGGGTGTAAGCCTGGATGGAAACAAGGCGTGTGGCAGAGGAAAGAGTGGACCTTGACTAAGATTAGATGATATGCTCTCCTGGAATCCTAATACAGCTTACACACCGGTGGCTGCTGTTCGTTCCTTCCTCAACGTCTTAAGCCGATGCTCCGCATATTTATATGTTCCCATGTCCGTTCTAAGCTCATCTTTGGTTGCTTGGTATATGCCTTGGCCTCCTGAGACTCTATGCCGCCTTGAGCTAATCCAGAACCGTGGCCTTCGCTTTACTTCAAATACCTTTCGTTCCCAACCTTCGCATGAAGTGTAATGTCCCTTCCACCTCGACTTGATGCGCGTTCCCGTTGGTATCTTATGTTCCCTCTGCTGATGATGGTGCCTCCACTCATCACAGCCCTCCCTTTCCCTTTGCTCTCCATCTGCTAGATCTCCTTTGTGGGATACCTCTTTAGATGATTTGCCCGTTGGCAAATCATTGAAGCCAGCCAGTGTATTCCCAGCTGACTTCCTTAGCCATGTCTCTCAGAACACGGCCATGTTTACGGATGGCTCTTATTCTTCCCGTGGTTCTTTGACCGCCGTTAACAAAACGGGGACGCTCCTCTTCCTTCCAACCCCCAGCACAGATGTTCTCAATGAAACTGACATCATGGAACTCCCTGTTATGTCTACTTTTGTCCCGTACTTCCGTAATATACTCATATTACCATCCCACCATCTTCTCACTGTTACAGTAATTGCACCCTCATCCCCTAATCTGTGAAATTCTTCTTCTGTATGAGTTTACGGCCTTTGTTGCCTCAGCTAAAACTCCTATTCGACGGTCTCCTTCAATGACGCACCAGACAGAGCAAACCCGACAGCTTCTTACCCTCATCTTTTCCCGCAGGTGGGTACCTTGTGTAGTCTGTTACACTTAGTACCTGGAAGAGCTGTGCACCCTCCCGGACCGATTGCAAATAGGGAAGGCCCCTGTAGGAAGGTAGCCAGAGCTACACTGGGGCTACAACTGAAATCCTGAGGACCAGCGCAGCCTCCCGGTCCAAGTGCCTGTAGGGCGGATACTCTGTGTAGACTTAGACCAGGTATCCACAAGAACCTGAATTCCTTATGACCCGGGAGAAACTAAGGAAAGCCTCGCTCACCGGGTTGACGTGAACTCAACACGGACTGGGGGTTCTGATGCGCTTCCTCAGCTATCTCATGGTGTGTAAGGAGAGGCTTTGGAAACTAGAAACAACTTCTTTCAACTCGTGCAGATTGTAAGAGACTAGGACTTGAGGCGCGATTTATATACCAATAACCACTTCCCTGCGTGTAATGGGCTGACCACCTCCTTGCGGGCGTTATCGGGTGCATAAGGATATATTGCTTATGGCGGGCTGGCTTTACTGCATGTTGGCTGCCAGGCCAACTAAAAGTCTCTAGTCCTGTCTTTGGGTCTGCCACAACAGATCTGCAGATCTTGGCCGTCCTGTGGTGGATTATTTCGATCTATTAAAGAAACTCGCCTTGTTCCCTGACTCTGCTGCTCAGTTAGGATTGGATCGACTGCTTCACTGGATAACTTCTGGTCAGTGTGCGTCACTGCATAGATACGAACACGTGCGTTAACGCACCCAGGGTGGCCCCTGAAAAATTCGAAAACCTGAGACGGAAGCTGCTGGAAGCGAGTTATAGCTCACCCCCAACCCCCTCCCCCTTTCTTCACTGGTCACATTTGTTGGAATTTTTGTGCTTTGGCAACTTTCAAAATTTCATACTACATTCCTCTTAAAATTAAACCTCACCCAACTTTGCTGTTTCGGTGGACTGATTGCGGGAAGAGCTCCACTCCTACCATTTTTATGCAGCCAAGAGTCTTTCTCTTTGGCATCTTTGGAGCCGCGGTGTTACCATTGCCACCTCTTCGGTCATATAAATCGAACCAGCAGACGTACCAAGTCGCGCCAACCCGAAATCTGGACAAACTGTTCAAAGGTATTGCATGATAAATCCATATTGCGCAATGCCAATTGTGTGAATCGAGGTGAGTTCTGCTCCTGGCCCCTCCAGGCCTACGAACACGGTCGCTTCCACGCCCATTCCAAACTCTTGGTAGAGCTAGTGGCATAAAGGGCTCATACCCAGCCTCTGCTAAAACTGGGGCTCCCCTATACCCTGGCATTACCGTCTCTTGTAAGGCAAAACGGCCGCCACCGAGTCGTTAGACTCGCAGGAGCAAAGCCCCCGAAGGTTGTCGTGAGACCGTCTTCGGGGGAAACATAAAGCTCTCACAAAAGGAGTTTCGGCACCCACTCACCCACCCAAGAATCATCTCTACGTTCTTTTATTCCATACAAATGCCCTTTTTTTTAGGCAGTGGCAATGTAGCTACACCTGAATAGGATGTATACCGTTATTTCTGCGTACATTCCACCGTCAGCCGCCTTCGGCGCGGGGGACTTCCGCCGCGTTGTGGCTTGGTTGCCGAGGCATTTTCTGGGGAGACTAGTCAATCAATCCCAAGGGTCAAATCCTTGCCGACCTGATCGACGGGCTAGGGATAGGTCTCCTAAATGTGGATGAGTTTACGCATCACTGCCCGAGAACCGCTTCATTTTCCTGTCTTGATCTATCCTTGTGCTCTTCGAATGCACATCTTGATTTTGGGTGAGAGGTAGTTGATGACCTTCATAGTAGTGATCATTCAAATATTTTCTGTACTGCTGCCGCCTGAGAGCCCTCCATTCCCTCTGGTGGTTGGCGCCGGGGCGGTGGTTCTGCATTTCAGTAAATGACTGATTTCTCCGTCTCACTCAAAAAGTTGTTTAGGTCGGTTGATGAGGCCGTTGGGTGATCTTTGCGCACGTTACCGCTTGTACCTTGTACTCGGGATTGGTCCGTCCACACAGACCTGCGGACTATGTATATGACCTTTTTGGAGGAAGCTGGCGGCCTCCTGCACTTTATTCTACTCTTTGTTGTAGGTCGCATGTTCCTGCGGCGGAGAGGCGGGCCTACTCCCGACGCCGGAGTGCGCTTCCTTGTTGCCTTATTTTGATTTTTTTTACTTTTTTAGCTTGTCTTCTCCTTTGTTCTTTTTTATCTCTGTTATTTACATGTTATTTGTTTTTTAATCTAGCCTAGTAGTAGCTGTAGCGTGAGTACGGCGACTTTTGCCCTAGTAGGCAGTCGCCAGATGGGCTCTTAAAAAAATGAAAGATCTAATCGCTCGGACGGAGCAGAGATGTCATCTGCTATGAAAAAACACCACGATAAAAGCTAACTCGAGATTCTTTTTGAATTATATACTTGGTTGAATCTGTATTGTATAATTTTTAACTGACATTTTTAGCCTCATTTCCTCTCCTACTCCGGTCGCACGATGATCTGCAAGGATTCCTTCCCTGAAGAGCATCTTATAAAATCTGTTTCATTTTATCCCTCCATTTTTTCAGGGATGACGTTAATAAAGCTTACAGAAAATTAGCTGGTTTAGTTCATCCAGACAAATGCAAAGTAACGGGAGCTGAAGAAGCGTTTAAGATCTTAAACCAGGCCAAGAATAATCTTCTGAAGTTACTGTCAGAAACCAGTGTATAGGGGGAAAATATCCGTTTGTTTTTAAAGTTGACTAGTTAGTTTATTTTTTAGGTATGGTTGATGAGAGGTGCCAAACTCTAGTTTTGAAAAGATTTTAAAATTATTTCCATATTTCGTTTCTTAAGTTTGTATCAATGTATAAAAGAATTTTTTAGGAACGATTGCTAATTATTAGATCTCATTACTCATTGTTAATCGATTGCTTAGGTAGCCTCGAGTCTTTAGTTGGTTTCTAGTTTAGAAGACAAAGGGTAAAAGTTACTTGGTGTTTGTATAGTATGTGGTCTGGGAGCGATCGAGACGTGATTGACGAGTGAGTGAGTGAGTCGAGATAAGGGTTTAAGTAGGCTTCATATTATCAAATTAGTTGTTTCTGTGGCGCTTAGATCTTCGCAACTAATCCCAAAATCTGAAACTCACTTAAACCAAAATATCGGACACACACAGCCATCCCATCTTAACTAAGGTCAGGCCATACCACATTATTCTAACTACAAACCTCACTTACCCCATCACAAACAGGCATCAGATGCAACCAACTCATTGACAACACCAAACACCTTGATTGCCCCAACCTCAGCCATACACTCAACACCCACAACATCTCCGACCTCAAAGACCTATGGTCCCATCTTGCGTAAGTGATGATCTTCCTAAGGGCTACCCACCTCGTAAAGAGAGGTAGGGGGCTAAAAGTAAAGTAAAATCTTGGCTCACTCTCTCACATGCCAATGACGTCACGCTCGCTTCGTATACTATACTACTAACATCGGTTACGAATGTTTTTTTCCCTCTCTTAGAAAATTGAAGCATTGAGGTTTTTACTAGCCATGGCTACAGCCATGTTTTTGCCATTTTCTAGCTTAGGGTCATTAATTACCGCAGTCTATTGTTCCTAATGTCATTGTTTAAAGGTGTTCATAATGGCCTACCATCTTAAGTTTATTGTAAATTTATCCGGTTGATCGTAACATGCTTTGAAATGTAACGAAGTGCCAGAAAGGATTTCGATGTTGAGTGAGGGTGTTTCTTTTATATATAATGTGACCCTCGCTATACACTTTCAATCGGAGAGGGGAGGAGCTTCGTGTAAGTTGTGAAGGTAAACTGAGAGTTGCTTCCAGTTCCATTTTCAAGGCTTTTCCCGTCACTCCTCGCAGGTAAGACGTTTGTTCCGCGACGCTCAGTTAGCTCTTTAGTCGAGACTCAAATATCCTTTAAATTCTTCACTCTTTTTTTTATACATTCGGAGTAAAGTTCAAGTGGTGAGGTTAGGACAAGTGAAAATGTGGTGAGGATACATATCCTCGGTAGGACGTGCAATTCGCCTAAACGAAATCAGATCTCCAATTCATTAGGGGGGCACCCTCGTGAAATCCGTCGACCGTACATGGGGATCTCGCAGATATCCGAGCTCTGGGGTCCTGCAAATCGGAATTCTGGGCCGGAAATGTGAACGTGTAAAACTGTGCCTGAGTCCTGGTGGCAGCGGGACCATATGTCTGTATCTGCTAAGCCGGTGCTGGATTTGTGTGTGTTTAGTTTTAACTGGTGACCGAACCAGAGCCTTACCAGGGCGAGCCGTCTGTGACGTAAGAGAGAGAGAGTTCTGGGTTCATATCCAGTGTAATGGCGTTGCTGTGTTTGTGTGTATGGCTGGGGGGGGGGGGTTCCGGCTGGTGGAATTTCTTAAAGTATGTGTATCCTTAAAACCAAAACTGTAAATTTTATCTTTAAATTCATTAAATTAATCTGTAAAGTTTTTCAAGTTCGGTTCTTTTAATTTCCTTGATTTGTACTAATTTGTTTAGGGCTTATTTTAAAACTATTTTGCTTATAATTTGTTGCAAAATGTAAATTTGAATGATTTGGTTTTAATTTTGATCTCAGATTCAATTTAGTTGATTCAATAGTGATTATTGTAATCATTTGGGGGTAGAGATTAAGGCTGGCGCATGGCAAATTTTATACATGAATAATTAGTGCGGAATTGTCAATTTTAAACGTCATTTTAAGTACATGATGAGAATACTTTGAGTTTATTAATGTAGGGATTGAATATGATGCAAATGTATATTTAATTGGCTTCGTGGTGTATTTGAGTATGCAAAAGGTTTCAAGTATCTAGAATGCTTTGTAAATAATAGTCGTACGGATGAACCAGATTGCGGCCTCAAGTTCTAAATGGTAGGAATGTCTTTGTGGTGATTAGTGAATGCTATTGGGAGATTTTGGCATGGAAGAAGGAAAGGTTTCGCTTGAGAGGGGTGCTTTGTGCGAAAGTTGGCTAGAGTGATGAACTACTGAGTAATAGTTTTAGGGGTGTAAAACTATTACCGATTCCAGTTCATTTTAATTATTATTATTACCTAGGTAGACAGTTTTATGTAGGGTGTGTCAGTAGCATAGACTGGAAAAGAACTCTAAGGTTGAGAAAATCATGAAACCCTCCGTGACCCGCACCGATGTATAGCTGCTAAGAGACCCGTCTCGGCCATGATATTTTCTGCTCGGTTTCATTGGTCTTGACAACGATAACTTCCTTTCCATTTTTCGCGCTCCCAGATCTGTTACCATGACAGCAAAGCTCTCTTTGTCCTTTTACGTATCAAAACCAAGTTTGTGATAATTCCTTGTTGATTAGTTTTTACTGCCTTCCGAGTAGGTAATTTTCACTAGTTTTTACCGATTTCCTAATAAATCTTTTTGATTTTCCTCGTTTGATTGCCTTTCTATGAAGTACTTTTGGTTCAATGGATTGGTAGGTCGTATCCCGCACTGGACAGCTTTCACACTTATGATAGTGGAATCTGGTTCTTTTTTGTACCCAGCCAAGGTAGCCATTCTTCTCAAGAGAGACAGAACTACACACTTTTCCAGTCCAAAGTCGATGCACACATTTTCGCTTCTCCTAAATTGATCACTTACTATATGAACCTCTTATTTAGCGATAGACTAGAGTAGCCTCCTCCTCGTCTTGTGCCGGCTCCGGACAATCTCCTACCTTCTCGAGAGTGAGGAGGTTTAAAAGGCTTGCCTGTAACTAAGGCGTTTTATCGTATACTCTACACAGCATCCCTTCCCGGCCCCAGCGCTCGTTGTATTCCATAAAACACCCGGGTCTTATTCCGCACATTTATTTTTTCGCCACTGCGAATTATTTCATTTAGTTTCTTAGTCTGCGGCTAATTTTGCAGCCTACACCACTCGATCCCCGGGAGGGTGATGGTCACCTATCCCTCTTAGCTCGGGTTGGAAGGGGCTTGGTTAGCAAAGTACCGCCAAAGAGGATCAGAACGCCTGTATTCCTCTCTCACCTTGCCTACCTTTTGCCAGAGAAAATCAAAGTAACCCCAAATTTGGTGTACGTTAACCTAAAAGTATAAACCGTATGAGTAAATGCAAATTTTTATTACTAAAACGAAACATATCTGCAAATATGCAATTCATTAGCAAAATTGAAGTGTCCAAAATGATCCGAACACAAGTTTCTTGTAAAGAACCGACATTGTTTGCATAGCACCTAACTTCAATTCAATCTAATATACGAGGGAAGGACCAAAACTTTGCGGCCCAAATAGGCTAAGAAAATAAAATGTCAAAACTAATTTTATTTTCATATAGTCCCCGAAAAGGTTAATGCACTTATTAGATCTTGAAATTTCTTCTTTCTTATCCATTTAGCGTCTTCTTTCTCTCATTTATGAGATTACACGCTTGATGATGGACTTCCACTAGGCTCTATCCAATGCTTGCTCCCTGGTCGCATTGATTGCCTGTAAATCTTCCTCCAGGTTTTCTTTGGTCTGCCATGGGGTCTTCTGCTTGGCACAACCACTCTCGTTTCTTCTCAATGCCTCGCCCTCATTACTTCTAACAACATGTCCAAACAATCTTAGCCTGGATGTTTTCAGCACCAGACATATCTTTCATTCCGCATCGTCCTACAACCTGCGCCCATGACAATCCAGGTAATTGCAGTCATGCACCTCAATATTCTCCAGTCTGCACTGATTCTCTCTGTTAGGGCCCAGGACTCTGCTCCCTAAAGCATCGCAGATCTACACAAGCCTGATAGACGAGCTCTTCGCTTAAATGATATACCATTGTTTAACAGCAGGCTGGATACTTCACGCCATCTACTCCATGCTGCGACCACCCTGGATCTCACTGCTCTTTCAGCTCCCCCCTCACTATACAGCACACCACCAAGCTAGTAGAACTGTCCCACTTCTTCAACAGCACCATCCACGTTAATTGTTTCCCTCTCTGGTATCTCAACAATTCCTTCCCTCCTCCAAGGGCAAGTAGGACAGCAGAAGTTTACTACTCAATCCCCTTGTAAAAGTAGTTTTTGTCTTTGCACTGAAAATGCTCATCACTCGAAAAACAATTTCCCCTCAAGTCGGATTTGAATATGAAGAATAAATAATAATTAATGGGGGGTCAGGTCTGAAGAAAGAAGTTTGGGCACCCATCTTGCCCTCACCTTGTTCATATGCAGATGATCATGCAAAATCTTCCCATTCATCGTGCCCCAACGCCTAGGACACCTCTAGTCCTAGTCTCTCGCAACCAGTGAGCGTCGATTGGCGTTGTTTATAGAGGTTCCAAAGCCTCTCTTCTGACGCATGAGGTAGCTGCCAGGTCTTTATATGTGGATAGAGGGAAAAAGGGGTAAGAGTGACACGATAGGAGTAGTTTTTTTTTTGTTTTTTTCTTTTTGTATAATAAGTGGAAGAGATAAAAGTGAAAAAGGAAGGAAGGAAGGACGCACTTAGTCTGGAACCTCGTTTCCGACCAAATCGACAAGGGAAGCCCTACCAGGGGTACCCAGAAGAGAGGTACCCAAGCCGACATAGCTCGAAAAGTCAAAGGTACGCACAAGCTCTGTTCCCGCGACAAGGGGGGGGGGGGTACCCTCTTTGAATGGACCGTAAGGTCTCCTAGGGTACTTACTTTCCTTGTTACACCTCTCTCCCTCTACTCACTCAGAGAGAGAGAGAGAGACAGACAGAGATAGAGGAGAGAGAGTAACAAGGAAATAAAGTACCCTAGAAGACCTTACGGTCCATTCAATGAGGGTACCTTTGGACTAGCAGTCGAGCGGGCACATCTTTGCTCAAATGCTTTAGGTCCTTAAACGGCCATTTTTCAAGACCATGTCTAGTCTTGACTTGAACTGGTCAACAGATTCACTGTTGACTACTTCCACTGGAAGTGCGTTCTAACTACCGCAGATACTGTACGTGACAAGTTTTCCACACAGATCGCGGTTGTAACGCTTCAGTTGAAGTTTATAGCCGTGATTTCTTGTTCTGCTCCCAGCAAGTGTGAAAATATCTCTGTAGTCAACATTGTCGAACACTCGAAGTATTTTGAAAACTTCGATGAGCTGACCACGCAGTCTACGGGTTTCCAACGAGTACAGATCTAATTCCCTTTTTCTATCTTCATAACTTTTATGTCTGATGGAGGGAATCAGTTTGGTTGCCCTGGCTTGCAGTTCCAATCTCGCGATGTCCTTTGAAACGAAGGACTCCAAAATTGTACGGCATACTCCAGGTGTGGCCGGACAAGTAAGTTGTACAAACACAGTATAATCTCCTTGTTCCGATATCCAAACAGGCGCTTTATGTAGCCTAGCATCCTTTGGGCCCTTTTCTCCACCTCAATGCACTGTTTCGAGAACTTGAGGTCACTAGTGATAGTTACACCCAAGTCCTCTGTGTCAGTGGATTCAATAGCAGTGCCCTTAAGGATATACTGATATTGGGGGCATTTGCAACGTGTCCGACCACTCCCCAATCTTCCCAAGATCTTTCTGCAGGCGGGCAGTATTTCCATCCTTTGCCACTTTCATAACAAACTTGGTATCGTCGGCAAATTTAGAAATCTTGGCAACCATGTCACCATCCATTTTTTTTTTTTTTTTAGGGGCTAAGTGGCGACTGCCCACTTGGGCATAAGTCGCTGTAAATAAACAGCCTAGTTCTAGGCTACTTTAAAAAATTTGAACAGAAAACAACGATAAAAGGAAATAACAAAAACAACAACAAAACTTAGTTAAATGAAAGGGAGAAGGCCGTCCTCCCCCCAAAAGTCAACAAGTCCACCAGTAAATGTGCACGCACTCGTCCAGAGTACAAGGGACAGGCGGTAGCTAGAAACCACGCCCATCCCGGTACCGGGACAGGTAACGTGCGTGAAGATCACCCAGACTGGGACATTCGACAAGAATGTAGAGAATAGTCTGGGGTACGACGCAGTCGTCGCAATAGGGCGCAGGCGAGCGCTCCATCAAATAGCGATGCGTCACACGCGTGTGTCCGATTCGGAGACGACAGAAAGCGACCTGAAGCTGTCGCGGCATTGGGGGATAGGTCCATGGGAACAGTCGCGGCGCAATGGCACGCAACTTTAAGTTCCCTTCGACCATCTCCCATCTTCTATTCCAAGCAGTCCGAAGAGCTGCCCGTATTCCTGCCATGTAGCTAACGGGGAACGGGACGAGACGAGCCTCCGCAGCTCCTCCCAGTTGTCCCGGAGTCCACGGCAATTCCATTGAAGGAATATGCCGTCCAGGCCTAGCTCGGAGGAGACGCGCGAGCTCTCTTCAAAGAGAAGACCATCACGGGAAGGCCGTACGCTTCCCGGAGGCAGAACCCCGAGCGCTGTTGGCCGGACAAAGCGCTGAAGGCACTGTCGCCTTCAAGGACTTATTGGGGAACATTGTGCTCGCCATGCGAGTCTTTTCCTACCTCCGCCTCGAAACCTTAGGCAGGCGTTGCGGCTTCGGGGGCGGGGTGCCCTCTTTTCGAGGAACCACCGTCTCTGAGCCACTTAGTCCACAACTAGGCGTGGGCGAAGGAGCCGAAGCTCCTTTGTTTCTGCCCTCCTTTCGGGGGCCAGTTTTAGGAACCCCAGAAGATGGCCTGGCGAACAACTTCCTTGGTGTTGCCTCCGTTGAGTCTAACGACTCGGTGGAGTCGTGTGGCCGTTTCGCCTTACTTTGCACGTCTACAAGAACGATCCGTATGGCTGAAGCGGTGACAGTAATAGCACCGCCGAGCCAGTGGCACGAATGCCTTCACGCGGTAGTGTTACCAACCAGAATGCACCGACTCAGGGAGCTTGTCACAGTCGAAAGTGACGAAGAGTGTAGGGGTGGGTCTCGAGGCCCCTCCCTGTTTTCTCATCACACGTTCGACCTTGACCGCCCCATGGTCAGCCAGCTCTAAGGTGATGTCCCTTATGGAGTAGTCAACGAGTTCCCTTGCATACACTACT
This sequence comes from Ceratothoa steindachneri, assembly GCA_963969495.1. Taxonomy (NCBI): domain Eukaryota; kingdom Metazoa; phylum Arthropoda; class Malacostraca; order Isopoda; family Cymothoidae; genus Ceratothoa; species Ceratothoa steindachneri. The sequence continues at coordinate 23,679,699 of OZ018339.1, forward strand.
CCTTTCACAAAGTTCATGGTAGAGCTCGGCGTCACACTCACCGGGGTGCCATCAAATGTCCGAAGAGCACTTATCTTCGCCGCCTCAGCGGGTTTCGCCGCATTCGCCAGAAGGCTCCCGTCCGAGAAACGGGTCACCTTCGGCTCTCTACCAATTGCACTAGCTAATCCTCTTCTCTGATGGATCATGTTGCCCTTGGCCAACATGCTGCCATCAGTGGAGCGAATGGCGAGGAAGCGCTTGAAGCCAGCGGGTTCGAACGCCAGGTAACCTCTGAATGAGGGGCCCCGATGTCATCGAGGCTCCGCCCTGTGCACTTTTGGTCTTAGTCAGGGGTTCCGCAACCGGGGGGGCAGAGGGACGGATGTGCCGGTCTTGGCTTGGTCGCTGTCCAAAATGGCAGCAGACCCATCCGTCCCCGCAGCCCCCGCGGATGGAGAGGAGCACCGAGTCTTCTTAGTCTTTTTCTTTTTTGGAGAGGAGGGCGGGGAATGAACCCGCTTCTCACCTTCACCGGCAGAGCCTCCTAGGTCAGATGAACCGGCCTCAGCGAGGTCCTTCTCCAAAATGGAGAAAATCCTGGTGGTCGCAGGGGCACCGGTCGGAGGAGATCCCTCCCTTCCTTGTACTGCCTCAGAAACCCTAGCCGTTTGAGGAGGACCTTGCATATGGGTTGATTCGGGTTCGGTGTTTGGCGCCGAACCCAGATTCTCCCCATGGAAGGCCCTACCGTCTGAGGCTGGGTTTCCTCAAGGTCCATGTCAATCACAAGAGGGGCCTGCAGTTGGCCATCCCCTCCCAGGACATCGCAGGTCCCCTGGCAGTGTCGCCAGTCTTGTGTGGGGAGGCACAGGCCTTGACCCCGGCAAGGTTTAAAATTCTTGCTAGCAGGTCTTTTGAGGGAAGCGACCGAAGGGGCCTGGCTTCCCTCTCCCCCCTAAGGGGGTTTGCTCTACCGAGCCGCTTACACGAGGGGTGGTCGGCAATGGGCTGCCTGCTGGCTTTCTTAGCAGTCCCCTCGGAAAGAAAAGAAGGGAATGCCACTAGAATTAGGGAGGCGCCCGGAAGCACCTCCAGAGAAGGGGGTGAGGGGGAGTCCCCTTCACCCGTAGGCGGAGGAGAGGAGTAATCCTCCTCTCCGGTTAAAGAAATATGGAGGGTCCCCTGCGCAAACATAGGGAGGAGGGACCTCTTTTTTTCGGTGGAGATGCAGAAGGGCGGCTCCGTCGATGTACAAGGGAAAATGGGAAAAGATTTTGGGTTTTTTTTCATACATGGGCATGGTGACCCTCTTTTTTATACGGGACGCAATAGCTCATCACTCGCAGTTGCCCGCACTGCAAGAGGGGCTTAGAGGCCTGGCAGAGCCAGGCGCCGCCATTTGGGACCACCCCTCCCGCCTGGTCGCTTGGCAATCCATCGGCATGGCGGCCTTACCTTGAACACGGCGTAAAACTGAGTGTGAAGAGGAAAGGAAAAGAGATGTGAGGAAGGTATGAGTGGGGATGAAGCAGGTTGTTAAAAACCAGCCACCCCAGACCGGAACTCAGGGGTTAGGGAATATTGTCCCCTCCCCTACTCAGCCCCCATCCGGGACGGTTGGCTGAGAAGAAGGTCAGCATCTACCCTGTGAAATTAGAGGCTGACCAGAGAAAGTTGTGTGAAAGGTTGTATGAAAAGCATGAAAACAAGTGTTTTGAAGGAAGGAGAAGAGGCTAATTTGGGGTCGGACAGGGTGCTGAGCAGGCGGGGAGGGGGGGCTCTTTTCGAGGATCCACCGTCTCCAGCCACCCAGCCCACCACTGGGCGTGGGCGAAGGAGCCTATGCTCCTTTGTTGCTGTCCTCCTTTCGGGGGGCAGGTTTAGGTACCCCGGAAGATTGCCTGGCGACCAACTTCAGGGGTGTTGCCTCTTGTGAGTCTAACGACTCGGTGGAAGCGCGTGGCTGTTTCGACTTAGGGGAAACGGTCACGCTGGGGGAAGCGGGCCAGCCGATCAGCCCTTTCGTTGCTCAGGACCCCTACATGCCCAGGGACCCAGCAAAAAATAATTCTATATCGGGACGCATTTTGGATCAGCCAGTTGCAAATTTCTGTGACTAAGGGATGGGACGCATTAAAAGATCTAATTGACAAAATCACTAAAAGGTAAAATTTGGATGAGTCTAAAGGCTAAAAGGATTGCTGAAAGTTCAGCGGTAAAAATGGATGCTGCTGGCGGCAAAGCTAAAGTTAGGAATTCTCCTCTTGGCTGCGGCGCCAACGCCACCGTCCGACTTAGAGCCATCCATGTTAAATTGGTAGCATTGTTTGTGTAAGGTGGAGTGCTCTAAGAACAGGCTCTTAATGATGCGAGGGTCCATGGAAGACTTATCCAGGCCCCACATGTTGATACATACTGTGGGGAGAGGAGCACGCCAATTAGGGGTCAGTAAGGATGGAAGGGTAAGGACCCTTGGAGCACCCAGGTTAGAGAGATGATCTCCTATGCGAAGGTTCAAGGGGCGGGGTAAAGATGGCAACTTATCATATGCCGCTGTTGATTCAGCAGCATACAGGCATCTGTCGACCTCTGATACAGGGGCTTACTGTACTCGGCAGAGGTATCGCATGCAGATTTGAAGTCTATGGTAGGGCAAAGGGAGTACCCCACTCTCGCAGTAAAGGCTGTTGACGGGAGAAGTACGGAAGGATCCACTGGAAAGGCGAACTCCGAGGTTTCGAATGGGATTCAGTATTTTAGGGCTAAAGAGGAAGCCGATGAGTAAATTTGACGGCCATAATCCAATTTGGATTGGACGAGGGCTATCTATAATGTCCGGAATGTTTGTCGGTCCCTGCCCGACGAAGTGTGTGAGAGGACTTTCAAAATGTCTAGAGCTCGCAGACAGCCCATTCGAAGTCGGCGTAGGTGTGGTAAACAGAATAATTTGTGATCGAGAGTTACGCTAAGAAACCGAAACTCGGAGACAAACTCTTATATCTTCACCTTATAGAGAGACAGATGGCGGAACAAGAACTCCTAAACCCGGAGGAAATACATTACTTTGGTTTTGTTCGTGAAAAAGCGGAATACCTTAAGTTGTGCTCTTTTGGAGACAGCATTAACCGCGAGTTGTAGACGACGCGCTGCCGATGGAAGGCGAGGTGAGGAACAGTATAGTGATAAATCATCTACAAACAGAGTTGCCGATACACCCTCTGGGAGAGACGAAATAATATCCTTGATGGCAATTCTAAAACATAAATCACTGCCCTGAGGAACTCCCTCCTCTTGGGGTTGCAGATCAGATTATGCGTCTCCAACACGTACCTTGAAAGATCGAGATGCTAAAAAACTGAATAAGTGACGGTAAAAGGCCTCTCATCCCCGAGACCTATAGCTGCTTCAAGATGCCGTATCTCCATGTTGTGTCGTGGGCTTTCTCAATATCGAAAAAATATGGCCAGGACTCGGTGCTTTAATGAGAAAGCTTTCCTGACCGATCTCTCGAAACGTACTAGTAGGTCAAGGGTACTATGACCTTTGCGGAAACCACATTGAAATGGAGAGAAAAGGTGATTGGTTTCTAGGAACCAGTTTAGGCGCTCAAACACTATTTTTTCAAGCAACTTACTCAAACAGCTGGTGATAGCTATATGGCGGTAGTAATCTGCGTCCAACCCGTCCCTGCCCGGGTTGACAAAAGAAAAGATGAGTCCACAATGCGCCATATAAGGTTGTACAAATCAAATAAGAAGAGAGTAGAGTGTAGATGTAGGTGCCGAATCATATCGAAATGGATCTCGTCAAGACCAAGGAAAGTAGATCTGCAAAGGGACAAAGCGCTATGCAGCTCATGGATGCTGAATAGAGAGTTATATGGAAGGTTAGATTTTGTTGTGAAGTTGAGAGAATGAGACTCTTCCTTTGAATTGTAGGAAATGACCGCCAGGCTGTCATTTTCCAAGGAACCGTGTAAGTTGAGTATGGGGGTATGATGATCAGCATAACAGCCCCTGATCTTATTAATCCTCTTCCAGATCTTAGCAGTAGGTGTTATAGAGGAAATTGATGAAACGTAACGGCGCCATGAATTTCGGCGAGCCTGACGAAGGGTTCTTTTGCAAAGCGCACGAGCTCGGTTTTGGTCGACCTTGTTGCACAAAGTTGGGTTCTTTCGGAATCGGGCATGGGTTAACTTGTAATTTTTGATAGCTGTTGCACACGTTGAGGTCCACCAGGGTACGGTTGAGCGGCCCGTGGCGGGTCGCCTCCGTGGGATGGTCTGTGTTGCTGCATTGTAGATACTCGATGTAAAGTATTCTACTGCCGCGTCCACTCCATTGAAGTTTCTCATGGTGGGATGAAGATACCCTGATTGACTCCCGCCCATGAGAGGAGCTTCAACAGGAACAATATAGTTGAAAATGAGAAAGCCGTGTACGGGCAGAAAGGGCCGTATACCCAGTTTATTCTCCCGACGACAAATAAATGTGGGGTGGATAGTCGTCAAAAGAATTTTGAGTTTTTCTCACTTTGGAAGAACGCCTTGGCAATTCCAAAGTAAAATGGAAGGTATTATGTGGGACGATTAGATACCACTGTTGATATCTTTTTCACTTTTGTGGCCGATATTGTATTTGAGGTTCGTCCCAAAGAGCTGGGGAGACGGAGAGCTGATTTTGAGGACCTTGCTTTTGCAGGGGAAGAGATCCTAGATGGAGCAGTAACTGGGGCTTTTTTCGTAAGTTTTGAAGAACCAACCGAGGCCCTTAATTGTAATTCGGGCTCACATCTAGGCGGAAAAGGAAGATCGAGAATTTTTTTTTTTTTGTTGGTTTTTTTTAAGAGCTCATCTGGCAACTGCCTACTTGGGCATTAGTCACCGTATTAAAACTGGCCTAGTTCTAGGCTACTTTAAAATAAAATTAGAGAGAAAAAAGAAACACCCCAAAAAGGAGCAAAGGAAGCAGGCTGGTGCGTCAGGGAGAGGTCCCCCCCGGAGCAGGAGCGTGAAACCAAAGGGAAAAAAACAAAAACAAAAAACATGCAAAAAACAAAACAAAACAAAAAAAACAAACCTTGCTTAAATAATAGGGAGAAGGCGGGCCTCTCCAAGAAGTCAACAAGTCAATGTGCACGAATCTGTCCCGAGTACAAAGGACAGGCGGTAGCGACCCCGCCCATTCCGGACCGGGACAGGTATCGTGCGCGAAGATCACCCAGACTGGGACATTCGACAAGAATGTGCCGAACAGTCAGAGGGACGACGCAGTCGTTGCAATAGGGCGCAGGCGAGCGCTCCATCGAATAGTGATGCGTCACACGCGTGTGTCCGATTCGGAGACGACAGAAAGCGACCTGAAGCTGTCGCAGCATTGGAGGATAGGTCCATGGGAACAGTCGCGGTGCAATGGCACGCAACTTTAAGTTCCCTTCGACCATATCCCATCTTCTATTCCAAGCAGTCCGAAGAGCTGCCCGTATTCCTGCCATACAGTCGGTGTGAGGAAGAGCGAAACACTGGTCCGGTCGGCGAATCCTCGCGGACTCTTTGGCGCCCTCATCGACGCACTCATTCCCCGCAATTCCTACATGTCCAGGAACCCAGAAGAAGATAATCTCGACATCCACCCGGCTCGCCAAAACCGTGGCGTCAAGGATATCGCGAACCAGGGAATGCGGAGATTCCAATGCCCCGAGAGCACTCAGGGCGCTTTGTGAGTCGCTATAGATCACAATCCGGTCTCCGAACCGGGCACGTCACGTAATCTCCCGTACTGAGTTGTGTATTGCCACCATCTTGGCCGTGAAGACAGACGCAGTGCCTGGTAGATCCCTGTGACTTCAAACAGAGGGGATACGGCGTGGAAGCTGACCCCTCTTGGGACTTGGAGCCATCCGTATACACTGGCACGGTTCCAGCATGACACGATGTTGTCTCCAAAAAGGTCGAACGCAATACTCCCGACGCAGTACAAGCTTTGGGAGCAAAGGCGTGGCGACAAATAGCCCAAGGTTGTACCCTCCAGGGTAGCGTCCTGGGCAGAACAAGGGGCGCCACCGGCCTGAGAGCTATACTTAGCTTTCGAAGGAGTTTCCTGGCCCTAAACCCAAACGGCTTAGGGTATAACGGGCGTCTCTCGGCGGCATAGGCACCATCGAGATCAGCTGCGGATGCAGTGAGAGCTGTTGGCGACTGAGGGAGACGCCGGGCTTGCGTGTAGCGGCGAGCGATGCACTGCACGGGGCGCAGAGCGAGTGGCATCTCCCCAGCATCGACCAACAGGCTCTCAATGGGGGAAGTGCGGAATGCACCGGTCGCAAGGCGAAGGCCGGTGTGGTGGATCGAATCCACCTTCCGCAATAAACGCTCGGCTGCGGATGCATAAAACTCGCATCCGTAGTCGAGCTTCGAGCGAACAAAGGATCGATAAAAAAGTAAGGCGGTAGCCCTATCAGCGCCCCAAACCCTAAACGTCACGGAACGTAGAATGTCCATGGCACGGGTACAAGAGACCCTAAGGCTGCGAATATGAGCCTCCCAGGTGAGGCGTCGGTCGAATACAAGACCAAGGAAACGGTGCGACTCAACCACATCCAGGCACCCTCCATTAAGAAACAAATCTGGGTCAGGGGGAAGCCGTGGATGGCGGCAGAAGTGCACCACCTTAGTCTTGGTCAAAGAAAACCGAAACCTGTGCGCTTCGGCATAGCGAGAGACGCGGCTCAATGCCTGTTGTAGTCGACGCTCCAGAGTTGGCATCTGGGCCGCGCCAAAAGAGATCAAAAGGTCGTCCACGTAGAGCGTAGCGAGAACATCTTCTGGCAGCAACGAGGTGATGCCGTTGATGCTCAGGGCAAAGAGTGTGACACTGAGGACACTTCCCTGTGGGACACCCCCTTCCTGCTCCTTTAGCCCAGAGAAAGCTCCCCCCACTCGTACGCGGAATCGACGATCTCGCAAAAATTCAGATATAAACATTGGGAGGCGTCCCCTCGCCCCCATCGTGTGGAGAGTCTCCATGATACCGTATCGCCATGCGGTATCATAGGCCTTCTCCAGATCGAAAAAGACCGTGGCGTAGTGCTGTCTACAAAGGAAAACCTCGCAGACGGCATTTTCCAGTCGGAGCAGAGCAGCCGACGTGGAGTGGAACTTGTGAAAGCCGCACTGTGCGGAGGACAGAAGGCCTCCGCTGTCCAGGAAAAAGGCTAATCTAACATTTACCAATTTCTCCATCAACTTGCACACGCAAGAGGTTAGAGAGATTGGGCGGAAACCGGTCGGAGTAGAGTGATCTCTGCCCGGTTTGCGAAAGGCGAGCACTGTAGCGATTCACCAGGAGTCTGGGAGAAGACCTTCCACCCAGATCCTGTTGAAAAAATCTAACAGAAAGGCCATGCCTCGCTCACCCAGGTGTCGAAGCATGGCGTACGGGACATCGTCCGGACCATGGGCGGTGTCCGCGCACGAAGCGAGAGCAGAACGCAACTCACTCACAGTAAACTTGTCGTTGAAGGGTTCTCCGCCTCTGGAGGTAAAGTCCAGCCGGCGGCCTTCCGCGACATCACGTCGTGCATTAAATGCTGGCAGAGCACCATCCCGGCTAGAGAATGCGGAAAAAGCAGTCGCTAAGGATTCCGCCACGGACGCGGGGTCCTGCGAGAACTTGCCCCGAATCCTTTTGACTCGCTTCCACACCTCGGCTAAAGGGGACTTCCCGTTAAGTGAAGACACGTATGCCCGCCAAGAAGAGCGGCGGGCGTGCTTCGAAATATACCGGAACCTAGCCCTAGCCCGACGAAATTCAGCGACAGTGAAATCGTTCGGGCAGCGCTTATAGCGCATGTAGGCATAACGCTTCTGTTTGAGGGCCGTCTCACACTCGGCCGACCACCATGGGAGTGGTCGGCGTGCAAAACGGCCAGACGTCCTAGGAATAGTAGTCAGGCCCACGGCGATGAGGTTGCCGGAGAAGAACTCAACGGCCTCATCTACCGACCTAAACTCCTCGACTGAGATAGAGAATTCAGTCATTTCCTGAAATGCAGGCCACCGCGCCCGCGCCAAGCACCACCGAGGTGGTCTCTCAGGGATCAGTTGCCCTGAAAATGATATTTGAATGGGAAAGTGATCAAAACCATGGAGGTCATTGACCACCCCCCAATCAAAATCAGGCTGTGCATCCGAAAAGCACAAAGATAGGTCAAGGCAAGAAAATGAAGCGGTTCTCGGACAGTGATGCGTAAACTCATCCACGTTTAGGACACCCATCTCAAGCTCTTCGATCAGATCGGCAAGGACTTGTCCCCTGGGATTTATGGAGTAATCTCCCCAGAGAGGATGCGTGCCGTTCAGATCTCCAAGCAAGAGATAGGGCCTCGGCAACCGTGCCACGACGCGGCGGAAGTCCCCGGCGTCGAAGTCAGCTGACGGTGGAATGTACGCAGAATTGATAGTATACCTCCTATCCAGGTGCAGCTGCATATCCACTGCCTGAAAGGAGGTATCTAAAGAGAAAGGAAGAACGGAGACATCATGCCGGGTGTAAACCGCGCATCCCCCAGCCCGGCCATCCCGCGGTGGTGGGGTCGCAAGACCCTTATACCCCGGGAGGGCAGGCAGGGGGCACGCGCCTAGCATGGTCTCCTGCAAAAAAATAGCTAACGGGGAACGGGACGAGGCGAGCCTCCGCAGCTCCTCCCAGTTGGCCCGGAGTCCACGGCAATTCCATTGAAGGAATATGCCCTCCAGGCCTAGCTCGGAGGAGACGCGGGGGCCCTCCTCGAATTGAAGACCCTCACGGGAATGGCCGTACGCTTCCCGGGGGCAGAACCCCGGGCGCTGTTGGCCAAACAAAGCGCTGGAGGCGCTGTTGGCCAAACAAAGCGCTGGAGGCGCTGTCGCCTTCGAGGACTTATTGGGGGAGGTTGGGCTCACCATGCGAGACTTTTCCTCCCTCCGCCTCGAAACCTTAGGCGGGCGCTGCAGGTTCGGAGGCGGAGGGCCCTCTTTTCAAGGAACCCACGTCTCCGAGCCACTCGCTCCACCTCGGGGCGTGGGCGAAGGAGCTGAAGTTCCTTTGTTGCTGTCCTCCTTTCGGGGGGCAGCTTTAGGAACCCCCGAAGATGGCCTAGCGACCGTCTTCAGGGGTGTTGCCTCCTGTGAGTCTAACGACTCTGTGGAGGCGCGTGGCCGTTTCGCCTTGCGGGAAACGGTCACGCTGGGGGAAGAGGGGGGAGCCCTGGTTTTAGCCGGGGCTGGGTATGAACTCTTTTTGCCGCCAGCTTTACCAGGGGAGCGCCTGGGTTGGGTAGAGCCCGCAAAAGAGCTCCGATTTTTTTTTTTTTTTTTTAAGAGCTCATCTTGCATTTGCCTACTTGGGCATTAGTCGCCGTATTAAAACTGGCCTAGTTCTAGGCTACTTTAAATTTAAATTAAAGAGAGAAAAAAAAACAACAACACCCCAAAAGGGGGAAAGGAAGCAAGCTGGTGCGTCGGGGAGAGGTCCCCCCGGCGCAGGAGCGTGCAACTAAAGAAGAAAAAAAAACAAAAAACAAAACAAATGCAAAAAAACAACAAAAACAAACAAAAAAAACAACAACAAACAAACCTTGCTTAAATAATAGGGAGAAGGCCGGCCTCCTCCAAGAAGTCAACAAGTCCACAAGTCAGTGTGCACGAATCTGTCCCAAGCACAAGGGACAGGCGGTAGCGACCCCGACCATCCCGGTACTGGGACAGGTATCGTGCGCGAAGATCACCCAGACTGGGACATTCGACAAGAATGTGCCGAACAGTCTGGGGGACGACGCAGTCGTTGCAATAGGGCGCAGGCGAGCGCTCCATCAGATAGCGATGCGTCACACGAGTGTGTCCGATTCGGAGACGACAGAAAGCAACCTGAAGCCGCCGCGGCATTGGGGGATATGTCCATGGGAACAGTCGCGGGGCAATGGCACGCAACTTTAAGTTCCTTTCGACCGTCTCCCATCTTCTTTGCCAAGCAGTCCGAAGAGCTGCCCGTATTCCTGCCATGTAGTCGGTGTGAGGAAGAGCGAAACGCTGGTCCGGTCGCAGAGTCCTCGCGGACTCTTTGGCGCCCTCATCGGCGCGCTCATTCCCCGCAATTCCTACATGTCCAGGAACCCAGCAGAAGATAATCTCGACATCTGCCCGGCTCGCCAAAACCGTGGCGTCACGGATATCGCGAACCAGGGGATGCGGAGATTCCAATGCCCCGAGAGCACTCAGGGCGCTTTGTGAGTCGCTATAGATCACAATCCGGTCTCCGAACCGGGCACGTCGCGTAATCTCCCGTACCGAGTGGTGTATTGCCACCAGCTCAGCCGTGAAGACAGACGCAGCGCCTGGTAGAGCCCCGCTGACTTCAAACAGAGGGGATACGGCGTGGAAGCCGACCCACTCTTGGGACTTGGAGCCGTCCGTATACACTGGCACGGTACCAGCGTGACACGATGTGTGCTCCAAAAAGGTCGAACGCAATACTCCCGGCGCAGTACAAGCTTTGGGAGCAGAGGCGTGGCGACAAATAGCCAAATGTGGTACCCTCCAGGGTGGCGTCCTGGGCAGAACCAGGGGCGCCACCGGCCCGAGAGCTATATCTACCTCTCGAAGGAGTTTCCTGGCCCTAAACCCAAAGGGCTTAGGGTATGACTGGCGTCTCTCGGCGGCATAGGCACCATCGAGATCAGCTGCGGATGCAGTGAGAGCTGTTGGCGACTGAGGGAGGCGCTGGGCTCACGCGTACAGGCGAGTGATGCACTGCACGCGGCGCAGAGCGAGTGGCATCTCCCCAGCATCGACCAACAGGCTCTCAATGGGGGAAGTGCGGAATGCACCGGTCGCAAGGCGAAGGCCGGTGTGGTGGATCGAATCCACCTTCCGCAATAAACGCTCGGCTGCGGATGCATAAAACTCGCATCCGTAGTCGAGCTTCGAGCGAACAAAGGATCGATAAAAAAGTAAGGCGGTAGCCCTATCAGCGCCCCAAGCGCTGAACGTCACGGAACGGAGAATGTCCATGGCGCGGGTACAAGAGACCCTAAGGCTGCGAATATGAGCCTCCCAGGTGAGGCGTCGGTCGAATACAAGACCAAGGAAACGGTGCGACTCAACCACATCCAGGCGCACCCCATTAAGAAACAAATCTGGGTCGGGGTGAAGCCGTGGATGGCGGCAGAAGTGCACCACCTTAGTCTTGGCCAAAGAAAACCGAAACCTGTGCGCTTCGGCATAGCGAGAGACGCGGTTCAATGCCTGTTGGAGTCGATGCTCCAGAGTTGGCATCTGGGCCGCGCCAAAAGAGATCGAAAGGTCGTCCACGTAGAGCGTAGCGAGATCATCTTCTGGCAGAACCGAGGTGATGCCGTTGATGCTCAGGGCAAAGAGTGTGACACTGAGGACACTTCCCTGCGGGACACCCTCTTCCTGCTCCTTTGGGGCAGAGAGGGCTCCCCCCACCCGTACGCGGAATCGACGATCTCGCAAAAATTCAGATATAAACATTGGGAGGCGTCCCCTCGCCCCCATCGTGTGGAGAGTCTCCATGATACCGTATCGCCATGCGGTATCATAGGCCTTCTCCAGATCAAAAAACACCGTGGCGTAGTGCTGTCTACGAAGGAAAGCCTCGCAGACGGCACTTTCCAGTCGGAGCAGAGCATCCGACGTGGAGTGGAACTTACGGAAGCCGCACTGTGCAGAAGACAGATGGCCTCCGTTGTCCAGGAGATAGGCTAATCTAACATTTACCAATTTCTCCATCAACTTGCACACGCAAGAGGTTAGAGAGATTGGGCGGAAACCGGTCGGAGTAGAGTGATCTCTCCCCGGCTTGCGAAAGGCGAGCACAGTAGCGATTCGCCAGGAGTCTGGGAGAAGACCTTCCACCCAGATCCTGTTGAACAGATCTAACAGAAAGGCCATGCCTCACTCACCCAGGTGTCGAAGCATGGCGTACGGGACATCGTCCGGACCATGGGCGGTGTCCGCGCACGAAGCGAGAGCGGAACGCAACTCACTCACAGTAAACTTGTCGTTGAAGGGTTCTCCGCCTCTGGAGGTAAAGTCCAGCCGGCGGCCTTCCGCGACATCACGACGTGCATTGAATGCTGGCGGAGCAGCATCACGGCTAGAGAATGCGGAAAAAGCGGTCGCTAAGGATTCCGCCACGGACGCGGGGTCCGAGATTGCGGTCCCATTCTCCTGGAGAACGGGAGGGGGGTCCTGCGAGAACTTGCCCCGAATCCTTTTGACTCGCTTCCACACCTCAGCTAAAGGGGACTTCCCGTTAAGTGAAGACACGTATGCCCGCCAAGAAGAGCGGCGGGCGTGCTTCGAAATATACCGGAACCTAGCCCTAGCCCGACGAAATTCCTCGACAGTGAAATCGTTCGGGCGGCGCTTATAGCGCATGTAGGCATAACGCTTCTGTTTGAGGGCCGTCTCACACTCGGCCGACCACCATGGGAGTGGTCGGCGTGCAAAACGGCCAGACGTCCTAGGAATAGTAGTCAGGCCCACGGCGATGAGGTTGCCGGAGAAGAACTCAACGGCCTCATCTACCGACCTAAACTCCTCGACTGAGATAGAGAATTCAGTCATTTCCTGAAATGCAGGCCACCGCGCCCGCGCCAAGCACCACCGAGGTGGTCTCTCAGGCGGCAGTTGCCCTGAAAATGATATTTGAATGGGAAAGTGATCACTACCATGAAGGTCATCGACCACCCCCCAATCAAAATCAGGCTGTGCATCCGAAGAGCACAAAGATAGGTCAAGGCAAGAAAATGAAGCGGTTCTCGGACAGTGATGCGTAAACTCATCCACGTTTAAGACACCCATCTCAAGCTCTTCGATCAGATCGGCAAGGACTTGTCCCCTGGGATTTATGGAGTAATCTCCCCAGAGAGGATGCCTGCCGTTCAGATCTCCAAGCAAGAGATAGGGCCTCGGCAACCGTGCCACGACGCTGCGGAAGTCGCCCGCGTCGAAGTCAGCTGACGGTGCAATGTACGCAGAAATGATAGTATACCTCCTATCCAGGTGCAGCTGCACAGCCACTGCCTGTAAGGAGGTATCTAAAGAGAAAGGAAGAACGGAGACATCATGCCGGGTGTAAACCGCGCATCCCCCAGCCCGGCCATCCCGCGGTGGTGGGGTCGCAAGACCCTTATACCCCGGGAGGGCAGGCAGGGGGCACGCGCCTAGCATGGTCTCCTGCAAAAAAATAGCTAACGGGGAACGGGACGAGGTTAGCCTCCGCAGCTCCTCCCAGTTGGCCCGGAGTCCACGGCAATTCCATTGAAGGAATATGCCCTCCAGGCCTAGCTCGGAGGAGACGCAGAAGCCCTCCTCGAATTGAAGACCCTCACGGGAATGGCCGTACGCTTCCCGGGGGCAGAACCCCGGGCGCTGTTGGCCGGACAAAGCGCTGGAGGCGCTGTCGCCTTCGAGGACTTATTGGGGGAGGTTGACCTCGCCATGCGAGTCTTTTCCTCCCTCCGCCTCGAAACCTTAGGCGGGCGCTGCGGCTTCGGAGGCGGGGGGCCCTCTTTTCGAGGAACCACCGTCTCCGAGCCACTCGCTCCACCTCGGGACGTGGGCGAAGGAGCCGAAGCTCCTTTGTTGCTGTCCTCCTTTCGGGGGACAGCTTTAGGAACCCCCGAAGATGGCCTAGCGACCATCTTCAGGGGTGTTGCCTCCTGTGAGTCTAACGACTCTGTGGAGGCGCGTGGCCGTTTCGCCTTACGGGAACTGGTCACGCTGGGGGAAGAGGGGGGAGCCCTGGTTTTAGCCGGGGCTGGTAGGAACCCTTTTGCAGCCAGCTCTACCAGGGGAGCGCCCAGGTTGGGTAGAGCCCGCAGAAGGGCTCCGAATGGGCGCGGAAACAACCGTGCTCGTTGGCCTGGATGGGCCAGGAGCAGAGGGTGCCTTTCGAACTACTGAGGCATATGACGTCCCAGGCAGAGCTGGGCGCGCCAGGACCAAGTCCTTAGCCTCGCGGAATGAGAGTCTATCCTGGGCCTGAACGGCCAGGATTTCTTTCTCCAGGAGATATGCACCACATTGCTTCGAAGAAGCAGGGTGCGGCTCTCCGCAATTGATACACTTGGCCACACACGATTTGGACTTATCGTGTGCGACCTTGGAGCAATTTACACAGACTTCGGGTGACCCTGACTTTGCACGTCTACATGAGCGATTCGTATGGCCGAAGCGGTGACAGTAATAGCACCGCCGCGGCAGTGGCACGAATGCCTTCACGCGGTAGCGGTACCAACCGGCACGCACCGACTCAGGGAGCTTGTCACAGTCGAACGTGACGAAGAGTGTAAGGGTGGGTCTCGAAGGCCCTCCCTGTTTTCTCATCACACGTTCGACCTTGACCACCCCATGGTCGGCCAGCTCTAGGGTGATGTCCTCAATGGAGTAGTCAACGAGTTCCCTCGCATAAACTACTCCTTTCACAAAGTTCCTGGTAGAGTGCGGCGTCACACTCACCGGGGTGCCATGAAGTGTTCGAAGAGCACTTATCTTGGCCGCCTCGGCGGGATTCGCTGCATTCGCCAGAAGGCTGCCGTCCGAGAAACGGGTCACCTTCGGCTCTCTACCAATTGCACTAGCTAATCCTCTCCTCTGATGGATCATGTTGCCCTTGGACAACATGGTGCCATCAGTGGAGCGAATAACGAGGAAGCGTTTAAAGCCAGCGGGCTCGAAAACGCCAGGTAACCTCTGAATGAGGGGCCCCGATGTCATCGAGGCTCCGCCCTGTGCACTTTTGGTGTTAGTCTTGGTCAGGGGCTCCGCACACGAGGGGGTAGAGGGGCCGGATGTGCCGATCTTGGCTTGGTCGCCTACCAAAGTGGCAGCAGACCCATCCGTCCCCGCAGCCCCCGCGGATGGATAGGAGCCCCGAGTCTTTTTCGTCTTCTTTGTCTTTTTCTTTTTTGGAGAGGAGGGCGGGGAATGAACCTGCTTTTCACCTCCGCCGGCAGAAGCCCCCAGGCCAGATGGACCGGCCTCAGCCAGGTCCCTCTCCGAAATGGAGAAGGTCCTGGTTGTCGTAGGGGCACCTGTCAGAGGAGATCCCTCCCCTCCTTTTACTGCCTCGGAACCCTCAGCCATTTGAGGAGGACCTTGCATAGGGGCGGATTCGGGTTCGGTGCTTGGCGCCGAGCCCGAATTCCCCCCGCATGGAAGGCCCTACCGTCTGAGGCTGGGGAACCTCAAAGACCATGTTTATCACAGGAGGGGCCTCCAGTTGGCCATCCCCTCCCAGGACATCACAGGTCCCCTTGGCAGTGTCGCCAGTCTTGTGTGGGGAGGCACAGGCCTTGACCCCAGCAAGGTTTAAAATTCTTGCCAGCAGGTCTTTTGAGGGAAGCGACCGAAGGGGCCTGGCTTCCATCTCCCCCCTAAGGGGGTTTGCCCTACCGAGCCGCTTTGATGGGGAGCGGCTGGCTAAGGGCTGCCTGCTGGCTTTCTTGGCAGTCCCCTTTGAAAGAAAAGAGGGGACTGCCGCTGGGAAAAGGGAGGTGCCCGAAAGCACCTCCAGAAAAGGGGTTTTTTTTTTTTTTTTTTTTTTTTTAAGAGCTCATCTGGCGACTGCCTACTTGGGCATTAGTCGCCGTATTAAAACTGGCCTAGTTCTAGGCTACTTTAAAATGAAATTAAAGAGAAAAAAAAACAACAACACCCCAAAAGGGGGAAAGGAAGCAAGCTGGTGCGTCGGGGAGAGGTCCCCCCGGCGCAGGAGCGTGCAACTAAAGAAAAAAAAACAAACAAAAAACAAAACAAATGCAAAAAAACAAAAAACAAACAACAAACAAACCTTGCTTAAATAATAGGGAGAAGGCCGGCCTCCCCCAAGAAGTCAACAAGTCCACAAGTCAGTGTGCACGAATCTGTCCCAAGCACAAGGGACAGGCGGTAGCGACCCCGCCCATCCCGGTACTGGGACAGGTATCGTGCGCGAAGATCACCCAGACTGGGACATTCGACAAGAATGTGCCGAACAGTCTGGGGGACGACGCAGTCGTTGCAATAGGGCGCAGGCGAGCGCTCCATCAGATAGCGATGCGTCACACAAGTGTGTCCGATTCGGAGACGACAGAAAGCAACCTGAAGCCGCCGCGGCATTGGGGGATAGGTCCATGGGAACAGTCGCGGCGCAATATCACGCAACTTTAAGTTCCCTTCGACCGTCTCCCATCTTCTTTGCCAAGCAGTCCGAAGAGCTGCCCGTATTCCTGCCATGTAGTCGGTGTGAGGAAGAGCGAAACGCTGGTCCGGTCGCAGAGTCCTCGCGGACTCTTTGGCGCCCTCATCGGCGCGCTCATTCCCCGCAATTCCTACATGTCCAGGAACCAAGCAGAAGATAATCTCGACATCTGCCCGGCTCGCCAAAACCGTGGCGTCACGGATATCGCGAACCAGGGGATGCGGAGATTCCAATGCCCCGAGAGCACTCAGGGCGCTTTGTGAGTCGCTATAGATCACAATCCGGTCTCCGAACCGTGCACGTCGCGTAATCTCCCGTACCGAGTGGTGTATTGCCACCAGCTCGGCCGTGAAGACAGACGCAGCGCCTGTCAGAGCCCCGCTGACTTCAAACAGAGGGGATACGGCGTGGAAGCCGACCCCCTCTTGGGACTTGGAGCCATCCGTATACACTGGCACGGTACCAGCGTGACACGATGTGTGCTCCAAAAAGATCGAACGCAATACTCCCGGCGCAGTACAAGCTTTGGGAGCAGAGGCGTGGCGACAAATAGCCAAATGTGGTACCCTCCAGGGTGGCGTCCTGGGCAGAACCAGGGGCGCCACCGGCCCGAGAGCTATATCTACCTCTCGAAGGAGTTTCCTGGCCCTAAACCCAAAGGGCTTAGGGTATGACTGGCGTCTCTCGGCGGCATAGGCACCATCGAGATCAGCTGCGGATGCAGTGAGAGCTGTTGGCGACTGAGGGAGGCGCCGGGCTCGCGCGTACAGGCGAGTGATGCACTGCACGCGGCGCAGAGCGAGTGGCATCTCCCCAGCATCGACCAACAGGCTCTCAATGGGGGAAGTGCGGAAGGCACCGGTCGCAAGGCGAAGGCCGGTGTGGTGGATCGAATCCACCTTCCGCAATAAACGCTCGGCTGCGGATGCATAAAACTCGCATCCGTAGTCGAGCTTCGAGCGAACAAAGGATCGATAAAAAAGTAAGGCGGTAGCCCTATCAGCGCCCCAAGCGCTGAACGTCACGGAACGGAGAATGTCCATGGCGCGGGTACAAGAGACCCTAAGGCTGCGAATATGAGCCTCCCAGGTGAGGCGTCGGTCGAATACAAGACCAAGGAAACGGTGCGACTCAACCACATCCAGGCGCACCCCATTAAGAAACAAATCTGGGTCGGGGTGAAGCCGTGGATGGCGGCAGAAGTGCACCACCTTAGTCTTGGCCAAAGAAAACCGAAACCTGTGCGCTTCGGCATAGCGAGAGACGCGGTTCAATGCCTGTTGGAGTCGACGCTCCAGAGTTGGCATCTGGGCCGCGCCAAAAGAGATCGAAAGGTCTTCCACGTAGAGCGTAGCGAGAACATCTTCCGGCAGCACCGAGGTGATGCCGTTGATGCTCAGGGCAAAGAGTGTGACACTAAGGACACTTCCCTGCGGGACACCCTCTTCCTGCTCCTTTGGGCCGGAGAGGGCTCCCCTCACCCGTACGCGGAATCGACGATCTCGCAAAAATTCAGATATAAAAATTGGGAGGCGTCCCCTCGCCCCCATCGTGTGGAGAGTCTCCATGATGCCGTATCGCCATGCGGTATCATAGGCCTTCTTCAGATCAAAAAACACCGTGGCGTAGTGCTGTCTACGAAGGAAAGCCTCGCAGACGGCACTTTCCAGTCGGAGCAGAGCATCCGACGTGGAGTGGAACTTACGGAAGCCGCACTGTGCAGAAGACAGATGGCCTCCGCTGTCCAGGAAATAGGCTAATCTAACATTTACTAATTTCTCCATCAACTTGCACACGCAAGAGGTTAGAGAGATTGGGCGGAAACCGGTCGGAGTAGAGTGATCTCTCCCCGGCTTGCGAAAGGCGAGCACAGTAGCGATTCGCCAGGAGTCTGGGAGAAGACCTTCCACCCAGATCCTGTTCAACAAATCTAACAGAAAGGCCATGCCTCGATCACCCAGGTGTCGAAGCATGGCGTACGGGACATCGTCCGGACCATGGGCGGTGTCCGCGCACGAAGCGAGAGCGGAACGCAACTCACTCACAGTAAACTTGTCGTTGAAGGGTTCTCCGCCTCTGGAGGTAAAGTCCAGCCGGCGGCCTTCCGCGACATGACGACGTGCATTGAATGCTGGCGGAGCAGCATCACGGCTAGAGAATGCGGAAAAAGCGGTCGCTAAGGATTCCGCCACGGACGCGGGGTCCGAGATTGCGGTCCCATTCTCCTGGAGAACGGGAGGGATGTCCTGCGAGAACTTGCCCCGAATCCTTTTGACTCGCTTCCACACCTCAGCTAAAGGGGACTTCCCGTTAAGTGAAGACACGTATGCCCGCCAAGAAGAGCGGCGGGCGTGCTTCGAAATATACCGGAACCTAGCCCTAGCCCGACGAAATTCAGCGACAGTGAAATCGTTCGGGCGGCGCTTATAGCGCATGTAGGCATAACGCTTCTGTTTGAGGGCCGTCTCACACTCGGCCGACCACCATGGGAGTGGTCGGCGTGCAAAACGGCCAGACGTCCTAGGAATAGTAGTCAGGCCTACGGCGATGAGGTTGCCGGAGAAGAACTCAACGGCCTCATCTACCGACCTAAACTCCTCGACTGAGATAGAGAATTCAGTCATTTCCTGAAATGCAGGCCACCGCGCCCGCGCCAAGCACCACCGAGGTGGTCTCTCAGGCGGCAGTTGCCCTGAAAATGATATTTGAATGGGAAAGTGATCACTACCATGGAGGTCATCGACCACCCCCCAATCAAAATCAGGCTGTGCATCCGAAGAGCACAAAGATAGGTCAAGGCAAGAAAATGAAGCGGTTCTCGGACAGTGATGCGTAAACTCATCCACGTTTAGGACACCCATCTCAAGCTCTTCGATCTCCAGAGAAGGGGGTGAGGGGGAGTCCCCTGCACCCATAGGCGAAGGAGAGGAGTAAGCCTCCTCTCCGGTTAGAGCAATATGGAGGGTCCCCTGTGCAAGCACAGGAGGGGGGACCTCCATTTTTTTGCTGGAGCTGCCCGAGGGCGGCTCCGTCGATGAGCAAGGGGGAATTAAGGGGAGATGGTTTTTTGTTTCATCATTGGGCATGGTGACCCTCTTTGTTTTACGGGACGCAATCGCTTACCACCTCTTGCAGTAGCCCGCACTGCAAGAGGTGCTTACAGGCCCGGCAGAGCCACGCGCCGCCATTTGGGACCACCCCTCCCGCCTGGTGGCCTGGCAGTCCTTCGGCATGGCGGCTCCACCTTAGACACGGCGTAAAACAGATAGAATGTGAAGAGGAGAGGAAAAGGGATGTGAGGAAGGTATGGGTGGGGATGAAGCAGGTTGTTAAAAAAAACCCATCCCGAACCGGAGCTGAGGGGTTAGGGAACAATGTCCCCTCCCCCCTCAGCCCCCATCCGGGGTGGTTGGCTTGAGGTCAGCATTCTACCCTGTGAAATTAGAGGCTGACCAGAGAAAGTTGTGGGAGAGGTTGTATGAAAAGCGACGAGGTAGGGGAGAATCGGGCTATCTGAAGGAAGGAAGGAAGAGAGGCTAAGCTGGGGCCGGACGGAGCGCTGGGTCCCGTCAGCACGGCGGCCAGGATGGCAAATCGCCACGCCCCTTACGGGGAGAAGGGCTCCGAATGGGCGTGGAAACAACCGTGCTCGTTGACCTGGATGGGCCAGGAACAGAAGGTGCCTTTCGAACTACTGAGGCATATGACGTCCCAGGCAGAGCTGGGCGCGCCATGACCAAGTCCTTAGCCTCGCGAAATGAGAGTCTATCCTGTGCCTGAACGGCCAGGATTTCTTTCTCCAGGAGATATGCATCACATTGCTTCGAAGAAGCAGGGTGCAGCTCTCCGCAATTGACACACTTGGCCACACACGATTTGGACTTATCGTGTGCAACCTTGGAGCAATTTACACAGACTTCGGGTGACCCCGACTTTGCACGTCTACATGAGCGATTCGTATGGCCGAAGCGGTGACAGTAATAGCACCGCCGCGGCAGTGGCACGAATGCTTTCACGCGGTAGCGGTACCAACCGGCACGCACCGACTCAGGTTGCTTGTCACAGTCGAACGTGACGAAGAGTGTAGGGGTGGGTCTCGAAGCCCCTCCCTGTTTTCTCATCACACGTTCGACCTTGACCGCCCCATGGTCGGCCAGCTCTAGGGTGATGTCCTCAATGGAGTAGTCAACGAGTTCCCTCGCATAAACTACTCCTTTCACAAAGTTCATGGTAGAGTGCGGCGTCACACTCACCGGGGTGCCATGAAGTGTCCGAAGAGCACTTATCTTGGCCGCCTCGGCGGGATTCGCCGCATTCGCCAGACGGCTGCCGTCCGAGAAACGGGCCACCTTCGGCTCTCTACCAATTGCACTAGCTAATCCTCTCCTCTGATGGATCACGTTGCCCTTGGACAACATGGTGCCATCAGTGGAGCGAATAACGAGGAAGCGTTTGAAGCCAGCGGGCTCGAAAACGCCAGGTAACCTCTGAATGAGGGGCCCCGATGTCATCGAGGCTCCGCCCTGTGCACTCTTGGTATTAGTCTTCTTTGTCAGGGGCTCCGCAACCGGGGGGGCAGAGGGGGCGGATGTGCCGATCTTGGCTTGGTCGCTTGCCAGAGTGGCAGCAGACCCATCCGTCCATGCAGCCCCCGCGGATGGAGAGGAGCCCCGAGTCTTTTTTGTCTTTTTAGTCTTTTTCTTTTTCGGAGAGGAGGGTGGGGAATGAACCCGCTTCTCACCTCCGCCGGAAGAAGCCCCCAGGCCAGATGGACCGGCCTCAGCCAGGTCATTCTTTGAAATGGAGAAGGTCCTGGTAGTCGTGGGGGCACCGGTCGGCGGAGATCCCTCCCCTCCTTGCACTGCTTCGGAAACCACAGCCGTTTGAGGAGGACCTTGCATCGGGGCGGATTCGGGTTCGGTGCTTGGCGCCGAGCCCAGATTCCCCCCCCCCCCATGGAAGGCCCTACCGTCTGAGGCTGGGTTTCCTCAAGGACCATGTCTATCTTAGGGGGGGCCTGCAGTTGGCCATCCCGTCCCCCCCAAGACATCGCAGGTCCCGTTGGCAGTATCGTCACTAGTCTTCTTTGGGGAGGAATGGGCCTTGACCCCGGCAAGGTTCATTATTCTTGCCAGCAGGTCTTTTGAGGGAAGCGACCGAAGGGGCCTGGCTTCCCTCTCCCCCCTAAGGAAGTTTGCCCTACCGATCCGCTTTGATGTGAAGCAGCTGGCTAAGGGCTGCCCGCTGGCTTTCTTGGCAGTGCCCTTGGAAAGAACAGAGGGGACTGCCGCTGGTAAAAGGGAGGCGCCCGAAAGCACCTCCAGAGAAGGGGGTGAGGGGGAGTCCCCTACACCTGTAAGCGAAGTAGAGGAGTAAGCCTCCTCTCCGGTTAGAGATATATGGAGGGTCCCCTGAGCAAGCACAGGGATGGGGACCTCCATTTTTTTGCTGGAGCTGCCCAAGGGCGGCTCCGTCGATGTTATAGGGGAAGTTGGGGGTTGGGTTTTTTTGTTAAACTCATCATTGGGCATGGTGACCCTCTTTTTGACACGGGACGCAATCGCGCATCACCTCTCGCAGTAGCTCGCACTGCGAGAGGTGCTTACAAGCCCGGCAGAGCCAGGCGCTGCCATTTAAGACCACCCCTCCCGCCTGGTGGCCTGGCAGTCCATCGGCATGGCGGCTCCACCTTGGACACGGCGTAAAAAATAATAGATTGTGAAGAGGAGAGGAGAAGGGATGTCAGGAAGGTATGGGTGGGGATGAAGCAGGTTGTTAAAAACCAGCCACCCCAGACCGGAGCTCAGGGGTTAGGGAATATTGTCCCCCACCCCCTCAGCGGGACAGTTGGCTGAAAGGATGGTCAGCATCTACCCTGTGAAATTAGAGGCTGACCAGAGAAAGTTGTGGGAGAGGTTGTGTGAAAAGAGAGGAAACAAGTAATTTGAAGGAAGGAAGAGAGGCTCAGCTGGGGCCGGACGTAGCGCTGGATCCCGTCAGCACGGCGGCCAGGATGGCAAATCGCCGCGCCCCTTACGGGGAAAAGAGATCGAAAGGTCGTCCACGTAGAGCGTAGCGAGAACATCTTCCGGCAGCACCGAGGTGATGCCGTTGATTCTCAGGGCAAAGAGTGTGACACTGAGGACACTTTCCTGCGGGACACCCTCTTCCGGCTCCTTTGGGCCGGAGAGGGCTCCCCCCACCCGTACGCGGAATCGACGATCTCGCAAAAATTCAGATATAAACATTGGGAGGCGTCCCCTCGCCCCCATCGTGTGGAGAGTCTCCATGATACCGTATCGCCATGCGGTATCATAGGCCTTCTCCAGATCGAAAAAGACCGTGGCGTAGTGCTGTCTACGAAGGAAAACCTCGCAGACGGCATTTTCCAGTCGGAGCAGAGCATCCGACGTGGAGTGGAACTTGTGAAAGCCGCACTGTGCGGAAGACAGATGGCCTCCGCTGTCCAGGAAATAGGCTAATCTAACATTTACCAATTTCTCCATCAAGTGCAAGTGCACACGCAAGAGCTTAGAGAGATTGGGCGGAAACCGGTCAGGGAAGAGTGATCTCTCCCCGGCTTGCGAAAGGCGAGAGCAGTAGCGATTCGCCAGTAGTCTGGGAGACGACCGTCCACCCAGATCCTGTTCAACAAATCTAACAGAAAGGCCATGCCTCACTCACCCAGGTGTCGAAGCATGGCGTACGGGACATCGTCCGGACCATGGGCGGTGTACGCGCACGAAGCGAGAGCGGAACGCAATTCACTTACAGTAAACTTGTCGTTGAAGGGTTCTCCGCCTCTGGAGGTAAAGTCCAGCCGGCGGCCTTCCGCGACATCACGACGTGCCTTGAATGCTGGCGGAGCAGCATCACGGCTAGAGAATGCGAAAAAAGCGGTCGCTAAGGATTCCGCCACGGACGCGGGGTCCGAGATTGCGGTCCCATTCTCCTGGAAAACGGGAGGGGGGTCCTGCGAGAACTTGCCCCGAATCCTTTTGACTCGCTTCTACACTTCAGCTAAAGGGGTCTTCCCGTTAAGTGAAGACACGTATGCCCGCCAAGTAGAGCGGCGGGCGTGCTTCGAAATATACCGGAACCTAGCCCTAGCCCGACGAAATTCACCGAAAGTGAAATCGTTCGGGCGGTGCTTATAGCGCATGTAGGCATAACGCTTCTGTTTGAGGGCCGTCTCACACTCGGCCGACCACCATGGGAGTGGTCGGCGTGCAAAACGGCCAGACGTCCTAGAAATAGTAGTCAGGCCCAAGGCGATGAGGTTGTCAGGGAAGAACTCAACGACCTCATCTACCGAACTATACTCCTCGACTGAGAAAGAGAATTCAGTCATTTCCTGAAATGCAGGCCACCGCGCCCGCGCCAAGCACCACCGAGGTGGTCTCTCAGGCGGCAGTTGCCCTGAAAATGATATTTGAATGGGAAAGTGATCAAAACCATGGAGGTCATTGACCACCCCCCAATCAAAATCAGGCTGTGCATCCGAAGAGCACAAAGATAGGTCCAGGCAAGAAAATGAAGCGGTTCTCGGACAGTGATGCGTAAACTCATCCACGTTTAGGACACCCATCTCAAGCTCTTCGATCAGATCGGCAAGGACTTGTCCCCTGGGATTTATGGAGTAATCTCCCCAGAGAGGATGCGTGCCGTTCAGATCTCCAAGCAAGAGATAGGGCCTCGGCAACCGTGCCACGACGCGGCGGAAGGCCCATGTGTCGAAGTCAGCTGACGGTGTAATGTACGCAGAAATGATAGTATATCTCCTATCCAGGTGCAGCTGCACAGCCACTGCCTGAAAGGAGGTATCTAAAGAGAAAGGAAGAACGGAGACATCACGCCGGGTGTAAACCGCGCATCCCCCCAGCCCGGCCATCCCGCGGTGGTGGGGTCGCAAGTCCCTTATACCCCGGGAGGGCAGGCAAGGGGCACGCGCCTAGCATGATCTCCTGCAAAAAGTTAGCTAACGGAGAACGGGACGAGACGAGCATCCGCAGCTCCTCCCAGTTGGCCCGGAGTCCACGGCAATTCCATTGAAAGAATATGCCCTCCAGGCCTAGCTCGGAGGAGACGCGGGGGCCCTCCTTGAACTGAAGACCTCACGGGAATGGCCGTACGCTTCCCGGGGGCAGAACCCCGGGCGCTGTTGGCCGGACAAAGCGCTGAAGGCGCTGTCGCCTTCGAGGACTTATTGGGGGAGGTTAGGCTCGCTATGCGAGTCTTTTCCTCCCTCCGCCTCGAAACCTTAGGCGGGCGTTGCGGCTTCGTAGGCGGCGGGGCCCTCTTTTCGAGAAACCACCGTCTTCGAGCCACTCGCTCCACCTCGGGGCGTGGGCGAAGGAGCCGAAGCTCCTTTGTAGCTGTCCTCCTTTCGGGGGACAGCTTTAAGAACCCCCGCAGATGGCCTAGCGACCATCTTCAGGGGTGTTGCCTCCTGTGAGTCTAACGACTCGGTGGAGGCGCGTGGCCGCTTCGCCTTGCGGGAAACGGTTACTGGTTTTAGCCGGGGCTGGGTATGAACCCTTTTTGCCGCCAGCTTTACCAGGGGAGCGCCCGGGTTGGGTAGAGCCCGCAGAAGGGCTCCGAATGGGCGCGGAAACAACCATGCTCGTTGGCCTGAATGGGCCAGAAGCAGAGGGTGCCTTTCTAACTACTGAGGCATATGACGTCCCAGGCAGAGCCAGGCGCACCAGGACCAGGTCCTTAGCCTCGCGGAATGAGAGTCTATCCTGGGCCTGAACGGCCAGGATTTCTTTCTCAAGGAGATATGCACCACAAGGCTTCGAAGAAGCAGGGTGCGGCTCTCCGCAATTGACACACTTGGCCACACACGATTTGGACTTATCATGTGCGACCTTGGAGCAATTTACACAGACTTCGGGTGACCCCGACTTTGCACGTCTACATGAGCGATTCGTATGGCCGAAGCGGTGACAGTAATAGCACCGCCGCGGCAGTTGCACGAATGCCTCACGCGGTAGCGGTACCAACCAGCACGCACCGACTCAGGGAGCTTGTCACAGTCGAACGTGACGGAGAGTGTAAGGGTGGGTCTCGAGGCCCCTCCCTGTTTTCTTATCACACGTTCGACCTTGACCGCCCTATGGTCGGCCAGCTCTAGGGTGATGTCCTCAATGGAGTAGTCAACGAGTTCCCTCGCATAAACTACTCCGGGGTGCCATGAAGTGTCCGAAGAGCACTTATCTTCGCCGCCTCAGCGGGATTCGCCTCATTCGCTAGAAGGCTCCCGTCCGAGAAGCGGGTCACCTTCGGCTCTCTACCAATTGCACTAGCTAATCCTCTCCTCTGATGGATCATGTTGCCCTTGGACAACATGGTGCCATCAGTGGAGCGAATAACGAGGAAGCGTTTGAAGCCAGCGAACTCGAAAACGCCAGGTAACCTCTGAATGAGGGGCCCCGATGTCATCGAGGCTCCGCCCTGTGCACACTTGGTCTTTGTCAGGGGCTCTGCACACGGACGGGGGGGGAGGGGTAGAGGGGTGGATGTGCCGATCTTGGCTTGGTCGCCTACCAAAGTGGTAGCAGACCCATCCGTCCCTGCGGATGGAGAGGAGCCCCGAGTCTTCTTTGTCTTTCTAGTCTTTTTCTTTTTTGGAGAGGAGGGCGGGGAATAAACCCGCTTCTCACCTCCGCCGGCAGAAGCCTCCATGCCAGATGGGCCAGCCTCAGCCAGGTCCCTCTCCGAAATGGAGAAGTTCCTGGTTGTCGTATGGGCACCTGTCGGAGGAGATCCCTTCCCTCCTTGTATTGCCTCGGAGCCCTCAGCCGTTTGAGGAGGACCTTGCATAGGGGCGGACTCGGGTTCGGTGCTTGGCGCAAAGCCCGGATTTCCCCCCATGGAAGGCCCTACCGTCTGAGGCTGGGTCTCCTCAAGGACTATGTCTATGACAGGAGGGGCCTCCAGTTGGCCATCCCCTCCAAGGACATCGCAGGTCCAATATCCTGGCCAGCAGGTCTTTTGAGGGAAGCGACCGAAGGGGCCTGGCTTCCCTCTCCCCCCTAAGGAGGTTTGCCCTACCGAGCCGCTTCGATGTGGAGCGGCTGGCTAAGTGCTGCCTGCTGGCTTTGGTGGCAGTCCCCTTGGAAAGAAAAGAGGGGACTGCCGCTGGTAAAAGGGAGGTGCCCGTAAGCACCTCCAGAGAAGGGGGTGAGGGGGAATCCCCTTCACCCGTAGGCGTAGCAGAGGAGTAAGCCCCCTCTCAGGTTGAAGAGATATGGAGGGTCCCCTGCGCAAGCACAGGAAGGGGGACCTCCATTTTTTTGCTGGAGCTGCTCGAGGGCGGCTCCATCGCTGTTATAGGGGGGAAGTTGGGGGTTGGTTTTTTATTTGTTTTACATACATGGGCATGGTGACCCTCTTTTTAATACGGGACGCAATAGCTCATCACCTCTTGCAGTTGCCCGCACTGCGAGAGGTGCTTACAAGCCCGGCGCCACCATTCGGGACCACCCCTCCCGCCTGGTGGACTGGCAGTCCATCGGCATGGCGGCTCCACCTTGGACACGGCGTAAAATTGATAGAATGTGAAGAGCAGAGGAAAGGGGTTGTGAGAAAGGTATGGGTGGGGATGAAGCAGGTTGTTAAAAAAAACCCATCCCGAACCGGAGCTCAGGGGTTAGGGAACAATGTCCCCTCCCCCCTCAGCCCCGATCCGGGGTGGTTGGCTTGAGAAGAAGGTCAGCATCTACCCTGTGAAATTAGAGGCTGACCAGAGAAAGTTGTGGGAGAGGTATGAAAAGCGACGAGGTAGGGGAGAAATCGGCTATCTGAAGGAAGGGAGGCTAAGCTGGGGACGGACGGAGCGCTGGATCCCGTCAGCACGGCGGCCAGGATGGCAAATTGCCGCGCCCCTTACGGGGTGGGGATGAAGCAGGTTGTTAAAAGCCAACCACCCCAGACCGGAGCTCAGGGGTTAGGGGACATTGTCCCCTCCCCCCTCAGCCCCGACTCGGGAAGATTGGCTGAGAAGAAGGTCAGCTTCTACCCTGTGAAATTAGAGGCTGACCGGAGAAAGTTGTGGGAGAGGTTGTATGAAAAGCGACGAGGTAGGAG
Organism: Ceratothoa steindachneri; assembly: GCA_963969495.1. Classification (NCBI taxonomy): domain Eukaryota; kingdom Metazoa; phylum Arthropoda; class Malacostraca; order Isopoda; family Cymothoidae; genus Ceratothoa; species Ceratothoa steindachneri. The sequence goes on from OZ018339.1 coordinate 23,707,022, forward strand.
AGAAATACAGGCTATCTGAAGGAAGGAAGAGAGGCTAAGCTGGGGCCGGACGGAGCGCTGGATCCCGTCAGCACGGCGGCCAGGATGGCAAATCGCTGCGCCCCTTACGGGGCATGGTGACCCTATTTGTTCCACGAGAAGCAATAGCTCATCACCCCTCGCAGTAGCCCGCTCTGCAAGTGGTGCGTACAGGGACCTGGCAGAGCCAGGTGCCGCGATTTGGGACTACCCCTCCCGCCTGGTGGCCTGGCAGTCCCTCAGCATGGCGGCTCCACCTTGGACACAGCGTAAAAAATAATAGAGAGTGAAGTGAGAAAGAAAGGGGATGTGAGGTTAGGTATGGGTGGGAATGAAGCAGGTTCTTAAAAACCAACCACCCCAGACCGGAGCTCAGGGGTGAGGGAACATTGTCCCCTCCCCCTCGATCCGGGACGGTTGTCTGAGAAAAAGGTCAGCATCTACCCTGTGAAATTAGATGCTGACCAGAGAAAGTTGTGGGAGAGGTTGTAGTGGAAGTGAGGGAGTAGGGAAGAAATGCAGACTATCTAAAGGAAGGAAGAGAGGCTAAGCTGGGGCCGGACGGAGCGCTGGATCCCGTCAGAACGGCGACCAGGATGGCAAATCGCCGCTCCCCTTACGGGGAAAGGCGGGTGGGGTCGTAGTCCTTTAGTTCGTTTGAACGGATGACACCTTTGACAAAATTCAGACTCGGATGGGGCGAGACAGTTATTGGAATTTCAGCTATCGAAGATAGATTTCGCACAAGGTTGTGTTGAGAGTGGGATGACACCTCGACTATGACATCACCACTACCTCTTGTCCACACCCGGCGGGGTTCACCACGGCGGGACTCAAAAGATTCATTGAAGTCAAACACATCGACTTTTGCAAGTGGGATGTCGGATGATGAATTCATGACAAGAAAGCGACGAGAATCTAGATCTGGGTCTACTTCGTTCGAGTAGGGGTCCTACGAGCGAGGGAAGGCTGAAGGGGAGCTAAGGAACGTTTGGCACGAGAACCCTTACGAGAATGGGAGGTTTTTGGTTTATGGCTAGCCATTGCAAAAAGAAAGAAAAAAAGTTCATATTCTCCCTCGGGGCCCCCCTACCATGGAGGCCTACAAGGGCCCGGCACGACTGCAACTATACAATCAGTTACGTCCGGTATGTCCTCTTGGAGAATGGATACGGATCCACCACACCATCTTTAGAAACCTAAGAGGCTGCCCGAGTTCTCCTACGCACGGAGAAAAGGGGCCAACGATGCGTTTCTTCTTGGGCATTCGGTAGACGAAGGCGGTGGAGATGCCCAGCCTCTTTCACCTTCAAGAAAGAACAATTCCGAATCAATCCATTAAACGAGCAGAGGTCGGGTATTCATAAGGTCCACTAGATAGGTGAAGGAAGAGGGGAAAATAAAGGGCAGTGGAAGAACGTAATAGGGAAGGAAAGAAAGAGGGGCATGTTAAAAGTCTTGTTGGCAGCACTATGAGACCCCTAAGGGGCCCAGGGCTGACCCCCCTCGCCAGGAGAAGGCCAGAGCCTCTCTGGGAACAACCCATGAAGAAAAGATCCCAGAGAGGAAGGGGGCCAATAGGTATATTAAAATACACATGAGCCCCCCCTCCGAACAAGACCAACAAAAAACACAGACTAGCAAACCCCAAAAAAAATCTCCCCGGGAGAGGGTGTTTATTCTTCCTTCCCCATTTACGGACCCGAACTCATAATTTAATGAGGAAAATTCCGTTTGTTAATATGAAACTAGTTTGGTTTCTGAGGACATAAAATAAATTTTGCATTAGAGTGAAATATTTAATAGCAAAAATAACATCAATGGATTAAATAAACAATCTAGTTTAAATACTCGTAGATTACAAGATATATAAAGCAAATTGCATTAACCAAAATAAATCATAGAATCTGATAATTAAGGAATTCCAATAAACGAACCGACTGAAATTAGGAAGATAGACAAACACTTGACTGGTTTTTGTTTGCCTCACTAATTTACACCTATGGGTAGATATGAGAAGGAAAGGATTTGTATAGGATATAATCAAGGGCTTTTGCATTTCCAAGATACCGTGTGAGTGCATTGCCCTCAACCGAAAATTTTAGCATCCCCTCCTCAATATTTGTATCCCCAGAGAGAGAGAGAGAGAGAGAGAGAGAGAGAGGAGTATGGTGGTTTGGAGAGGTTGACCGAAGCTTTTGACAAGGTAGATGAGAGGAAGGACTAAAATGAATGCAAAATGGAGTAAAGTAATGGTGTTTGGGAGGGGGTGCTATTCGAGCCTGTGATTCCACCTTTGAACAAGTGGAAGGTTTTAAGCAACTAGGATGCATTGTAAATGACACTAGTACAGATGAAGCAGATTGCGAGCACATGGTTTTAAATGATAGGAAAGTCTCTGGGGCGATGAGAGAATGCTGTATGGAAGGGAGACTCTGGTAGGGAATGAAAAGGAAAGATCACGAAAGTAAGCGGTGCAAAATGGATAACATAAGAGGGATGCTTGGTGTGCGAAAGAGTGAGGAATGACTGGGCAAGAATTGTTTATGGTGTGAATTTGTGAGTGTTCTCGGGTGGTGAAGAGAATATAAGAGTTACTGTTATAGTGTGAGCAGGGTGGGTCATGTGAGTGAATGTTTGAGAGAGAAAGGGCTGAGCGAGGAGTCAGTGGATGTTGTGTATCATAGGGTGTCTAAGGAAGTGGATGTTGAAGTTGAATCTCTACCTAATCCAAAATAAAATATCTGGAATGTATAAATCAATGGGTTCTGAGCTTCTCTAACTATCGAAAGCACAAACCTCTTGAAATTTTATCACAAAATATAACCAATCTTTACCCGACATAAAATTGTATCGCTAATAATCATTTAATAAACAAATCCAATTTTCCTAAAAGATATGAGGGGGGGAAAGAAAATTAATGGACCAACTTACAAGTTCTAAATCAAAGGTAATTAACGTAGATTGAGTAAATGGCTATTCATTGCATTCATGGGTGAAAATTTAAAAGACCGTCAATCATAAGTTCATAGAAACATTACAAAAAGGTACCCAAAATACAAAACTAAGAATGAGTTCAAGAAACAAATAGATAAAAGAACTCATCTTCGAGACTGAGCTGCCCATTTGCTTGAAGTCAAAACAAGCCTGTGCAAATTAGGGAACAAAAAACAAATAGAATAAATACGAGACTAATAAAATGATCGAACAAGAATACTCGCTGTTTTAAGTTTTCAAACTTCCTACCAATATCTACTTTAAAACAAATAAACTATAAAATACTACGTAGTTTTAATTTATTCAAAAACTAATAAAATAAATGCGAATTAATACTAAGTATTATAAAAAATGAAGCCATAAACAATTCCAAAACAAAAAAACGAAATGGAAAGCGAATCGTTGCAAGAATTTTAAAGCTTATTTAAAAGATTGTTCTTGTTTTGGTCAGGTTTGTACCAGCGACTCAAAGTGTATGACGCCATCTCAGTTTAACGTGGGGGTCAAACCACGGATAGTCATTGTTATACTCGCCGCAGCGAGAAATGGACGATGGGGTGCGGCAAGCACCGTTACAGGTGTCCCACCCAATGTTGCCATATCTCCACATATCAGAACGAAAGACAAGAGTCAGAGTAAGATGGGGAAACAGGGTTGGAAAGGAAGACGGGCAGCTGATGTGCGGATATGGCAACAGTGAGGGGGGGGGGGGATGACACATGTGACGGTGCTTGCCGCACCCCATCGTCCATTTCTCGCTGCAGCGAGTAGTGTTGTTTATAAGTCCCCGGGAGCAGATGGCCTCTCGATCCTTCTGACCGCATGCTGTTGTAAGCCCCCCCAACGTTACCCCCAATTAAGTGGGGCCATGCTTTCTGTGAGGCTGTCCTGAGGAACCAGGTTAGAGTGGAGGGAGGTTGTTGCATGCTGTAGTAATTTTATAGGACCCCCCCTGTGCTATAAAGTCAGGATGGTAAACCAAGTTAACCCAAATACAGACTTTCTTTCAGCGACTAACCACCTTCGCTGCCCGTGGGAATTCACAGGGTTTAAGATAAGATAAATATTTACAAACTAATAAAATGCTACACGAGAGTAAAGTTACGGGGGAGAGGAAGAATATTACCATTGTTGTCAGCTGCTCCTTGAAATGATTAAACGTGACAACCCTTGCAGGAGCTGGGCTGAGACGCTGGATGAGAAATCCATTCCACGAATGCGTGAATAACCTTGGATCAGGTTAGTCGGCGACTCGGAGGCCCCGAACTAACTTATAGGAGGCCTAATTGATCAATCACCCCTCCCCCCCACCCTCAATTTCATTTCTTAGTCCCTTTTTCCCATCAAATAGCAATGACACCTACCAATGACAAGGCCATGGAATTATGAGAGGACAAAAAGGAGGGAAAGGGGGGGGGGGTAAGTACCGTGAAGCCTTATTCTGTATACTTTTATATCGAGTGGACCCCCCCCTCCCTTCCCCAAAGATTAAAATATATCTAAGTATGAATTCTGGTCGCCAAATTTTATCTGTTCTTTCATTACCTTACTGTAAACATTTCATAAACTTTCATCGAGAAGTATTTTGTTATATAATTTTGTGAATAATGAAGTATGTTAAGAAACGAGCAACGAAAGTTATGAAGTACAAAGAAAACAGAAAATACCCTTATATTTCACACTGCAACATTATTATATATATATATATATATATATATATATATATATATATATATATATATATATATATATATATAATTATATATATATATATTATATATATATATATATATATATATATATATATATATATAAGAAATTATATATATTTATTTATTTTAGGCACTAATTAAGCGGCCGCCAGCAAAAGAGCATAGTTGCCAAAATAGTGTTGCAATAAAAAAAACTGCTATAAATGAGAAAGTTCATGATGCCATGGAAGAATGGGTTGCAACTTGTTTGAGAACAAAATGTTGGACAATGAATTATCATATTTTGTAGATGCTGAATCGTAAAAAAAAATTATAGTTTTTTCACTATAACCACTTATTCATAAAATTATCGATAAAGCACTCAAAGAAAATTTATGAAACTATTATAGCAAGGTTGGCAAAATACATCTTTTGCCCCAACCTATTTGCCTAAATTTCTGCATAAATAAACTTTATAAATAACCACTTAATGAAAGTACTAAGAACTAACAATATTTGCTAAACCAAATCAAAACTTGATAAAAATATTTCTTTCAAAATTGTGTGAATATATTTTGGAACAGGAAGGAATAATTTTCACTGATAAACCTACATTATAAATAAAGCTTTGCTTATCTTTCTAATTAACTTTATATTGAGAATAGAAATATCGTCTATGACATTGAGGTAAACTTAATTTTCTGTATCACAATAAGTCTTACATCCTAGCATAGTAAACTACCATTACTGGTACGGTACAATTTAAAAATAAAGCTAAACTGAATGCACTCTCATGCTTGATAATCAAAAGGATGCAAGGGCAATTAGGTTTAATTCATTTAAATAGGCTGAAAAATAAAATGATAAAGCATTGTAAAACACACAAAATCACTCCTTATTTATGGTATCTGACTGAAAAGTCCAAATGTAGTTTTGGATTAACTTTAACTTAAATCAAGGTTTGAAAATACTGGAGGGAGGTCAACAAATTTCCCTATGCTACAAAGTTAAAATAATGGCTCAAGAAAATGAATCATAAAATTAAAAAATAAGCTCAAATATTAGGTCAATTAAACACATCCAAAAACTAAATAAATGTAGCACACTGCACACATATATATACATAGTAAAATAAAAAAAGAACTGATACCTCAAATAAATATAATTTGATTTTATCCTAAGGAATAACCACCCATTTCAAAATATTACTAATGTTATATTGTTATAAAATCCACCTCATTGTGCAAAAGAAGAAAAAGCTCATTAACAGTGAAGCTTAACAGCTCTAGAATAAAACATGTTTGGTGCCAGAAAATCGGAGTTTTGGATGGAATCAGAAAGGGAAGTAAAAACTTAATTATTAACACTTGCCATCTCCAACTAAATATGATCAGAGCAAAATAGGCAGGGGTAGAGATGTTGAGTTTGGAGACAGGAGGCGTGGGACTAAGCATCTTCCACCTGCTTTAGCTTTCTGAAAAGGGCTGTCTTTTGTAAATAAACCATTTTTAATTTCATGTAACTTAGTTTTCCGCCAATTTGACATTCTATTCAATGTCTTCAATTTTGGGTAAATAAAATTATTTTAAGAGTTTAAACTATATTATAAAAGGTCATTACCACTCATGGCCTTTTCTAAGGTCATAGACTTACAGTGAAAAAATGGCTTCCTGAGATGACCAGACTCTATGACCAATGAAAAATGTTATTTTGAATCGCTGTCTGTAGCAAGCATGTAGGTAAATTTAAAGGGTGCTTTCTATCTAATTTCTATGCATTCTTTTCCATCTTAAGGCATTGAAGATAATGATACAAATCTCAAACTAAAGAGGGAAATTGGAAAGTGTAAAATCAATTACATAGAGTGTTCATATTGAGTGGCTGCTCTACAAATGCTCCAAGTAAGATTTCAGTTTTTAAATTCTGCAAGAAACACTAACAGTATGGGAAACGTAGATTTTAGCAACAATGAGTAGAGTCCAAAGTCAAGTTTCTCCCATAGAGTGTTGTGTCAGTTATTTAGGACTTAGTGAGTAGAAACTAATTATAAGAATTATGGGGTGATGATAAAGATTTAAGAACAAGAGAATTAACCTTGAATTAAATCTCCTGAAAATATATTTTTTAAAATAAACAAAATAGTAAGTTTGAATAAACACCCCACGATATTTAAGTACTAAGGCTTAATGGATTCATCTATAAAGCACTAAACTATGACTAAATATTATTAATCCATATCATTAGCAATAGGCCTATTTTTTTATTTTTCATCTAGTTTTGACTAAGCATATGAAGCATAGCCAGACAATTTTATATAGATCTTATCATTTTAAAAGAGAAATAAATAGTTGATTACAGCATTTGAAGCAGCTTAAAAATACCGAAAGTAACATGAGACCTCTCTTCTTTTGGAGAACGTGAAGAGATTAAACGTGTATTGCACAGTTACCCACCTCAGTGGTCAGAGAATGAAATGACGTTTTGATAGGATCCACATAGCTTGAAGAGGCAGAAGGAACCTCATTTTGACTGATGATAACTGGAGAAGAACTGGATACAGAATTTTGATTCCCTGCAAAATTAGCAGGCAATTCTGGAATGGTCGGAATCCTGGTATTTGAGGCTAAGCCAATATCTCGACTATCAGGAAGACTGAAAAAGGCGTCAGAAGTGCTGGAAGCAAGACTCGGCAACTTTTGTTCGCTTCTGGAAGTCTGAGGCGTCTCCCAAGAGTAAACTGTATTTTCATCATCGTCATCTCGTCCTTCCTCTTCTACTTCTGCTAGTGTGTGAGGCAGGCACTGGTCGACTTTCATAATTGCCTACGAAATTAGGAAAACAAGTGATTAATGTTATTTAACTTTGCAGGGCTGAGAGGGAATTTTTTATTTACTTATCGGCCACCTGGCTAATGCCTACTTGGGCATAAGTCGCCGTATTTCTTTAAAAGCATAATGTTAGGCTCGATTAAAAATAAAAAAAATACGAAAGGCACAAAAAAGAAAAACAAACAAAGGTAAGAAGAAGGAAATGGAGGAGGCCAGCCTCTTCCAAAAAGTCAGATTGTCCACAACTCTATGTGCATGGACCGTCCCCGAGTACAAGGGACAAGCGGTAGCGACCCTGCTCATCCCGGTAGTGGGAGAGGGGACGTGCGCGAAGATCACTCAGACTGGGACATTCAACAAGAATAATGGGAACAGTATGGGGGATAACGCATTACTCGCAGTAAGATGCAGGAGAGTGCTCCATCAAATGGCGGTGCGTCCTACGAGTGTGCCCAATTCGAAGATGACTGAAAATAACCTGAAGCCGTCAAGGAATTGGGGGGTAGATCCATGGGAACAGTCGCGAGGCAATGGCACGCAATTTTAGGTTCCCCTCGCTCGTCTCTCATCTTATTTGCCAAGCAGCGCTGAGGGCTGCCTTGATTCCTGCCATGTTGTCGGTGTGAAGAAGAGCGAAGACTGGTCTGGTCGCCCAGTCCGAGGGAACTCCTTGGCGTACTTATTCCCCGTAATTCCCACATGTCAGGAATCCAACAGAAGATAATCTCTCCCTCTAAACGGCTCGGGGCAACCGTGGCTAACCGAGGGAAGGAGGGGGGGAAGGTCATGCTCCGAGAGCAGAGGGGGCTATGTAAGAGGCTAAAAGAAACAGTTCGGTCTCCGAAGCAGGCAAGACGAGTTATCACCCGTACCGAGCGGTGTATTGCAACCAGCTCAGTCGTGAAAACAGACGCCCGCTAACCTCAAACAGAGGGAATACGGCGTGGACTTAGGGCATCCGTGTATAGTGGCATGGATACAACGTGGCAGAAGTGTGCTCCACAAAAGTTGAGAGCAATACTCCCGGCGTAGTGGAAGCATTGGGAGCAGAGGCGTGGCGACAAAATAGTCAAAGGTAGCGTCATGGGGAAATGCAAAGGCGCCACCGGCCCGAGAACTGCACCGAGCTTTCTTAGTCCTGAAAATGGGTTAAGGTATGACTCGCGTCTCTAGGCGGCACAGAACCATTGAGATCGGCTGCGAATGCAGTGGGACCCGGTGGCGACTACGGGAGGCCCAGGGCTCTCCCGTATAAGCGCATAATGCACTGTGTAAAACACAGAGCGAGTGGCATCGCAACCCCCCTCCCCGCATCATCAATGAGTAGTCTCTCAATGTGAGACGTGAGAGGGCACTGGTTGCCCGGCCGAGACTGATGTAGTAGATTATGAGTCCACCTTCCGCAATAGACCGCGCTCGGCAGCGGATGCATAAAACTCGCATCCGTAGTCGAGCTTCGAACGAACAAAGGATCGATAATTTTTTTTTCCCTTGTGGTAGCCCATCTGGCGTCTGCCTACTTGGGCGTAGGTCGCCGTACACCACACGGCCTACTACCAGGCTATATTAGAAAACAAATTACAGAGAACAAATAATACGTAACTAACAAATAATAACGAGAAAAGGCAAGAGGACAAGAAGGAAGCATACTCCGAAGTCGGGGGTAGGCCCGCCTACCCTCGGCGCAGTAAAATGCGATCTACAAGAAGCACGAAAAAAGGTAAAAAAATCCACAAATCAGTGTGCACGAACTCGTCCCCGAGTACAAGGGACAAGCGGTACCAACTCTGCTCGGGACAGGTAATGTGCGCGAAGATCAACCAGACTGGGACATTCAACAAGAATGTGCTGAACAGTCTGGGGGACAATGCAATATTCACAGTAGGGCGCAGGCAAGCGCGGAGACGACAGAAAGAAACCTGAAGCCGTCGCGGCATTAGGGGGTAGGTCCATGGGAACAGTTGCGGCGCAATGGCACGTAACTTTAAGTTCCCCTCGACCCGTCTCCCATCTTCTTTGCCAAGCAGCCCGGGGAGCTGGCCGTATTCCTGCCATGTCATGTAGTAGGTGGGAAGAAGAGCGAAACGCTGGTCCGGTTGCCCAGTCCTCGCGGACTCTTTGGCGCGCTAATGTCCAGAAACCCAGTAGAAGATAATCTCGACATCCGCATGGCTCGCGAACCAGAGGGTGAGGAGATTCCAATGCCCCGAGAGCACTTAGGGCGCTTTGTGAGTTGCTATAAATCACAATCCGGTCTCCGAACCGGACACGTTGCGTAATCTCCCGTACCGAGTGGTGTATTGCCAACAGCTCGGCCGTGAAGACAGACGCAGCGCCTGTCAGAGCCCCGCTGACTTCAAACAGAGGAGATACGGCGTGGAAGCCGAACCCCTCCTGGGACTTGGAGCCATCCTTATACACTGGCACGGTTCCAGCATGACACGGAGTGTGCTCCAAAAAGGCCGAATGCAATATTCCATGCACTGTAGAAGCTTTGGGAGCAGAGGCGTTGCGACAAATATTCAAAGGTGGTAGTCTCCAGGGTGGCGGCCTGGGCAGAACCAGGGGCGCCACCAGCCCGAGAGCTATCCCTCTCTCTCGAAGGGGTTTCCTTGCCCTAATAAACCCGAAGGGCTTAGGGTATGACTGGTGTCTCTCGACGGTATAGGCACCGTCGAGATCAGCTGCGGATGCAGTGAGAGCTGTCGGCGATTGAGGAAGGCGCCGGGCTCGCGCGTACAGGCGAATGATGCATTGTGCACGGCGCAGAGCGGGTGCAATCTTCCTAGCAGTGACAAGTAGGCTCTCAATGGGGAAAATGCGGAAGGCACCGGTCGCGAGGCGAAGACCGGTGTAGTAGATCGAGTCCACCTTCCGCAATGCACGCTCAGCTGCGGATGCATAAAACTCACATCTATAGTCGAGCTTCGATAAAAAAGTAAGGCAGTCCCCCAATCAGCGCCCCAAGTGCTGAACATCACGGAACGAAGAACATCCATGGCGCGGGTACAAGAGACCCTAAGGCTGTAAATATGAGCCTCCCAGGTGAGGTGTCGGTCAAATACAAGACCAAGGAAACGGTGCGATTCAACCACTTCCAGGAGTACCTCATTGAGAAACAAGTCTGGGTCAGGGTGGAGCTGTGGATGGGGCAGAAGTGCACCACCTTAGTCTTGGCCAAGGAAAACCGAAACCTGTGCGCTTCGGCATAGCGAGAGACGCGGTTCAATGTCTGTTGGAGTGGACGCTCCAGAGTTGGCATCTGGGCCGCGCCAAAAGAGATCAAAAGGTCGTCCACGTAGAGCGTAGCAAGAAAATCTTCCGGCAGCACCGAGGTGATGCAGTTGATGCTCAGGGCAAAGAGTGTGACACTGAGGACATCTTCCTGCTCCATTGGACGGAGAGAGCTCCCTCCACCCGTAGGCGGAATCGACGATCTCGCAAAAATTTAGATATACATGTAGAGACAGATGGCCTCCGCTGTCCAGAAAAAAGGCTAACCTACATTTACCAATTTCTCCATCAACTTGCACACGCAATAGGTTAGAAAGATTGGCGAGAAACCAGCCGGGAAAGTGATCTCTCCCTAGTTTGCAAAAAGCGAGTACAGTAGCTATTCGCATGGAGTCTGGGAGGATACCCTCTGTCCTGATCCTGTTGACCAAATCTAACAGAAATCTACGCCTCGCTCACCTAGGTGTCGAAGCATGGAATACGGGGAATTGTCCGGACGGGGGGCGGAGGCCGCCACGAAGCGAGAGCGGAACGAACTCAATGTAAACATGTCATTGGAGGGTTCTCTACCTCTAGATGTAAAGACCAATCGGCGGCTTTCCGCGACATCACGAGGTGAATTGAATGCAAGAGGTGTATCATCCCGGCTAGAGAATGCGGTTGCGAAGCTCTAAGATTAAGTCTTCTATGGAGTCGTCCATCAGTTCCCTCCCATAAACCACTCCTTTCATGTTAGAGTGGGGCAGAACACACAACAGCGAGCCATTAAGTGTCCAAACGGCACTAATCATGGGTTCGTTTTTTTTTTGTTTTATTTTCAATTTATCGGTCACATAGCAACTGCCTACTTGGGCAAAAGTCGCAGTGATTCTTTCAAAGCCTACTAGTAAGCTAAATTAAAACTAACCGTGCAAAATGCAGGCAAAAAAAAAGAAAAAAGGGGCAAAAGGAAAGAATTTTTTAAAGAGCCCATTTGGCGACTGCCACCTAGAGCAACAATTGCCGTAATCACCTTACAGACTAATGCTAGGCTAGATAAAAAAACAACATGCAAATACCAAATAATAAAATAAAAAATAAAACAAAAAAAAAAGCCCGCTCCACCGTCGGGATGCAGGAACATGCAACCTACAAACCGTCAGATGATAGTCCACAAGTCTGTGTATCCGAGCACGTTCCCGAGTACATAAGAAAAGAAGGAGTCTGAAAAAGGCTCCTGTTCCCATCACCAAGTTCAGTCCCACTTAACATCCTCATCCATAAATCCATCCAATCTATTCTTAAAACTCTGCAGGGAGGACATACTTTTATCCTATGAATATTGAGCCTATTCCATTCATCTACCACTTGATTTGTAAACCAATTTCTACCATTTTTTCTCTTAAACCTAAACTTGTCCAGCTTAACCCATTGCTACATGTCCTATCCCATTCACTAAAAATAAGAACATTACCCATGTCTCCCCTATTGAACCTTTTACCTTGAAAACTTCAATCAAGTCACCCTCAGACTCTTCTCCTTTCTAATATATAAAGATGTCTCTTAACCCTTTCACCATAAGGTAAGCTCCTCAGCCCATGAATCATCTTAGTCAGCCTTCTTCGCTCCTCAGCCCATGAATCATCTTAGTCAGCCTTCTTTGCTTCTCAACCCATGAATCATCTTAGTCAGCCTTCTTTGCTACTGAACTCAACACATGAATCATCTTAGTCATCCTTCTTTGCACAGACTCAAGAAAACTAATATCCATCCCATAATAAGGTGACCAAAATTGCACTGCATAGTCAAGATGAGGCCTAACTAATGCCAGGTACAGTTTCAGAATTACTCAGCACTCCTATTACTTACACCCATCCTGGAGGTCAGAACTTACCAGGACACCTTAGTCTCTTTCACATTCTGACCTAACTAAAACTCTCCCATTCAGTTTATAATTATTCAATGGTTTACACCTACGTACACTAAGTACACTACACTTGCTTATATTCAATTCCATTTCTCTGCCCATTGGGATACTATGGTCATTCATCTTGTAATCCTTCAGCATCAGAGTTGGATCTTATAATCCTACCTTAGTATTATCAAACTTGCTCAAGTCGCTACTTATAGCCAAGTCAAGATCATTAATATAAATCAAGAACAGCCGTTAACATTGACCCATGAGGAACCCCATTGGTAACATTCCCTCACTCAGATTGCATCCCATCTATACTAAAATCTTTAACAAAATGCAAGTAAACAATATTGCAATTCCCTATTGTATATAGGGATTGTGGGAAATTAGCACACTGTGCTAATGAGGGCTCCAAATAGTCTATGAGATCTGGGCGACCAGATCAGCATTTTGCCCTGCCCCACAGTGACTACATGGTAAGAATCAGGTCTGCCTGGCAAAGAAGAGGAAAGACAGCTGATAGGAACCTAACGTTAAGTGCCATCGCACCAGACTTTTCTCCTGGACCTACCCACTAAAACCCCCTATGGCTTCCAGTCATTTTCTGTAGTCTCTGAATATAGCATACTCGCAGGGTACACCGCCATTTGATGAAGCACTTTTCCTGTGATGACTGTGCCGCCCCCCCCCCCCCCCCGCAACTCTGGCACATTCTATTGAATGTCCCAGTCTTGAGGATTTTCCCATGCTTTTTTTCTGGGTTGGTTTGCTTTTCTTGCTTTTTAAAAATTTTAATATAGCCAATAAATAGGCTGCATATTTTACCCGAATAATTTTAAATTTCTGCATTTATGCCTTTGCTGACACGTACCAGAATACTCTTTATAAAAAATGCTCCAGTTAGAAAATGCTATGTGTGAAGCCTTCCTTCGTAGAAAGAAATACATCCTGGTGTTTTTCGATCTGCATATCAATACAGTATCATGGAGACCCTCCCACGATGGGGGTGAGGTGATGCCTCCCAATCTTTGTATCTGAAATTTTGAGAGATTGTCGATTCCACATATGGTTGGGGGACCTCTCGCCTGTCCAATATGGCAGGAAGAGTGCTTCTGCAGGGAAGTATTGTCATTGTCACTCTTTTCCATGAGCATCAATGGTTTCACCTCTGTGCTGTCGGAAGATGCTATCACAATGCTCTATGTAGATAACCTTTTTATCTCTTTCGGTGCGAGTCAGTTGACTACCGGGAGCATCGTTTCCATCAGTTATTGAATCGCATCTCTCATTATGCTGAACCTCAAGAGTTTGTCTTTTTTTTGCCTATATTAAGGTGATAGACTTCTAGTCCCATCCACAGCTTCATGCCTATTTGGTCTTGTTCTTAGATAGGATGCTGTACACAGCATTATTCGCTTGCATGCAGGAGTTCAACATCTCCCTGAGTCATCAATGACTCTCATTTGATCCACATCTAATCTGGACCTTCTAGAGATGCCAATTGAACAGTTGCCTAAACCTGAAAAACTTAATATATGCCCCAGGCCTTTTAAGTCAAGGGCAGGGCAACTCCTTAAAGAGCTCAATGTAGCCCTGTGGGAGCTCGATTTAGCACTGTGGTGTGGGGAATGAGCATGACAAAGAGTCTGGGAGGACTGGAGGACCAGACTAGCGTTTCGCTCTTCCTCGCACAAACTACATGGGAGGAATCAAGCCACCCCTCTAGGCTGCTAGGCAAAGAAGATGGGAGATGACTAAGGGTAACTTAAAGTTGTGTGCCATTGCCCCACGACTGTTCCCATGGACCTGCCTCCCCCATCCCCGATGCCTTCAGGTTACTTTCTGTCCCTGTATTGGGATACCGGGGTGGCTTTCTTTGGACTTGGCTAACTCTTTGTCTACTTAGCTACCTGGCTTTCTCCTAGAAGGTTGCATTTGAAGAAACACTGACTGATTTGATATTCATCATAAATTGAAATGATAGTTTGATTTAACTGTGTAGTAGTCTTTTTGTTTGAATAATACATTTCTGTTTGGTATTTGGTCTTTGTTGGAAAGATAAGCGTTTTCTGTTGTTCGTATGTGATACTCAAGTTAACTCATATAGTGAGTTAATTTTCTTTAAAGTGTAATTTAAGGCGTTGCTCTTTCACTTTTGTGAATGTATTCTATTTTGTTATATATCACTTCTTTTTTTAACATTAATTAGGCTATAATGAAAGAATGGCTATGCTGGAAGAGTTAGTCGCAGCTTAGGAGGGATCTCAGCACTAGACACAAAGGAAATTCTGGGGATTGTAAAGTTAGCCCATTTACATTAGCTAGGAGTAGGACTAGTGGAGATACTAGTGAGTGGAAGGTGGTAAAGGGCAGAAGGAAGCAGGTAGCTAGTGAGGCATCTCCTGCTCCAGATGGAAGTAGGGATGCCAGTGAGGATAGTAGACCTAAGTTGAGAGAGTAGGTCTGTGCCTATTATTTGTAGTACTAGGTTCACTGTCTTGGGAGAATGGGGGAGGGTTAAATGTGCAGGTGAAGCAAATTAAGTGTTTGTGGTGGGTAATTCACAGGTTAGGTATTCAGACAGGACTGTTTGTTGAACATGAGTGCAAGAGGAAGATGAAGGTTTATTTACCAGGTGTATGTGTACCAGATGTGGGTGAAAGGATAGTGGATGGAGTTGAAAGGGATGCAGTTGTTTTAAATGTGGGAGTGAATGACCTAGGGAAACTAGGTTGGAGGAGCTTAGTGTCTAGATATAAGAATTTGTTAGTTTCGGGATAGTACTAGAAAGTGTGTAGTGTCAGGAATTTGCCCCTGGCTTAGAATAGGCAGTGAGTGGATCTTGTGTGTAGTTAGTTGAGATAAATGAAAGTGAAAGTATTGTGTAATATGAGGGGTGATCAGAAAGTAATGACGGACTCGTGGCAGAATCATGAGTGATGGGAGGTAGGGGGGTGCTGAGTTTGGACTTGTCCTTGCTTGGCTGGTTTACATTTTCTCATTGCTCTGTGTGATTGCATCATTGTTGGTTTCACCCTCTAACCAGAAACATGAATTTCTTGAAAGAAGGTCGCAGGTTCTACATACACATTCACTAGGTGGAAACTCAGAGGGAAGGGGGGGGGGCAATGGAGATCAGAAGGGAATTATTGCAAGTTTTTCCTGAGTCTACTCGATCACTGGAAACTTGTTTCCTGCTGGATTCAAGTTTTTGCAGCTGGAAGATGAACATCAGTCTGGACACCCGCGGACATCCATGACTGAAGCAACAACGGTCCGTGCCTGGGCCATCATTGACGAAGATCCAACTGTTACTCTTTGATCCTTATCTTTGAAGATTGGTGTCAGTTATGGGAGTGCACATGTCATTGTTCATGAACACTTAGGACTGAAGAAGAAGTGTGCTCAATTGATACCTCATTTGCTAGCACAAGAGTGGAAGAGCAAACAGGTGTGGATTTGTCATCTCTGGTTGACTGAATTCAAACTAAATGGTCCGAAATGGTTCTCAGGTGTTGCTAACAGAGATGAGTGTTGGATTGAGTGATGAAGAGCCTCAACCTCAGATTTTGAAGGAAGGATTTTGCAGCAGGAAGCGCCTTTTCACCATCTTCTCCAATTCTCAAGGACCCTTGTATGTGCATGTGGTGCCTCAACAGTCTACTATCACAGTCAAGTACTACACTTAGCAAGCCCTTCATCGAGTCCTGGAACATTAGACCAAGTCTGCACTAACCTGCCACCGATCGTGCCTTTTGCTGCACCCCCAAAAGTGCGCCTGACTGCAATTCCTGCAGCAGCATGGGATCACACTTTTTGCCCACCCACCTTACTCAACTGACCTTGCTCCCTGTTACTCTGGTTGTGTCCAAAGATCAAGGGTGAGATTGTAGGGAAGCAATTTTATCGTATCCAAGACCTGGCACGAAGTCAATTCAGTGCTACGAGGTGTACCAGCTTCTGAGTACCATGACTTCTTCATGAAGTGGCAAAGGGTAAGGAATGCTGCATAGAGGCAGGAGGGAAGTACTTTAAAGGAATGTACACTACCATTTGGATTTACCTCGTTCTACCAAAATATGTGGTCTCACTGTCATTACTTTGTGATCACCTCTCGTAGTATGGGACTAGCATTTTTGGATACATGGAATGAGTTTTTTTGGAAGAGAGGATTTGTATGCAATGGATGGGTTGCACTTGAGTAGTAAGGATGTGAAAGTGTTAAGTGACTGTCTCAAAAGAAGTATAGGTATAGGCTGTCTAGGTAGGTAGGATGAGACAGGTAGGTAGGATGAGACAGGTAGGGGTGAGGGCATTCAGATGAATTTGGAAAGCAACATGTGGGGGGAATGAAAGAGAAAATGGAAGGTAGAGTTTAGTAATAATACCATAAAAAGAAATGTTGAAAATTACTACACAAATAGTAGGAGTATAAGGAATAAGATGGATTTGTTAAGAGGGCTAGTAGGGGGGGAGAATTTTGACATTATTGCGATAATAGCTTTGTGTCCTCGATGATAGGAGATAGAATGTGCATGTAGAACTAAACATGTGTGTATAATGGGTGATTTTAATTCTAGAAATTTAGACTGGGAAGCTCTTGTAGGTGATCAGGAAGCTGAGGAACCTTTTTATAATGGTGCAAGATATTTTCTTACATTTCATTTAACTATTTAGAAAGATCTAGGCGTAGTAATAGATAAGTCATTAAGGTTTTCTAAGCAGTGTATAAAGCAAGAAATAGGGCAAATAGAGTGCTAGGTTTCATTAAGAGAAATGTCACTTACAAAAGTAAGGAGGTTATTCTTAAACTCTATAACTCTTATGTTAGGCCACATCTAGAGTACTGTATACAGGCATGGTCCCCACATTTTAGACACAATATTAACCTTCTCGAGTCAGTGCAACGGAGGGCAACAAAAATTATTCCTTCCCTGAGGCACCTTGAATATATAGATAGACAGGGTATTAAATATGTTCTCGTTCGAAAGGAGGTGTGTGAGAGGGAATATGATTGAGCTCTTTAAAAAATTTTCCGGGATAGATAAATTGGATGTTAGCAAGTTTTTTGAGTTAAATGATGGAAATCGGACTAGAGGTCACCACTTGAAAATTAAAAAGCAAGGGTGTAGGTTGGATTTAAGAAAATAATTTTTCACCAATAGAGTGGTAGACTTCTGGAACAAATTGCCGCAGAGGGTAGTAGGTAATCCAAATTTAAATGCATTTAAGAGTAGGTTGGATGAGTTTATGGGGAGGGATAGTTGTGATGGTTCCTAAGTTTTGTATATATTAATATTGTTGTATATATCTATAGCTGCATGATTTAGTTTTTGACAAGCCTTGATTGGTGATACCCTTGTTTGTGGACGCAATCCTCTGGATGTAGTTTTCTTGGGAGTTTAGGTGCCTTAAAAAAGAGGCTGTTTGACTCGGATGACCTATGATGGGCCCTTGTGGCTTTTGTCATCTGTTATATTATATTGTGGGAGACTTTGATTTTGTCTTTCCCTAGCGATGGTGCTTTTTGTGGGTGGGTTTTGACGGATGCGGATGACCTTTAATAGGCCCTTGTGGCTTTTGTCATCCATGAAATTATGTTATGTTATGTTATAAACTGACCCACTAGGGGTAAAAATATATTGGATTTAGTTCTAACAAATAGGAAAGAAGGTATTAACAATAGAGAGAGTGGATAAAATTTTGGAAATAGACACCATTGTGAAATTAGAGTTAAGTTAAAATGGAACAAGGTTATAAGTAAGATGAATAAAGCTAAAATCCTAGACTTTAGAAAAGCAGATTATAGTGGTCTAATGAGGTACTTGGAGACTGTTGTTTCAAGACTAGCTAGTGAGATTAGTTCAGGAAACGTGATGTCAATGAGAGCAGTTGAGGGAGAAGATAACCCCCAGGTAGAGAAGAATAGCCTCAATGAGGAATATGAGACAATGATTACAGTTAATGCCGGACAGAATATGAACATTTCATATAGGGAGATTAGAGCCAAGTCTGTCAAGCATAAATGGATATCAGTCAGTCAGTCTAATATATTATATATATATATATATATATATATATATATATATATATATATATATATATATATATATATATATATATATATATATATATATATATATATATATATATATATATATATATTGGATTAAGTTTGATATAAAAGGTATATATTTTTTTAAGAGGTTTTGGGCAAGTATTAGTATTATCTGTATTTTTAATAAAATTAAGATTAGACTCTCTCCTCAATATCGTCTCCTTGAACCACTGAGTGGGCCTTGTCTGGGCAGTGGGAAGAATTAGTGGACTCGGGATCCTGCCGCCACATATTTTTGGCACCCGAATAGGGACTGCCTTATGATTTGAGGAAGGAGAGGAGTGAGAGCAGTGTTTTTTTGTCCTTGATGGAAGGGAAACAGATCGGGGCCATGGAGATGGAAGTGAAAGGTTGAACAAATTATTGCAGCAGAAAGACCGAGAAAATATGCAGTTGAGAGAGGAGAATGATTGCTTGAAGAGGAAAATGCAAAAGATGGTAGAGAGGATTAGGGACAGTGAGGTGCAAATGGAGGAAAGATTGATGCAGATGCTGAACGATAGGATGGGAGAAGTAGTGGCAATTGGGGGTGGTGTAGCCTCTACTCCACTTGGAACAGAATTGACAGAGACAAAAAGACTGACAGACTTGAACGAACCCCTGCAAGTGACTAAGCACCGAAAAAAAGAAGAGCCCAAAGACTAGACGCCCAGACCGAGAGGAAAGGATCCGACTGGTTAGCATTGACTCCTTGTACTTCAGCTTGAATGAAGGTATGAGTGAAAGTGGGAAAGAAGTGAGTGAGAGTGAATTTTTTTTTTTTTTTAATTTTATAGAGCCCATCTGGCAACTACCCACTTGGGCATAGTTGCCGAAAAACACGATAGCCTAGAACTAGGCTACTTTAAAATAAAAATATGAAAACTTAATGATATAAATTGGAAAAACTGAGCAATCAGGAAGCAATCTCCGGCAGCTGGGGAAGGTCTCCCTCACTCCGGTGCAGGAGAGTGCAACCTACAAACAAAACAATAACAAAAAAAGAACCTTAAATAAAGGGGAGAAGCCCGGCCTCCCCCAAAAGTAAGTCAACAAGTCCACAAGTCAATGTGCACGATCTGTACCGAGTACAAGGGACAGGCGGTAGCGACCCCGCCCATCCTGGTACCGGGAAAGGTATCGTGCGCTAAGATCACCCAGACTGGGACATTCAACAAGAATGTGCCGAACAGTCTGGGGGACGACGCAGTCGTTGCAATAGGGCGTAGGCGAGCGCTCCATCAAATAGCGATGCGTCACACGAGTGTGTCCGATTCGGAGACAACAGAAAGCAACCTGAAGCCGCCGCGGCATTGGGGGATAGGTCCATGGGAACAGTCGCGGCGCAATGGCACGCAACTTTAAATTCCCTTCGACCGTCTCCTATCTTCTTTGCCAAGCAGTCCGAAGAGCTGCCCGTATTCCTGCCATGTAGTCCGTGTGAGGAAGAGCGAAACGCTGGTCCGGTCGCAGAGTCCTCGCAGACTCTTTGGCGCCTTCATTCCCGGCAATTCCTACATGTCCAGGAACCCAGCAGAAGATAATCTCTACATCTGCCCGGCTCGCCAAAACAATGGCGTCACGGATTTCGTGAACCAGGGGATGCGGAGATTCCAATGCCCCGAGAGCACTCAGGGCGCTTTGTGAGTCGCTATAGATCACAATCCGGTCTCCGAACCGGGCACGTCGCGTAATCTCCCGTACCGAGTGGTGTATTGCCACCAGCTCGGCCGTGAAGACAGACGCAGCGCCTGGTAGAGCCCCGCAGACTTCAAACAGAGGGGGATACGGTGTGGAAGCCGACCCCCTCTTGGGACTTGGAGCCATCCGTATACACTGGCACGGTTCCAGCGTGACACGATGTGTGCTCCAAAAAGGTCGAGAGATTGTTATGGGAGGATGTGTTGAGCGAGATGTTAGAGGTCTGTGAATTTCAGGATTATGGAAGGGAGGAGGCCTCAATTCACACTGTGCGCAATTCAAGTAGGAGTAAGTTGCCCCAGTTCTAGTCATACTGGGACGCTTTGATAGAGAACCTGATCAAGGTAATATCAAAATCTTTAGAAAACTTCTATTACGGACAGAATGAACAGTAGTGTGTGTATGTTGGTTGGGAACTAATAAGGAATAAAAGTAGGAGTGAGAGTCGGAATGGTTGGTGTAGGGTTCAGAATGGTAGTGGTCACGTGAATGGTAGGAACGGCTGTAGATCTAGTGTGAATAAGGCTAGGTGTGTTTGAGGTGCAAGAAAGTTGGGCACATGAGGGCTGAGTGTTGCTGGGTGCTAGGAAGTTGCTTTGGCTGTGGACAAATGGGGCATATGATAAAAGATTGTAGTCATCCGAGAGAAAGGGCATGTTATAGATGTGGAAGAATGGGATGCTTGGCATGAGATTGCAGGGATTGTGTTCGATTGAATGTGAGTCGACCTGGAGTGTGTGGTAATTGTGGGCAGATAGGGCATTATGCCAGGATGTGTACCAGCCCAAGAAATACCTGCAGTAAATGTGGTGTGATAGGTCATGCAACGAGGTTGTAAAAGATGTGTGAATGAAAGAATAAAGAATAAATGGGAATGATGCAAGTAATTGAGATGGTATGAATCAGGGAAATTAAGGAATGAGAGGGTTCCTTCTGGTGAATTCTCGAGTGCAAGTGATGAATGTGAGAGAAGGATGGTTGAGTCATGGAGTGAATTGGGGTCAGAAAGTTAATAGGTGTATGTATGTTAGAGTTAAGTTTGGAGAACAAGAACTAAGTGCATTGATTGATACAGGGTGTAAGGTAAATGTGGTATACTATGAAGCATTTGTAGGAATGAAGGTAAGTGAAGCGGAGGATCATGGATATCATTTTACTGTATTAGGTGATCAGGATGTGCTGATTGTTGCAAGGTTCAGAGAGAGAGTTTCTATTGCAGGTGTCCAAATGAATCAAGATGAATTTTGTGTTGTAGAAGGTGCAAACAAGAAGTATGACATGTTATTAGGTTATAAGTTTTTAGAGCAAACGGCATTGTGATTCATCGTGATGTAGAGATGATTGAATGAAAGAACAGTAGAAGTTTGAAGTGTCAATGGCATGTGAATCCAGATGGGAGTGTGAAAGTCAATATCATGAAAAGTCTGGAGGTATATGCGATTGAGAGTGTGCCTGTTAAGCAAAATGAAACATTGAGTGTAAGGGTTGGATGGAATTCTGATGTTGAGATAAGTGAGAATGATGGGAATATTTATGTCTTGGATGGTAGTGCTGTGAACTATCGATTGAGGCAAGTTGTAGATGTGTTTGATGGTGTAATTGATATGAAAGATCCATGTGTTTGCATACAAGTTTGGCCTGATCTGCGAAGGAAAAGTTTGAGAGGAGTGCAAGTGGGAGATAAATTGGATGTGTTGAATACAGTAGTAAATATGGAGAATGATAAGCATGTGGTGAATGCAAGTGTGCTTTCAGTGAGGGTAAAGTCAAATGTATGTTTGGAAGTATGAAGATTTGATTGAGCAAGTGAAATTGGAAGAAAAGTTGAGTGAATGTGGGAAGCAAAAGGTTTACAGGATGTTGTGGAATAGGAGAGGTGTCTTGAGTAAAGGGGATGAGGACTTTGGCAACGCTTGCTTGCTTGAATTTAAGATAGTTTTGAGCAATGATACACCAATTTATCAAAGGCCTCATCATTTCCCTCCCCCCATGGCTCAAAAGATCGAGGAACAGTGTGAGGAAATAGAGCGAATTGATGTAATTGAGCCGAGTATGAGTGATTGGAATAGTCCGATTGTACCTGTACAAAAGCCAGATTAATGTTTGCTACTGTGTATTAACTATAGGAGAGTGAATGAATGAACGTTGAAAGACAAGTTTCCTATGAGTGTTGTCTGAGTGTGTGTACAGTATGCATGGAATGAAGCTATTTTCTAAGATGGATCTGGTACGTGGCTACTACCTGATGCCTGTGGTTGAAGAGAGTAGGCCTATTACGGCGTTCTCCACCTCAAAGTGCCATTATCAGTTTAGAAACCTGAGTTTGGGGTTGGCGAACGCCCCAGCTGCTTTTCAGCATGCTATGAATGTAGAGTTGAGTGGTTTTCCGTGTAAGAATGTGAAAGTGTTTTTGAATGAAATTTTGGTTATGAGTGATAACATGGAAGAACATATGACCTTGGTGAAGGATGTTTTAAGGAAGTTGGAAGAGGTTGGTATGAAAGTGAAATTGTCTAAATGTGTGTGATTTGCCAGTGGTTTAGTTTTGGGGACATAAGGTGAGTATGACTGGATTGCGTATATCAGAGAAGTTTGTGGAAAAGGTTAGGATTTTTACTTAGCCTACCACAGTGCTGCGTGGATTTCTTGGTTTAGTTGAGTTTGGAAGAAAGATTGTTTGGGTGTGATGAAACCTTCGAGTGTATGGACTGGGAAAAAGAAGAGTACTGTGATTGAATGGAATGACTGTGGATGCAGTGTTTGAGAAGTTGAAAGTGAAAGTTGCAAAAGATGTGGAACTCGCGTATCCAGCATATGGAACAAATGCAAGAATGCTCAAAGTATATACAGACACAAGTGGTCATTTGATGGGTGGATGTTTGATGCAAGATCAGGTTGTGGATGGGTTTGAAAGGAAGCGATTAACTGCGTATGTTTCCAAGTCATTTAGTGTGGTAGAGGGTGTGTATTCAGCGATTAAAAGAGAGTTGGCTGTGTTAAGATTCTGTCTCAAGTCGTTATGACCATTTCTGTATGGAGTACGATTTGTAGTGAGAACAGATCACCAGCCACTAGTGTATTTGCAGTGTATGAGGTTAGTTGATAGTAAGCTTGGAAGGACAATGGAAGATTTGAATGATTTTGATGTTGAGTATTTGCCAGGCAAAAGGAATGTGATTGCTGATTTGATGTCATGTTTACCATGTAGTTTGATTGAGGCTGAGACTGTGAGCATAAATCCTGAGTATTTGCCAGCAGGTGTAGTCGTTGGAAGGAAATGTAAAAGTGGAGGTGATTCTATGTTCAAAAGTGTGTTGTATGGTTTACGAGACTTGATGAAAGATAGATTGCTTGAGAAGGTGCCAGAAAGTGTGAATGCATTCTGAAAGGTGGTTATGAAAGAAGCGTGTAAAAGACCAGAGCAATTGGGAATGGAAAATTCGATTAGGTTAAGAAAAAAGTTGAGAACAATGTGTATAGCAGGAGTGATGATGTTTCAGGAAGTGTTAGTGATAGTGAGTAAGCTGTTCGGTGTGAGAGTATATGTGCATTATGGTGTGGAGAGGCCTGTAATGTATGTGGGTAAAGGTGTAGATTGAGAGAATGGGTGTGAGTTGCATCTGTAATGTTTAAGTGGTGTGCATTATAATTAGTTGATTGAGAAGAATTATGTAAGAAAAGAGATTGATGAAGTTTGTGAAGAAATTGTTCTCGTTAGTGAAGATGAAGGTTTAGATACTGCAGAAATGTTTGTTGAACAGAGGGAAGTGTTGAATGTAATGTGTGAGCATGGAATTGAAGTGGAGAAGCTGGTTGAGGATTTGAGTGAGATTGGTCAGGGAGTGTCAGATGCGGGTGTAGATGAGGTAGATAGAGGAGGTATGGGCAGAAAAGGCGAAGAGACATTGCGACAAATGACCGAGACGGTTGTCGGACCAGTGACTAGGAGGAGAAGCAGAGTGAAAGAGTATGACTGGATGATGCCAAAAGTATTGTGATTGAGCGAGGTATGTTTGTGAAGATAGGGATTGAGACATGGTAAGGGGAGGCGAACTTAAGTTGGAGGGAGTAGTAGTGTATTGATGTCTGCCTCCCCTCCCCCATCTCTATCTTCTTTTTTAGGGTGTTTGGAGTGAAGAGGATGCAGAAGTCACTCCGGGTGGGGGGACTTGATAGATTTCTATCGAGCCCCGCAATTCATCTTCGTTTCATCCTTAGGCATTAATAAAACAAAGTGACGGACCAATTGAGATAAGAGACTTGCGATTACTATTATACCCGTGACTAGTGTGGAAATTGTGTGAATCCATTGTTAGAAGAAGCTGAATAATTCTTCAGGTAAGACTTGGTATTATTGGGGGGACGGGGGGGTATGTTAGTGTGGCAGTAAATGGGTGATTGAATATGCCTTCTCCTTTACAGCTTCTTGGTGTCGGCTGGTGAATCATACATATTCTGGCTTTGTGAGGCAGCAGTAGCCAGCATAGACCCTCACTCATACTGGGGCTATGGAAAGGAGACATCCAAAGTGTGGGTTTTGAGACCGCCTCCCACTCATCGGTTGGAGCCAGAGCTCTCCCACTTTTTGCCAGACCATAATTTTCACATCCCAGGCCCTGAGTGCTGTACGTTTCACTTTGGCTGGTACTCGGATCCCAGTCTCCTAAGATGGGACACCTCTAAGGAACCCACCTCTTCCCGAAGAACGCGGGCCTGCTTCACCTTACCTTTCCCATCCCATCCCCCCACCCACCGACTCACGAGCTCGAAAGAAATTTGAGGGTGCACCCAGTAACTTTGGCCAATATATATATATTTATTTAAGTAATTTGTCAGGATATTGGATTAAGTTTGAGGATTAAGAGGTTTTGGGCTACTATTATTGTTATGTGTATTTTTAAAAAATTAAGATTAGACTCTCTCCTCAATATCCTCTTCTTGAACCACCGAATGGGCCTTGTCTGGGTGGCGGGAAGAATTAGTGATGGACTTGTGATCCCACCGCCACAATGTGCCAATCAGAGACAACTGTGGTGGATTGTGCCCAACTTTTGTAATTCATGCTCAGCTGATGATGCATATAACTTGCATCCATAGCCGAGTTACATGCAAATAAAGGAAAAGTGGAAGAGCCAAGTGGTAGCCAAATCAGCGCGGCACAATGACACGCAACTTTAGGTTACCTTCGGGGGAGGCTGAGTCCCATTTTCTTAGCAAGCCAGCATGGGAGGCTGACCTGATTCCTATGATGTAGTCATTGTAAGGAAGAACAAAAAGATGGTCTGGTTGATCAGTCCTCATAGATACTCTGGTGCCCTTATTCCCTTCAATCCCTACATATCCAGGAACACAGCGAAAGATAATCTTAAAATCAGTCCGGTTCACAACCAGTGTGTCATCACAGATATCACAAACCAGGGGGTGCAGAGATTCCACTGCTCCAGAAGCACCCAGGGTGCTTAGTAAGTCGCTGACTTCAGAACTGGGCACAATGAGTTATCTTCCATACTGAATGGTGAAAGCAGATGCAGCACCTGGTAGATCCCCACTCACTTGAAACAGAGGGGATACAGCTTGGAAGTCGACCCCTTCATTGGAATTGGAGCCATCCATGTAGACTAACACAGATTCAAAGTAAAATAGGTGTGGTCCCCAAAAGTTCAAAAGTAGTATTCATGGTGCTGTGGAAGCTTTGGGAGCAGAGGTGTGGTGACAAATATTCAAAGGATGCGGTTGAATGTCTGTTGGAGTCGATGCTCCAGAGTTGGCATCTGGGTCGCACCGAAAGAGATGAGAGTTAGTCCACCTAGAGCATAACGAGAACATCTTCCAGCAGCACCAATGTGATACCGTTGATGCTCAGAGCAAAGAGTGTGACACTGAGGACACTTCCCTGCAAGACACCCTCTTCCTGCTGCATTGGGCTGGAGAGCCCCCCCCCCCCCCGTACGCGGAATCGACGATCTCGCAAAAACTTGGAAATAAAGATTGGGATCCCCTGGCACCCATTGTGTGGAGAATCTCCATGATACCATAATACCAAGTGGTATCATAGGCCTTCTCCAGATTGGACCAGATTGGAAAAACACCATGGCGTAGTGTTGTCTACAAAGGAAGGCCTTGCAGATGGCATTTTCCAGTTGGATGCTCTGTGGAGTGAAGACACGTATGCCTGACATTGAGAGCGGCGTGCGTGCTTCGAAACATACCAAAACCTATCCTTAGCTCGACGAAATTCACCGACAATGAAATCGTTCGGACGCCGCTTATAGCACATTATGTAGGCCTAATGCTTCTGTTTGATGGCTGAGCACCACGGAAGCGTCGGCGTGCAAAAGGGCCAGACGTTCTAGGAATAGTAGCCAGGCCTACAATGATAAGGTTACCAGAGAATAACTCAATGGACTCATCCACCGTCCTAAAGTCCTCACTGAGACATAAAAATCAGACATTTCCTAAAAGGCGGACCACAGCACCCGCAGGGAGAAATTTCAGGTGGCAGCGGCCCAGAAAATATTTGAATGGGATAGTGATCAGTACCATGGAGGTCATCGACTACCTCCTACCCGAAATCAGGCTGTGCATCCCCAGAGCACAAAGATAGATCAAGCAAGAAAATGAAGCAGTTCTTGCTCGGGCAATGATGCGTAAACTCATCCACATTCAGGGCACCTATCTCCAGCTCGTCGATTGTATCTCCAGAAGGGGTGTCTACCCTTCAAATCCCCGAGCAGTAGAAAGGGAATCGGCAACCGAGCCATGGTGCGGAGGAAGTCTCCCTCCTCTAAGTCGACTGACGGTAGAATGTACGCAGAAATAACAGTATACCTCCTATCCAGGTGCAGCTGCACTGCTACTGCCTGAAAGGAGCTATTTAAATCAAAGAGAAGAACGGAGACATCATGCCGTGTATAAATAGAGCATCCTCCTGCCCAGCCACCATCCTGTGGTGGTGGGGTCGCAAAATCCTAATACCCCGGGAGGGTGGGCAGAGGGCATGCGACCAGCATCGCCTCCGGAAAAAGATAACTAATGGGAAACGGGATGAGATGAGCCTCCACAGCTACTCTTCACAGTTGACCCGGAGTCCGCGGCAATTCCATTGAATGAATATGCCCTCCAGGCCTAGCTCGGAGAAGTGGGGGCCCTCTTCGAAGAGAAGACCCTCACGGGAATGGCTGTATGATTTGCAGAATTTTTATTTTTTTTATTTTAAGAGTTCATCTAGCGACTGATTACTTGGGCATTAGTCACCATATTCAAAATGGCCTAGTACTAGGCTACTTTAAAATAAGATGCCAAAAATACCCAATAAAAATTTTAAAAAGGGAAAAAGGCAACAAGCAGGAAGCAAGCTACGGCGTCGAGGGGATGTTCGCCTACCTCCCCGGCACAGGAACGTGCGACCTACTAAAATAACAAAAGCCAACAAAAAAACTAGTTGAATAAAGAGGAGAAGGCCGGCCTACCCCCAAAAGTCTATAAGTTCACTAGTCAATGTGCACAAACTCGTCCCGAGTACAAGGGACAGGCAGTAGCGACCCCGCCCATCCCGGTAACGGGACAGGTAACGTGCGCGGAGATCGCCCAGACTGGGACATTACCAGAATGTGCCGAACAGTCAGGGAGACAACGCAGTCTTCAGAGTAGGGCGCTGGCGAGCGCTCTATCAAATGGCGGTGCGTCCCACCAGTGTGTCCAATTCGGAGACGACAGAAAGCAACCTGAAGCCCTCGCGGCATTGGGAGGGGTAGGTCCATGGGAACAGTCGCGGCGCAATGGCAGCAGCCCGAAGAGCTGCCCATATTCCTACCATGTAGTCCGTGTGAGGAAGAGTGAAACGCTGGTCCGGTCGCTGAGTTCTCACGGACTCTCTGGCGCCCTCATTCCCCCGCAATTCCTACATGTCCAAGAACCCAGCAGAAGATAATCTTGACATCCGCCGGGCTTCCCAAAACCGTGGCGTCACGGATATCGCGAACCAGGGGATGCGGAGATTCCAATGCCCCGATAGCACTCAGGGCGTTTTGTGAGTCGCTATAAATCACATTCCAGTCTCCGAACCGGGCACGTCGCGTAATCTCCCGTACCAAGTGGTGTATTGCCACCAACTCGGCCGTGAAGACAGACGCAGCGCCTGGCAGAGCCCCGCTGACTTCAAACGGAGGGGATACGGCGTGGAAGCCGACCCCCTCTTCGGACTTGGAGGAATCCGTATACACTGGCACGGTGCCAGCGTGACACGTGTTGTGCTCCAAAAAGGTCGATCGCAATACTTCCGGCACTGTAGAAGCTTTGGGAGCAGAGGCGTGGCGACAAATAGCCAAATGTGGTACCCTCCAGGGTGGCGTCCTGGGCAGAACCAGGGGCGCCACCGGCCCGAGAGCTATACTTAGCTCTTGAAGGAGTTTCCTAGCCCTAAACCCAAAGGGCTTAGGGTATGACTGGCGTCTCTCGGCCGCATAGGCACCGTCGAATTTAGCTGCGGATGCAGTAAGAGCTGACGCGAGAATGTCGGCTGACGGAGGAATGTACGCGGAAATAACGGTATACCTCCTGTCAAGGTGCAGCTGCACAGCTACTGCTTGAAAGGAGGTATCTAAAGCGAAAAGAACGGAGACATCATGCCGGGTGTAAATCGCACATCCTCCCGCCCGGCCCCCATCCCGTGGTGGTGGGGTCGCAAAACCCTGATATCCCGGGAAGGTGGGCAGGGGGCATGCGCCCAGCATGGGCTCCGACAAAAAGATAGCTAACGTGGAACGAGAGGAGACGAGCCTCCGCAACTCCTTCTTGGTGGCCCGGAGTCCGCGTCAATTCCATTGAAGGAATATGCTCTCCAGGCCTAGCTCGGAGGAGGTTGGGGGGCCCTCTTCGAAGAGAAGACCCTCACGGGAATGGCCGTACACTTCCTGGAGGCAGAACTCCAGGCGCCGTTGGCCGGACAATGCGCTGTCGCCTTCGAGGACTTATTGGGGGAGGTTGGGCTCGCCATGCGAGTCTTTTCCTCCCTCCACTTCGAAACCTTAGGCGGGCGGGGCGTCTCCGGAGGTGTGGGCCCTCTTTTCAAGGATCCACCGTCTCCGAGCCACCCAGCCCACCACTGGGCGTTGGCGAAAGGTCCGAAGCTCCTTTAGTGCTGTCCTCCTTTCGGGGGGCAGCTTTAGGAACCCCGGAAGATGGCCTAGCGACCAACTTCAGAGGTGTTGCCTCCTGTGAGTCTAACGACTCGGTAGAGGCGCGTGGCCGTTTCGCCTTAGGAAAAACGGTCACGCGGGGGGAATGGGGCGGGAAGCCCTGGTTTTAGCCGGGGCTGGGTGTGAATCATTTGTGCCGCCAACTTTATGAGGGAAGCGCCCGGGATGGGTAGAACCCGCAGAAGGGTTCTGAATGGGCGCGGAAACGACCGTACTCGTAGGCCTGGAGGGAGCAGGGGCAGAGGGTGTCTTTTCAAATAATTGATGCATACGACATCCCGGGTAGCGCCGGGCGCGCCAGGACCAAGTCCTTAACCACGCAAAATGAGAGATGATCCTGAGCCTGAACGGCCAGGATTTCCTTCTCAACGAGATACGCACCACATAGCTTCGAAGAAGCAGGGTGCGGCTCTCCGCAATTGACACACTTGGCCACACACGATTTGGACTTATCGTGTGTGGCCTTGGAGCAACTTACACAGGTTTCGGGTAACCCCAACTTTGCACGTCGATTAGTATGGCCGAAGAAGTGGCGGTAATAGCACCTCCGCGGTAGTGGCATGAATGCCTTCACGCGGTAGCGATACCAACAGGCAGGCACCGACTCAGGGAGCTTGTCACAGTCGAACGTGACAAAGAGTTTAGGGGTGGGTCTCGAGGCTCCTCCCTGTTTTTTTCATCACACGTTCGACCTTGACCGCCCCATGGGCAGCCAGCTCAAAGGTGATGTTGTCTATGGAGTAGTCAACGAGTTCTCTCGCATAAACTACTCCTTTCACGAAGTTCATGGTAGACTGCGGCGTCGCATTCACGGGCGTGCCATCAAGCGTCCGAAGGGCACTTATCTTGGCCGCCTCGGAGAAATTCGACGTATTCGCCAAAAGGCTCCCGTCCGAGAAACGGGTCACCTTCGGCTTTCTACCAATCACACTAGCTAAAGCTCTCCTCTGATGGATCATGTTGCCCTTAGCCAACATGATCGTTTGAAGCCAGCAGGCTCGAAAACGCTGGGTAGACTCTGAATGAGGGGCCCCAACGTAATCGAGGCTCCGCTTTGTGCACTTGTACCTTTAGTCTTTGTCAAGGACTCCGAAACCCGGGGTGGCAGCGGGGCCGGACGTGCCGATCTTGGCTTGGTCGCTTACCGAAGCAGCAAACCCCCGCGGGGAGAGGAGTCCGCGAGTCTTTTTTTAAGTCTTTTTTTAGTTTCTTTTCTTCTTGGGAGAGGAGGGCGGGGAATGAACCTTCTTTTCCACTCCGCCGGCAGGAGCCCCCAGGCCAGATGGACCGGCCTCAGCAAGGTCCTCCTCCGAGATGGAGAAGGCCCTGGCGGTCGCAGGGGCACCGGCCGGAGGAGGAGATCCTTCCCTTCTTTGTACTGCCTTGGAGACCCGAGCCGTTTGAGGGTTGTCTCAAGGACCATGTCTATCTCGGAATGGGGGGGGGCCCTTTCATGTGCCCCCCCCACCACCACATCACAGATCCCATTGGCAACAGTGTCACGAGTCGAGTATGGGGAGGCACAGGCCTTAACCCCCCCCCCCTACTAAGGTTAGTATGGGAGCCAGCAGGTCTCTGGAGGGAAGCAGCCAATGAGCCCTGTCTTCCCTCTCCCTCCTAAGGGGGTTAGCCCTACCCAGCCGCTTCAATGGGAAGCGGTCGGTTATGGTCTGCCTGCTGGCTTTCTTGGCAGTCCCCTTGGAAAGTAAAGGGGAGAATGTCGCTGGAAAGAGGGAGGAACCTGAGGGCACCCCCAGACAAGAGGGTGAGGGCGAGTCCCCTACACCCGTAGGCAAATGAGAGGAGTAAGCCTCCTCTCCGGTGAGTGTGTGTGTGGAAAGGGGGGGGGTGCCTCCATTTCTTCAGTGGAGCCGCTGAGGGGAAATTGAGGGAAGATTTTTGGTTTTGTCTCGTTTGGGCATGGCGACCTTATTTTTTTACAGGATGCAGACGCTAATCACCCCTAGCAGTAGCCCACTCTGCAAGGGGTCTGTATGGGGCTGGCAGAGCCAGGTGCCGCCATTTAAGGCCACCACTCCCACCTGGTGACCTGGCAACCCTTCGGCAGGGCAGCTCCACCTTGGGCACGGCATAAAAAGGATCCTCCATAGCATCTCCAGTCTTGGGTGGTGGAGTATATACCAAAGCTCTTTTGGTGCTGTCCTCCTTTTTGGGGGCTGCTTTACTAGTCCCCAAAGATGACTTCCTGAGCACCTTTGGGCAGTTTGCCTTGTGAGTCTAATGACTCGGTAGATGAGTGTGTCCATTTCACCTTATGTTAAATGGTAACAATTGTGGAGGGTGTGTGTGAACCCTAGTTCCACCAGCTCTAACAGGGAAGCGCCTGTGATGGGTAGAACTCGCAGAAGGGTTCCAAATGGGCGTGCAAGTGCCCATGCTCATAGGCCAGGAGCATAAGATATTCCAGGTAGCACAGGAAAATGCGAGGGCAGTCCTGGGAGAACTTACCCCTAAGGGAGAGACAATCTGCAGCCTGAATGGCCAGGATTTCCTTCTCTGAGAGATAAGCAACATATTTCTTTGGGTATGCAGAGTGCAGCTCTCTACAATTAACACACTTAGCCATACATGATAAGGACTTATTGTGTACGGCCTGAGAGCAACTTGCACAGTCTGTGGGTAAATCCAACTTTGCACATCTACATAATCAATTTGTATAGCAGAAGCAGTGGCAGTAGTAGCACCTCCATGACAGTGCCACAAATACTTTCACACAGTAGTGATACCAACCGGCATGCACCGACTAAGGAGTAATCTACGAGTTCCTTTCATAAATCACTCCTTTCACGAAGTTCATGATAGAGTGCATCACACTCACTAGTGAGCTATTGAGTGTCCAACGGACACTATAATGGCCGCCTCGAAAGGATCCGCCACATTCACCAGAAGGCTCCCTTAGGCTCTCTACCAATGAATCCAGCTAAAGCTCTCCTCTGATGGTGCATGGAGCCTTTGGCCAACTTGCTGCCATCAGTGGAGTGAATAATTAAAAATTGCTTGAAGCCAGCGGGATAAAAAACACCAGGGAATCTTTTAATGACGGGGCCCTTATTAATCGAGGCTCCACTCACCGCCATTGTGACTTTGTTCTTCGTCTGGTTGCTTGCAGAAACGGCAGCAGACTCCTCCATCACGGAGGGAGAGGAATCCCTCATCCTCATTTTCGTCCTTTTTGGAGAGGAGAATGGGTAGTGAACCCATTTATCTCATAACCCAGAAGGGGCCCCAAGGTTGGATGTACCAGCTGGGCTATATATTTCTCTGAGATGAAAATGTTGGCCCTCAAATGGGCACCAGGTGGGGTACTAATCCTTGATAGGATGGCCAGAATCTAAAGATCTGTGGTTGCAGGATCAGAGATCGGACCTGAGACTTTTAGTTGAGCAGCCACAAGCAGTACATACAGCCTTATGCACCTGAGAACAGCCACAGGGAGGTGTACTGCCTGTTAAAATTCACATAGGGAGTAAGTGCCCTTATTATTTATAGGCATATCACTTCCCTCTGAGGATGTCTCACACTCAGTCAACCACCAGAAAGCAGTCAGGCCCAAGGTGAAGAGGGTGCTAGAGAATTCAATGGTTTTATCAACTGATCTGAATTTGTCTGAGCATACATCTGGTGAGCATAGGAAGAGGTCAAGGAGGGAAAATGAAGCTGTTCTTGGACAGTGATGTGTGAATTCTTCCACAATAAGGACATGGATCTCCAACCAGTTTGACAAGGGTCAGGCCTCTGGGATTGATTGTAGTGTTCAAGGAGAAAGGCCTTTAGAGAGTTTGTTACAATGCGGCAAAACTCTTCATTAAAGTAGGCTGATTGTGGAATATAGAGAGAAGTGAATGCCCCCTATATACATAGGTGCAGCTAGATTGCTACTTACTGCCGCCTTGAGGAACACAACGCACACCTACTCCTCCACAACGTCTCCAAACTTAGGAGATAAACCCTAGGAAGCTGGTAATGAACTACTACTTAGGCCATTCTAAGTCTACCCCCTAAAGAAGGGTCAATTCTCAAAGTTAAAATAAACACAACAGTTGGATAGCCCCCTCCCTAAGACAAGGGAGCAATATTTCCCACAGATCCCAACAGAAGGAGTCAAAGAAAGATTAAATGATGCTTATTCCAAGATGCACCTCTAATAAGTCCTTGAAGGTGACCTATGGAAATCCATAGGTATAACTTACACACACGCATGTCCACCTCCAATCTGGAGGTGTGTGTGTGGGTTATGAAACCCTTATACCACAGGGGGGATGCAGCCAACATGGTCTGTGTAGGAAAACAGCTGAAGGGATGTGAGAGGGGACAAACCTCTGCAGTTCACAGCAATACACCTTTGGGGAACTATTCGCCATGTAAGGTACCATTGGGGCAGTCACCTTCAAGGACTTATTAGAGGTGCATCTTGGAATAAGCATCATTTAATCTTTCTTTGACTCCTTCTGTTGGGATCTGTGAGAAATATTGCCCCCTTGTCTTAGGGAGGGAGCTATCCAACTGTTGTGTGTATTTTAACTTTGAGAATTGACCCTTCTTTAGGGGGTAGACTTAGAATGGCCTAAGTAGTGGTTCATTACCAGCTTCATAGGGTTTATCTCTTAAGTTGGAGACGTTGTGGAGGAGTAGGTGTGCGTTGTGTTCCTCAAGGAGGCAGTTATACAGGGAAGGAGGGGGGGACTGGTACAGCAAAACCAGGGCCTGATAACATTGCCACCTGACCAAGGTGGCAATGCCTTGTGGAAGGCATTTTTTTAAAAAGTATTCATCCGGCAGCTGCCAAAATGATCAAACTATTTTTAGGTTACTTTAAAATTAACCACAAAAAGACAAAAGATAAGAAAAAAACAAAAAACATAGAAAAGAGACCACCTCTTTATGGCAAGAATACAAATTGACATAGCTCAACAAAATTTACAACACACCAAACACTAGCACAACTTGAACAAGATCTGCAGATACATAAAGTACTGGATTTATGGGAAAATCATATCTGGTTGGTGGTGTTCGAAAAGGTGGTTGCCTTAATCAAGGGGCAACTAAGTTATAACCCACAAAATCATTTTAATAAAGCTACCTGTAAAATTTAAAAATAAAGGAAGTCACATGAAAACTGAGGGAACAATCAGAACCTGCCAGTGAATAACATCCTTCTTGCTTTTAGATATATGTTAAGAAAAGCTTTACAGTATTATTTAGTTGAAAGTCCCTTTAATTAAAACAAAAAGCATAAACTTATATTTAATTCAATTTTTTAAAATATAATTTACTACCCAAGCCAACAAGACAAACATTTTGAGTTCAGTTAATACCATCAACATCCATCACATAGATAACTTTAACCAATCAATACCAAGACCATTTGATATTTAGTCCCCCACAAGACAAGCATCACATTCATAAGCAACAATAATAAATTGAGAGAAACAACAAGATGGATACTAAAAATCTACAACAGAACATTCAAGCTACATCATAATCAACACAACATCAATAACTGCCTTTAATTATAGAAACATCTTATACCCTTTTTTAATTTTTTTTAGCAAGCATACAATGGAAAAAAACCTCGACCAAACAGAAGAAGATTTGTTTACCTTTTACATATGATGAACAAATGCAATAAAAATCATCTAAAGAATCTGCAAAAAATGAAAAAAAATAAAAAATCACTGGTTAAAACAAAATATTGGGCACAAAAAAATAATCAAGCATGATAACAAACAAAACAAGTTACTTGTGCAGCCATAGCTTGAGGATACAGAATTGAACAGCTCCCCATAATCTAAGTACCAAACTTCCAGAGAAAATGCTAATAAATTGTGAAAAAAAACTTGTGCTTTGTAAAAATAAACAAACTACCCACCAAGTGAGTTTGAAATGCTTTTTACACACTTGCAATAAGTAGTACAAATAGAAAGACCTTTGTATACACAAACACTAGGAAATGTCCCTTTCACTGGCATAAGCACATTCTGGTGCAAAGAAGAAGTAGGTTGCAAGTTGAGGACAGGAAACTGTACTGCAATGGTGCACAAAATAAACTAAACACTCAAAGGCATTTACACACACATACACACAAAAAAAATAGTATCAAGGAGTTTAAAAGTGCACAATGCATTCTGAAGAGGTACCTCACATCATATCGCAAATTGTACATTAGTATACTCATCAGTATCGGAGGGGGTCGGGGCAGGAAAAGGGCATGTGGGGATGAGAGGGGAACAAACACATAACCATATCAGATGGAGAAGATAAAATGCAGAGAACCAGGAGTCTAATCCAGGAACGAATGCAAGTGCTCTGAGGCATAGTAAGGAGAGAAAAGGAAAAAAAAGAAAAGAAAAAAAGCCATGACCCAGGTAGAGGTGGGGCAGCACCACCTCCCTATGGCAAAAACAGTGGAAAGATAAGGTCCAACCGAGGTGGAACAGAATGCCATTTAGTTTGGTGAGAGGCCAAGTTTGCCAGAGCGCCAGCCACTGTGCACAAAGAACCTCCTTCACATGTGGAAGGAAGAATGGATAGGGTTGTCTGGAAGCTGAGCGAGCAGACTAGTTGGTCATCTGCTTTGCTACCACGCCCTAAATGTGGGGAGGCAGAAGCAGATGGTGATGATCTTGTCAACTAAGGTTGAGGATTCATGCAAGAGCAATTGGATCTCGCAGATGAAAGGAGTGCCATGGGACAACGGAAATTGTACTCTGGGAATCTATGTACAACACAAATTTGGTAGAAGGAAGAAGGTAGACTTGAAGGGACCTCCCCAAAATGGTGCACAGTTCTGCCATGAATGATGAGGACTGGTGGGAAAGATAGAAGGAAAAGGAGTACCGAAGCATCGTCTCCACCACAATCGCAGCAGATGAGCTGTGGAGGAGTGGGAGCCAACAGTGAAGATGGCTGCATCCTGGCAAAAGATGCTAATATTGTTTTTGTTTTGTAGCCATTTGCGCATGAGCCACAACATGCTCCTAGCTACACCAGGCACCTAGATAAACTCTATACAGATGGTTAAGTTGGTTTGCTAATAAGTAAGCAAGTTACTTACATTGAGGGACGATTGGTTGAATGAGTAAAATGAGCAAAAAATTGAACCTAGTCAGTGTTGGTTCAGTTTGAAGAGTAAGAGAATGAATGGGTGGACAGTTGTAAGACTAGAATCACAATTTGGATAAAAGTGGGACAGTTAAATAGAGTCAATTAATAATTGAATGAATTGAATTCAAATCGCACTTGGCTAAGATGGTGGCTTATAGCTCGAGAAAGGCTGGGCAAAACGTTGAAGGGTAGATCGATCTTCTGCAGTGGAACAAAGTCGAAGAGTGAGCGCATGGCAATTTATAGAGGTGACTCGCCCTGCATTGCCATGGGGGTATGCTGGGGTACACTTGGAGTTATTAGTCTTTGTTTGAAAGTGCCCTCAATCAGACAATAGACATACACATTTCTACTCCACAAAAGATGTCTTTGACACACACATATACATTTACTTCGCCTGTATGTGGAGCATGAAAAATACCAGGGGTATACTAAGTATTGCAAAAGTCCTGTTACACTCATTACGACGCTCTCAACAAAGGACACTGATAGTTTTGATGCAGTTACACACGCTTTTATTGTTTAAACATATACATATGTGTTAAAATTGCACCAGGGAGAGGCGTGTCTCCCCCGGTGCAGGATCATGCAACCAACATCAAAGAGAGTCAAATAAAATGGAAGAGGCCAGCCTCCTCCAAAAAGTCAGATAGTCCACAAGTTTGTGTAAACGAACCCGTCCGGAGTACAAGGAACAAGGGGTAGCGACCCTGCTCCGCCAGGTACTGGGAAAGGAAGCCTTTGCGGCGAAGCTCCCCCAGACTGGGACCTTAAAACAAGAATGAGCAGAAGAGTCTGCGGGAGAATGCAGTCTTTGCAGCAAGGTGGCAGTCGGCGGCTTTCAGTGATATCACGACGTGGAATGAATGTTGGCCAAGCAACATCTCGGCGAGAATGCGGTGAAAGCAGTCACGAAAGACTCGTCCACGGAGGCGGGGTCCGAGATTGCGGTCCCATTTTCCTGGAGAACGAGAGGGGGAGGGGTGCCCTGCGAGTAATCGCCCAGAATCCTTTTGACTCGCTTCCACACCTCTGCTAGAAGGGTCTTCTCGATAAATGAATACACGTATGACCGCCAGCTAGAGAGCGGTGGGCGTGCTTCGAAGCATACCGAAACCTCGCCCTAGCTCGACGAAATTCACCATAAATGAAATCGTTTGGGCGGCGCATGTAAGCATTGCGCTTCTCTCTGAGGGCTGTTTCACATACGTCCGTCAGACCACCAAGGAAGCGGAGGCGTGCAAAATAGCCAGACGTTCTAGGAATAGTAGTTAAGCCTAGGGCAATGACGTTACCTGGAAAAAACGGCATCAGCCACCAACCAAAACTGCTCAAGTGGGACAGAGAAATCAGTGATTTCCTGAAATGTAGACCACCTAGTCCGAGCCAAGCACTACCGGAGTGGGATGGGAGGGGCGTCTTTCAGGCGGCAGCAGTCCAAAAAATATTTAATGGGAAAGTGATCACTATCATAGAGGACATCGAATACCTCCTATCCTATAATCAGGCTGTGCATCCGAAGAGCACAAGGATAGATCAAGGCAGGAAAATGAAGCGCTTATCGGGTAGTGTTGTGTCCATCAGGTTGGCAAAGACCTAACCCCTGGGATTGATAGAGTAGTCTTCCCAGAGCGGTTGTTTACCGTTCAATTTCCTGAGCAGTAGAAAGGGCCTCGGCAACTGTGCCCCGACGCAGCAAAAGTCCCCAGCGTCGATGTCAGCTGGAGGTGGAATGTATGCAGAAATAACAGTATACCTCCTATCCAGATGGAGCTAGACTGCTACTGCCTGAAAGGAGGTACTCGCATTTAGAACAAATAGAAAGACCAAGACATCATGCCGGGTGTAAATCACGCATCCTCCCGCCCGACCCACATCCTGTGTTTGGTGGCGTCGCAAAACCTTTATACCCAGCATGGTCTTCTGGAGAAAATACCTAACGGAGAATGGGAGGGGCCGAGCCTTCAGAGTTCCTCCCAGTTGTCCCGGAGATCGCGGTAATTCCATTGAAAGAATTTGTCCTCCATGCCTAGCTCGGAGATGTGTAGGCCCACTTCGAAGCTAAGATCCTCACGAGAATGGCTGTACGGTTACCGGAGGCAGAACTCCGGGCGCTGTTGCCTTCGAGGACTTATAAGGGTAGGTTGGGCTCGCTATACCTGTATTTTCCTCCCTCTGCCTCGAAGGCTTTGGCGGGCGGGTCCCTCCTTTGCAGTATCCACAGTCTCTGAGACACCTAGTCGCGCTTTGGATACGAGTTTAATGCATTCGCAGCCGAGCGTGTATTGCAGAAGTGGACTCGATCCACCACACCGGCCTTGGCCTGGCGACCGGTGCCTTCTGCACGTCCCCCATTGAGAACCTACTTGTCGATGCTGGGAAGATGCCACTCGTTCTGCGTCGTGCACAGTGCATTATTGGCCTGTACGCGCGAGGCCGGCGCCTCCCTCAGTCGCCAACAGCTCTCACTGCATCCGCAGCTGATTTTGACGGTGCCTATGCGGCCGAGAGACGCCAGTCATACCCTAAGCCCTTTGAGTTTAGGGCTAGGAAACTCCTTAGAGAGCTCGGTATAGCTCTCGGGCCGGTGGCGCCCCTGGTTATGCCCAGGACTCCACCACGCCTCTGCTCCCAAAGCTTCTACAGCGCATGGAGTATTGCATTCGGCCTCTTTGGAGCATAGTCCGTATCATGCTGGAACTGTGCCAGTGTATACGGATGGCTCCAAGTCCCAAGAGGGGGTCGGTTTCCACGCCGTATCCCCTGTTTGAGGTGAGGGGGGCTCTGCCTTCATGGTCGAGCTGGTTGCAATACAGCGCTCGGTACGGGAGATAACGAGACGTGGCCTTTTCGGAGACCGGATTGTGATTTATAGCGACTCACAAAGCGCCCTGAGTGCTCTCGGGACAGTGGAATCTCTGTGTCCCCTGGTTCGCGATATCCGTGACGCCACGGTTTTGGCGAGCCAGGCGGATGTCGATATTATCTTCTGCTGGGTTCTTGGACATGTGTGACTTGCGGGGAATGAGCGCGCCAGTGTCCGAGGACTTAGGGACCAGACCATCGCTTCGATCTTCCTCACACCGATTATATGGCAGGAATATGGGTAGCCCTCCGGGCTGCTTGGCAAAGAAGATGGAAAACGGTCGAAGGGAACTTAAATTTGCGTACCATTGCGCCGCGATAGTTCCCCACAATGCCGCGACGGCTTCAAGTTTCTTTCTGTTGTCTCTGAATTGGTCACACTCGTGGGACACACAGCCACTTGATGGAGCGCTCGCCTGTGCCTTATTGCGACGACTGCGTTGTCTCCCAGACGGTTCGTCAGTCTTGTTGAATTTCCCAGTCTGGCTGATCTTCGCGCACGTTACCGGGGACGAGCGGGGTCACTACCGCTTGCCCCTTGTACTCTGGACTAGTTCTTGTACACAGACTTGCGGACTATACGACCTTTTGGCAAAGGCTGGCCTCCTCCACTTTATTTGACTTTTTTTTAGGTCGCATGTTCCTGTGCTACGGTGAGGTGGGCCGACCCCCGACGCCGGAGTGCGTCTCCTTATTGTTGGTTTTGTTTTGTTTTTTTTAGCTTGTGTTTTGCCTTTATTTATTTTTTATCTTTGTTATTTTCTTGTTTTTTAATATAGCCTAGTATTAGGCTTTCAGCTAATTATGGCGACTTTTACCCTTGTTCGCAGTGGCCAGAAGGGCGGGAGGTTGATCGTCTTTTGAAACCCCGTATGACAGTCTCGCCACCACCTTCAGGGGTGTTGCCTCCTGTGAGTCTACTGACTTGGTGGAGGCGCCTTACGGAAAACGGTCACCTTCGCCGATTTACCAATCAAATTAGCCAATGCTCTGCTCAGTTGGAGCATGTGGCCTTTGGCCAAATAGAGCCAACAGTATGGGTTTAATCACCTCTCACAACACGCATGGTAGGATGGTATGGGTATTCTTTCTGACCCACATTAAAGCAACTTTACAGGTATAATCACCTCTCACAACACGCATGGTAGGATGGTATGGGTATTCTTTCTAATCCACATAAGAGTCAGGGTATAAAAATATTATAATGTTTCCTCAAATAATAGGAGTGACCTTGCAGCAAATGAATTGGCTTTGACAAAAATTGCACACACGCAAAATTTCATAACATTTGGCCTTCACAACCAGCATACCTTATGCGAAACTTAATGATAACAAAAAAATGGAATAAAATATAAAAAGGGGAAACATGAGAAAAAAACCTAGCCCTTGGTGAATTCAAAAATATTTGCTAACATTATGCACACAGTATATTTATTAAACTTATGCACAAACAAAACACTTCACAACTAAACAAATACAGCGCTGATTTATTGCAAGCCTTTTTGGAGCACTTCCTGGATGCAGTCTTCTTTCGCTCATAGAGAAGATAATGAAACCAATATAAAGATCAACATGACAACTGGAGGTGAGCCTGAGGGCACCAAGAGACAGTTTGTTTTGCTAGGCAAAGTGTCAGGAAATATCGTGTATTTGACACCAACCAGCATTGTTCAATATGTGGAGCCATTCTGCATCAGGGATATGTGGATACAGCTAGCCATCTCAGCAGGACCTTGGAACAGAGGAGCGTGTGTGTGCTGTGAAAATGTTAGAAGAAAGGGGTGTTTTGATGGGCTGTGTGTGTGTGTGTGTGTGTGTGTGTGTGTGTGTGCGCGCTTAAGTGAGTAAGATCTACCTACCCCTCTGGGGATATGCATAGCGCATTCACCGATTGGTGGCCAGATGCGATGCTGGTTGTGTCTCCTCTCGCTGGGGTTGAACTTTATAAGAATAAGAGACCAAAAGGAGCAATTTGCTCATTTAGTTGACCCTCACTATAATCCCAGGTCAAGGCCCTCAAAAGGTTAAAGCAGTAGTGAGAGAAGAGGTTTCCAAAAGGGGGCACCCCAGACCAGTGAATCTGTAAAAATAGTCCTTCAGCTGATCATTGACTAAGAATTGCTTTTAAGGACCTGGGTATGAAGACCATTCGTTTTTGCTAGAACATAAGGGGTCTATTTATCAAAAATGAAGGGACAGAAAAATTGTCTACATTAAAAAGGAGGGATAGATAGGAGGAAGCTTTCAGAAAAGGATTTTCCCTTCTCAAATTTAAAGGAAGTAAAAATAAAGGCACAACCCGCAGAAATTTTGTACACATATGAAAATGTGTGCAAGATATAGAGTGGCAGATACTCCTGCAGGCATTAGAGGTGGCAGGCCACATAATTCCCCAGCTGCAGCACGGTTGCGCATGCTATACACCTGACATCCCCTTGCGAATATCAGGGAAGGAGAATAGTCTGTAGTGATAGTTCAGATATGAATTTGTTTACTGAAGAAAATCAAATGGAGAAAAGGAAGACAAACCAGGATGAGGATGGATGATAAGCAACTCTTCAAGTGAATACAGTCATCAAAATGAACAAAAAAAACAAATTTCTACTGAATGGATGAAAATGGTTGACAAAATGATGAGGTAAAGGCCATATGAATCATCCGAATTCGTGGCACAAAAGGTAAACAGAAAATCTGAGGCATACCTATAGCTATAGCCAGACTCACACAATACAATCCATTATGTTTTTGTAGCACAGTCATGGGTGACTAGGGTAAGACAACTATGCCCTTAGCTGCTTATGACAATGAGAGTGACTTATGAAGTACCCCAGGCCACTTACCTATCAATCAATGACTCCTACAACTACTACCCATAAATTACCTTGGGCAAATAATTCTGATAACCACTGAACTCTGCTTGTGAGTTTGGAGACTGATGTGAGATGGCCGATTCTTCTAAATGAAGGTGTTCGGGCTGCGTCAAGTGGGATTCCACCTCTGTTACACTCTCAACTTTTTCAGGAGTGGTACCATACCCTTTTCTAAAGTTTCGAATGGTCCTGTCAGCAGGAGTGTCATCACCGCCAATTGAGGATGAACGGAGAACTTGGGGTATGAATTGGTATGACCCCGTACCCAAGTCATCAGTTCCTGTAAAATCTGGACTGTATTCCT
Source organism: Ceratothoa steindachneri (assembly GCA_963969495.1). Classification (NCBI taxonomy): domain Eukaryota; kingdom Metazoa; phylum Arthropoda; class Malacostraca; order Isopoda; family Cymothoidae; genus Ceratothoa; species Ceratothoa steindachneri. The sequence goes on from OZ018339.1 coordinate 23,749,843, forward strand.
CTTCCTCAATGGGCTGGTCCTCAGAATCGAAAGAAGTGGGCTGGAGAAGAGTTGAAGCTTAGCAGACATACGCTAAACATTTCCTTCAGCATTTGAGTTTTCCCAACAACCTACAGTTATTTTTCATTTGCCATCCTTTACACAAGCCAAAATTTTCTTCCTAAGTTTTAAAAGCCCAAATCTTACACCCTCTAAACCATCTTTCTCAAATAATCTATGTTCACATTCTCTGCGAGCATTAACCCTCTTCATATCTATCTCCATGACCCTATCCCATATACTCCCACTCCCTCATATGCATTTTTTAACTACCAGTGGCCTGCTACATCATTCCAAACATACTTGATCTGCCTTCATTTGTATGGTTTAAATCCCTAGAAACGCCTACCCCTTCATCTCCATTCTGACAACTCAAAGCATACAGAATCTCAAAGGAGAGACAACTTAAATCTAAATTTTGCCCAGGGCTTAATGTGTAAAGGAGGCTTGTTATTATAACTTGATTTGTAAGAAACAATGCCTCAATACCCAATTTGCAAAAGATACAATCAGAACAAGGGTGATATACTTTAGCATTACCTTATAATCGATGGGACTAAAATCTTGGAACCAATGGAAGAGGATGTGTGTGATGAAGACAAGGAAGGTTATACAGAGTAGAACTATGCTATAGATGGTCAGCGGTTTCTTGATTCCAAGACGCAGGATGGAAAAGAAGAGTAGGCACACTTGAAGAATTGTCAGAATCACTATCACAAAGTTCACAGCCGATGTATGGATACTCTTACGAATCTTGGATGGACCATACGCAAAGTAAATGTTGTACTTGTCCACCAAATGTTTGAAGATCAGATACAACAAACCTAATCAAATGAACAAGTGAAAACATTATGTTAGAGATGAATAAACAGTTAAGTAGAAAGCAAAGGATTTTACATTTTTAGTTTTCTCACTGTGGCAGGGAATAAGAATAACACCATTGTAGTGTCCACTACATGTTAGAGATAACTAAATGAAACCACATTTCTTGACCTTGGGAATATTCTTTTGCATAATAATTACAGAAATTTGTTTTTTATTTTGTTTTTACCACGGATCTGCAACTTTTTTAAGATGCCTTTTATTTCTCAGTGGGGATCGACAGCATATAGCACCTACCCTGATGATTTTTTTTAAACCTCTGATTTAAAGCCTAATCACAAGGAGGTGGACATCACGCAGAAAGTGAAGCAATATCTCTAAAGAAAGTAGACAATCTGTAGAGGCCTGTAAAGAAAGTAGAAGGTAGATGAAGTGAATATAGTAGAAGAAATACACCTGCAGGGTCTCTTGCAGACGTTGGGATGGGGATGGGGGGCATTCCTCACAGGTATAATGCAGGGATATTAAACCTACTGCACCATCCAACCCTTTGTGAATGCAATCATCATATAGGAGACCCAAATAGGGACTCTATCCAGCGACCTACAACACTCAATTTGATTGAACGATGCTGTTTCAGGATTTTTTTATTCTATGGCACCCATCTGGAGACTGACTAGAGGGGCAAAAGTCACTACTGAATTTCAAGCCTAATACTAGGATACATAAAAATAAGTAAAAAACACCAACTCTGCCAATAAAAAAAAAATAAGACAAGAAAAAAAACAAAAAAAACAGGAACCTTTCTCTTCGGGAAAATTTTTCAAATATATTTATCAGCCACCTGGTGACTGCTGACTTGGGCATAAGTCACTGTAATTCTATCAAAACCTAATGTTAGGCTAGATTAAAAACAAAGGCACACAAGCAAAAAAAAAAATCCCAAATAAACAAAGGAAAAAAAGGCAAGAAGAAGAAGGCACACTCCGGCATTGCAGGGAGGCCCACCTCCACCCAGCACAGGAACATATGAACAACAAAGAGAGTTGAGCAAAATGGGAGACCAGTCTCCTCCAGAAAGTCAGATAGTCCACAAGTCTATGGACGTGAATCTGTCTTGAGTGCAAGGGACAAGTGGTAGCGACCCTGCTTGTCCCAGTACTGGGACAGGTAACATTCGAGAAGATCAACCAGACTGGGACATTCAACAAGAATATGAAGAACAGTCTGGAGGAACATGCATTCATCACAGTAACATGTAGGGGAGCGCTACAGGAAATGGCATTGTGTCTCGCGAGTGTGCACAATTCAATGACAGAAAGCAACCTGAAGCCATCGCGGCAGTGGGGGGAGAAAGTTCATGGGAACAGTCAAGGTGCAATGGCATGCAACATTAAGTTCTATTCAGCCTTCTACCATCTTCTTTGCCAAGTAACCTGGAGGGGTGACCTGATTCCTGTTGTGTAGTCAGTGTGAGGAAGAGCGAAACACTGGTCTGGACACCCAGTCCTTGCAGACTCTTTGGCGCCCTCATCAGTGTGTTCATTCCATGCAATTCCAAGATGTTCAAGAACCCAGCAAGAGATAATCTCTACATCTACCCAGCTCACAACAACAGTGGCATCACGGATACAGCAAATAAGAGGGTGTGGAGAATTCCAAAGTCCTAAGAGCAATATAACCCTTGGCTATGGATACATAAAACTTGCATCTGTAGTCAAGCTTTAAAGAATACCCATAGCACAAGTACATGAGAGCCTAAGTCTGTGAATATGAACCTCCCAGGTGAGGCATTGGACAAAAACAGGAACAAGGCAATGGCGCAAATTCATTACTTCTAGATGAGCCTCATTTAGGAAAAAAACTGGGTTGGGGTGCAGTCTTGGATGGTAGCAGATGTGCACCACCTTAGTCTTGGCTAGGGAAACCCCCAAACATCTGTGCTTCGGCATATGGGCAGCAGCAAAAGTGAGTGAAAGGTCATCCACATAGAACGTAGCGAGAACATCTGAAGAAAATGAGTTGATACCGCTGATGCTGAAGGCAAAGAGTGCAACACTGAAGACACTTCCTTGAGGGACACCCTCTTCCAGCTCCATACACGGATTTGACATCTCTCAAAAACTCAGAAAGAAAGATTGGGAAGCATCCCCTCATCATCATGTGGAGAGTCTCCATGTGTTGCCATGTGGTATCATAGGCCTTCTCCGGATCAAAAAACACTGTGAAGGAAGGCCTCACAGACAGCATTTTCCAGTCAAAGCAGAGTATCAGACATGGAGTGAAATTTAGGGAAGCCATACTGTGCAGAAGAAGGTGGCCTCTGCTCTACAAGAAAAAGGCTAGTCTAACATTTAACATAAACTTGTACATGCAGGTGGTTAGAAAAATTGGGTGGAAGCCATCAGGGGTAGTGGTCTCTCTCCAATGTTTCTGAAAACTGAGCACAGTAGCCATTCTCCAGGAGCCTGGGAGATAACATCTGTCCAGATCATGTTGAAAAAAATCTAACCTAAAGGCCATGCCTCAGTCACCTGGTGTCAAAATGGCATCTTGGACATTGTCTGGACCAGGGACAGTGAGTGTCCTCTCTCCAAATGAGAGCGAAATGCAACTCACTCAACATACGCCTTTTGATGAAGGGTTCAGCGTGTCTAGAGGTAGGTCCAATCAGCAGCCTTTAGCGACATCATGAGGTGCATTGAATGCTGAAAGAGCAGCATCACAGCTAGAGAAAGTGGTCACTAAGGACTCTACCACGGATGTGAGGCCAGAGAATGCAGCCCCATTCTCGCGGAGAATGCGAGAAGGACCTGTGAGAACTTGCACAAATCCTTTTGACTCTCTTCCACAGCTCTTCAAGAGGCATCTTCCTGTTAAGTGAAGACATGTCTGCCCACCAGGAAGAAGAACGTACTTCGAAACATAACAGAACCAAGCCCTAGCTCGATAAAATTCACAGAAAGGGTGGCACTTATAGCGCATGTAGGCATAATGCTGCTGTTTGAGGGCCATCTCACAATTAAGTGACCACCACGGAAGCGATCAGCAGCTGCACTGCAACTGCCTGAGAGGAGTTATTTATAGCAAATGGAAGAACAGAGACATCATGTCGGGTATAAATTCACCTCCTCCTGCCTGGGCTATCGATCTCTTTAGGGTCATTCTATGTCAATTCAACCAAGATTTGGCTATTTTTGTGTCACTGACTCAGATTTTCTTGCAAATTACTGTACTTGTAGACCTTAATGGTTTCTGAGATATGACCCCTCAAAGTTGGGTCAAAAAGGTCATTTTTGCAAAAAGTGAAAAAAGTTCAAAGTCAAATATCTCGGAGACTATTGCACCTATAGAGCTCATTCTGATACCATTTTAAAGCTAATAAGATTCCCTACAACTTTTATTAATGCTTATATTTCCTTATAAGGTCAAACAAAAAGTTGACCTTTAATTTGACCTTGAAAAGGTCACGACGTAGAAATCGATTTTTTTTTAACTTTCCCTAACAGTTTGTACATATGAATAGCAAAGTGTTCTTAAAAAAATTTCTTTGAGAAATTTTTCTTTTAGGAGCAACAGATTTTTATGTGAGCACAACTTAGCCGAAACAGAGACGATTTTGGTGTTTGACATGTAGTGTTAAATACACTATTGTAATCACCATCTACGGTACTTACATGGGTACCCTTGCTTTTTTATAAATATCTAATGTATGCTTTAATAAAATACTGCTCTATATGCATATTATATTAAAATAGTATTTAGGATGACACAATAAATGAAATTAGATGATAGGCAATTTACTATGTATATGAACTAATATGCGATAAGACTATAATTCTGAAATGAGGCCTGAAGATTCAAATCATGGTTTGAATACACTGAAAATATATACCAGTATATATATATATATAAATATATATATATATATATGTTTCAATATTACTCTATTTGAAGGCATTTGTAATAGTGGTAGCTTTCTTCATTTCCAATTTTGTCAATGTATAGGTTTGGCCCGTAATGGTTGTTGGGCTAACAATCATTAACACATCACTAGCATCAAGAAGAAGTTCATCAGGTGGTGCAGGATACACAAACGAGTTGGCAGGGCCGTGTGGGTAAAGGAAGCTCAACTGAACTTCATTGCTCTCGTGCTTGACCTCCAGGGCACATGCGAGATACCAGTGTTCATCATAGATAGCTAAACAGAACCCTTTTATAGATGCCAATGGAATTTATGCTGCTTTGAAGAATAGAGGTTCTTTCCAATCTTGTGATAGTTGAAGTCGAATATGCACTAACTTCCAAGACTTCCTCACTGAGAGCCTTGACACAATGGATCTTCTGTGTTCCTAATAAAGAAAATATGTATACATTAGGTACATAATTATATTCTAAGCTTTCAGTTTGCTAAGTTATTATTTAAGAATTTAAGTTATTAAATTTAAGAAAGAAGATTATTAAACAAAAACATCCTAAATCTTATCAATCCATAAATTATAAATCTAACTTTCTTTGTTCATCATTAGAGTGGCACTTCCCACTTTAACCTTTTCCCTTACAGGGGCAAGAAAAATTACTAATTAGTAGTAGTAATTCACTAAATTACTAAGTGACTTTAATAACTAAATGGCTAGGTGACCAGGTTACCTGGAATGGTTCTTGCATTGTCAAAGCGCTTCACCAACTTCTGTCAGTGAGCTTCATGTTCTTCTGGCGTTGTGAAGGTGAAGGTAATTGAAGGAAGAGCTTTTACTGCAAAATTGAAGAGTGCTTTAGGGTCTAGAATTGGTTCAGCATTAACTCCGGTTCTCTGAAGGCTTGCTCTGCGGGCTAGCCTTTTCACAGTTCCACCGATGTCATTGCCTGGTCCTCTACCATGGCTCGTTGCAAAGAACTGCCATTCTGCTTCAATATCAAAATCATTCTTGTGATAGCAAAGGTTAATGAAGTTCTTGCGATTCTTATATTCGGCAGTACACCCGTCACTGAAGTAAAATATTTTTGTGATTTTATGAGATGACTTTAAGAAATTTATTAGCCTTATTTGAAAAAGGTGAACTGCGATGACATCATGCTGATTACAGTCAGAAATTGCTACAAAACTTTGGTGTTGTAACTCAGTGTTTTTACGGTAGTAAACAACAAATGGATGTAGCGATGCTCGACAATTATTCCAATGAAATGACTGGGCTGCATCTTGCACAATAAAAGAATAATTCTCTGAAAAGTCCCTCACAATTACAAATTCACCTTCACTTAGTTCTTGCTTCTTTTCTTGCAAAAAACTACTTTGAGCTTTGGCAATGAAATCATGTTGCAGAAGATCTGTAAATTGTTCATGGAAATATGGAATAAAATCTTCTGCTGTTAATTTTTTATACTCTAAAGTTGATCGGAATGTTGTAACCCACTGCCTAAACTCAATCTCATCAAGTCCCTTTCTGTCAAACACTTTATCTAATAAATCCAAAAATTCTTCCTTTGGGGGGCATTGTTCACATTCACCAAAATAGCACTTTTCTCAAGGCGGTTTGCGATGGAGAAGGGCAAGGCAATGTCTATAATTTGAAGTATGATTAGTATTTAGGGTATCATCAGAAGTGTCAGGTGTTTCTTGATGCTGAAACAAAGATTCAACAGCTGCCATACTTAGTTTCACATTTTGATGTTTAGTACATACACACACAGAATGCATGACACTGGCTCCTGGCAAAACACATTCTTTTGGTCTCAGCTCTGCAAACTTTGAGAATCCAATCTTTAGTTCTGGATACTTGCCTTTGAAGTCTTCATATACCTCTTTCAGATTGCTAAGTACGAGAATTTTTTGCTTTCTTTCACAACAGCCATCAGCTCCCTTTACTGAGACGTAGTATTTTAAACCTGGCAGTTCTCTACTGATATCTGGTGATTAATAGAAGTCTCTAACTTTAGTAGCAATGTCCCCTCTGTCCAGCCGTTTCCCCAAATGTTTTGCTTGCCAAACCATGTATTGTGAGCAATTAAAAGTTTTCATTATTTTTTGTCTGGTCCAGGTTTTTGGTAGGACAGAGAGGATGGTCAATTTTTCACTTCTTCTTGTCTCTTCATTATCAAATTTATGTTTTAGCTGTTAAATAATTTCTGTTTCTGTATTAACGTCTAAGTCATTTCCAGATGAAATTTCTGTACTACCTACTCTTTCAAATTTTCTTTTCAAATTACTTCTTACTTGAATGAATTTCTTCTTTGTGTACTGCTTGCTTTGTGATGCTTTAGCTTTTTGCAATGGGGACTCTGCTATTGTGACCAAAGATGTATTGAGGTTTTGAAGTTCATACTCCTTTTCTAATTCAATATCACATTGTGATGAAGTCATCTTTTGAGATCCAGTGTGTGAAGATGAAGTCTTTAACAATAAATTGCGACGGGTAGGACATACTTTATGCTGTGCCATCAGATTTCAAGCAAGATTGCTTTCTATTAACTCTTCAGGTACGAAACGAAGTCCTTTAGTAATTTTTTTCTTGTGTCTTCGAAAAGGGTCACAGCAATAACGCCCTACATTCAATGAGCCTAGATCCCTGGTACCTGGAAAAAAAAAAGGGCCACATTAGTGTGAAGAAATATGTATAATATAGTTTAGTTGCCCATGCACTAATCTCATTGCATAATATTACAAACTATTATTAGTCCAGGATAAAAAATTATCAATTTTTCAGATTAACTTTAGATGTAATTTAAATATCTTGAATAACTAGATTGAAAAGAAATGCCAGGAATTGGGAAAATAAAGTTATTCATGTGTACAATAGTGACATCATTTCACCAGGCATAATTAATAATCACAAGGCAACACAGATATTTGATTAGCAGAATGTTAGGATTAAATGCATATAATTTGCAATATAACGTTGTAAATATGAAAAATATGAAATGAAACTAGAAATAGTTTAAGGTATAAAGGTAAGAAGAAGAAAAAACTGAATACAAAGAGTTCTTACCAAGCCAAGATGGTGATGCTCCTCACTAGGTCACACTCTTACATTGACAGAGAGATTAGAGCTGTAGACTAGAGTTTACTATCCTGGGCATCCCAGTGACAAGTCAATTCCTGTTTCAACTGGTATTATTGGAGCACAACAATTACTGAACCTATCTATATTTTGTCTTGTTCATTCAAAAATTTTTTATATATTATATGAATAATTCCTGTAAGAATATGGAGAATGTTCTAAATTATATATTATTTTTTTAATAATAATTACCAAACATAATTTTCTTAGTATTTAGATTAAAATTTTACTAAACATCAATGTGATTAACAAAGTTGATATCATTCATGAAAATAAAACATAATAGAGGTCACTTGTATAGGTCTATGGTAATTACCATAACTAGGCTTAGATGGGGGAGGGTGGTGTTTGTGGGAGACCCCCCCCCCACCCTGTTGACGGAGGATATTTTACATTTGACAAGTAAAAAAAAACAAAAAGATTTGTTACCCTTTCTTTATATTTTCTCATTACTTGTGTGAATGTCTGTAAAATTTAGCATTTTATATTTTTTCTTTCAGCTTCAAAATCATACTTTTAGTCTTGCAGGCACTCATTTAGGACTTCACCGTGACTGCACTTTGCTCCACCAGGAATGGTACCACCCCCAAAAAACTGGAGGGCTGGCTATGTCCATGGTAATTAGTATACAGTACACATCAAACACCAAAATCGTCACTTTTTCAGCTAAGTTGTGCTCACATAAAAATCTGTAGCTCCTAAAATAAACATTTCTGAAATAAAAAATTTTAGGAACACATTGCTATACATATGTACAAATTTTTAGGGAAAGTTACAAAAAAAAATCGATTTCTACGTCAAGTGACCTTTTCAAGGTCAAAGGTCAACTTTTTTGTTTGACCTTAGAAGGAAATATAGGCATTAATTAAGGTTGTAGGGAATCCTATTAGCTTTGAAATGGTATCAGAATGAGCTTTGTAGGTGCAATAGTCTCTGAGGTATTTGACTTTGAACTTTTTTCCCTTTTTGCAAAAATGACCTTTTTGACCAAAATTTGAGGGGTCATATCTCAGAAACCATTTAACCTATAGAGATGAGACACACGCCATTGAATTTTTCTCATTAAGGTCCATCAGTACACTAATTTGCAAGAAAATCTGGTTGAATTGACATGGAATGACCCCTTACGAGTCTCTGAAAGAGGCCTCATGACCTGCTTTAAGGGGGGGGTCATCCAGAGTGTCTAGCGAATAGGTGGAGGCCGTAAGGCTGTTTTGCCCTACTGGAAACTCATGAGAGGGAAGGGGCAGGGAATCAGGTAGTGCCACCAGCTCTACCTGGGAGTGAACAGAGTGGGTAGAATGTGTAGAAGGGTTCTGAATGGGAGCAGAAGCACCTGTACCTGTAAGCCTGGAGGGGCCAGGAGCACAGTGTGTTTTTGGCTAATACTGAGGCGTAAGACCTCCCAGGTAACACTGGGCGCACCAATACCAAATCCTTAGCCTTGCAAATGGAGAGATCATCCTCAGCCTGAACAGTCAGGATTTCCTTCTCAAGAAGATACACACCACATTGCTTCGAAGCATTGATGCGTTGGCCATACAGGATAAGGACTTATCATGGAGCAACCTACACAGATTTCTGGTAAACCCGACTTTGCGCGTCTACATGATCGATATCGGCGTATGACGGAAGTGGTGGCAGTAGTAGTACCTCCATAGCAGTTGTACAAATGACTTTATGCGGTAGTGATACCAACTGGCATACACCGACTCAGGGATCCTGCCAGAATCGAATGTGACCAAGAGTGTAGGGGTGGGTCTTGAGGCTCCTCCCCGTTTTCTCATCACATGCTCAACCTTGACTGCTCCTTGGTCAGCCAGCTCTTCGGTGATGTCTTCTAAGGAGTAGTCCATCGCATAAACCACTCCTTTCACAGAGTTCATGGTAGGTTGGTATCACACTCACTGGCGAGCCATCCAGTGTCTGAAGAGTACTAATAATGGCTACCTCGGAAGGGACCAGCTTATTTGCCAGAAGGCCCCTGTCCAAAAAAAACACCTTACCTTAGTATCTCGGCCAGTCAATCTACCTAGAGATCTCCCTTGATGAAGCATGTGGCCTTTGGCCAGCAGGCTAAAAAATGCTAGGTAATCTATAAATGAGGGACCCCCAAAGTAACTGAGGCTCCCCTCAGCACATTTGTGACTTTGGTCTTGCTCTGGGCTTCCCCCCTCAGGGGCGCCTCAGGGCCAGGCATGCCAGTCTTAGCCAGGTTGCTTGCTGAAACATGAGCAGACCTATTCATCCCAGGAGCTTTCCTTGATTTCTTCTTACCTTTAATTTTCATTTCTCTTTTTGGAGAGGAGGGCGACGAGTGATTTTTTTTTTTCAAGGGGCTATCTGGCGACTGCCCACTTGGGCATAAGTCGCAGGGGACGACGAGTGAACCCGCTTCTCCCTCCTCCCCCGGGAAGGGACCCGAAGGCTAGATATACCAGCCTCAGCCAAATCTTTCTTTGAGATGAGAAGATCTTGGTTGCCAAAGGGGCAGCAAGTGGAGGAGGGGGTCTTGGGTGTCTTTAGTGGCCAATGCCTCCTGAGGGCCTGCAGACTCAGGTTTTGTGTCTGGCATCCATCACCCTTGGAAGAGCCTGCCATCTAGGGTGGGATCACCAAGACACACTCCATCTCAGGATGGGCTTACAAGTGGCCATACTCACTCAAGGCGTCAGGTATCCAGATCTGGTACTCATAGGTCCTATGGCCCGCATACTGGCTCCCATCAACTTGACAATCCTCAGATCGACAAGGTACATGGGCAAGACCCAGGGCACAATGCCACCTCTTACCGCTCTAAGTGGCTTGTGGTGGGCCACCTGACCCAAACAGTAGGGGCAGGAACCAATGCAGTGTATCCTTTGTCTCGCTGATTTCTTATTGGGCTCCTGAGAAAGCAAAGGGGGACTGGCGGCATGTGGAAAGTCGCCCAAAGACAACTGTACAAAAAAGGGATAAGTGCCCTCTCCACTGGAAGAACCTTAGAGTAGCCCCTGTAAAAGCACAGAGAGGAGCACCTGCCCAGGTGCGGCTCCGAAGATAGCAGAGGGCAAACCACTTTGCTACATTCAGAAGGTAGGAGGGGAGCTGCTCCACCTGTGAGTGGTGATGATGTATCTTGGGTCCTCGTCTGCCCTAATACGAGCCACGGCCACCTATCATGCCTTGGGTTTTCAGACTTACCTGGGTGCATTAATGAATGGTGTTGGCAACCTAGGACAATGACTCACACTGACCAAAAGTTACCCAGTGGCTGGTCATTTCCCAAAGGTGGCAGCTCCCAAATGGGTAGCCAGAGAGGCAGGGTGACACGGCAGATATCCTTAGTAGGATGTAGTAATCCTCAGCAGGACAGCCAGGATATGAAGGTCTGTTGTGGCAGACCCAGAGACGGGACCCAAGACTTAGTTGGCCTGGCAGCCAACAAGGCAGTAAAGGCTGTCCAGCCTTATGCACCTGAGAATAGCTACAGGGAGGTGGTCAACCTATTACACACAGGGAGGTGGTTAATGGGGCTAAACCATTATTCACATTGTTTATAGAGGTTCCAAAGCCTCTTCTGACATAGCATGAGGTAGCTGGTCAGGTCCTACAGCCTAGACAGAGTGTTTAGGGGATAATCAGAGAGAAAGAGGAATGCTGAGAGGGAGGAGGAGGAAGCGCATCAACCACTTCCTCATACCACATCAAAGTGTTCATGACAACCCAATGACAGGGCTTCCCTAATTTGTATTCAGGCTGGGAGGGTGGGCAGCCCCCCTAGATACCAAGTGTAACAGGCCATACAGCGTGCTCTAATTGGAATTGGTAGATTTGACTTTAACCATTAATATCTACCACATTCCCCCAAAATTGGGATGGCAAGCATCAATACCACTAGAACTATTGATCTCTCCCACCAGCTTTATGCTCTATCAAGCACAAACCGACGCATCATTTTGTCCATGCTGAATGGTCCTTGATAGCAATGGGGGTGATGTTGTAGCATCTCATCCAGACTGTGTTCAGACCCGGGCAGGATCAGCCGAGCATGGTGCCTCACAAGCTCTCTCAATGGACATTAATCAAATGCACACTCTCCACTCTTACTCCCACTCCCATCCCAGCAAACCAAAACACTATAAAACTCGTACTTTACCACTTCAAAACCAGCCTCTGACAACCAAAAATCTGAAACAACCCCAAATTGGTGAAGCAGTTTCACTTACAATCAGGACATCACCCCCACTCTACACGAATACAAAAACTCCTCTCACTGCAACCTGAAAACACTGGATTTCATCATATGTTGACTAGCTCAAAACTTCTTTCAATATAGCCTCCCTAGTAGGACTCTAGAGAAGACCACATGTCGTGGCAGCATTCCTGAGTGAAACTGAGTTCGATTGAAGAGAACTCATAGAGAGAGGGGGAGCAAAGTCTATTTACATTTCGTACAGCAAGAATCCCTCTCAAATTGTCTATTTGCATTGCTCTCACTCTAGACCTCTCTCACTTCCCTATACCATCATTGGCAACATTACAAAATTGAGCATAAAGGTTTAAATGTACATAGGAGAAATAACAATAGTTTGTCCATTGACTTTTATTAGCAATTACAACTGTCAAAAGTTTGTCATAGTTTTCCATTAACTTGTCAAATTCTTCATTAAAATGTTGCTCCATTTCTCCTTGCAAAACATCTACAACCGAGATTTATTTGCAGTGTTTCATTGTGGATGTGCTTTTTTTTAATTTATCCACACATAGGATTTAGGTCTGGTCTTTGTGATGGCCATTTCAAAACATTAAATTTAGGAATCTTCAACACATTTTTTCATTACAGATGATGTATGTTTTGGATGAATGCCTTGTTGAAAGTAAAACTGTCTTAACCAACTATGTCATTACACAGCAAAAGGTTATCTTTCAAAATAGACAAATATTCTTCTTTCCGCACTGTTCCATAAATTTTAACGAGTGTTGCTGTACCATTAGGAGCAAAGGTACCCTATAATTTTATGTTCTCTACATATGATTTACAGCTATTAGTATTTTGGGAAGCTTTTCCAGCTTTCTATCCGACCTGTCTTCAGCAATTATGGCCTTAACTCTCTAATTTTGATCTGTTTCTTCATATTTAATTCTGATTTACATCAAACCTGCCCAGTGGCACATCACAAAGTATGGCACATTAGCAGGAGTGGAGGAACATTGGAAATTGTTGAGTAATACATTATTGTCACTGCCAAGTCATTTACCATCTTGGAACCACTCCAAAACTGCATTTATCAAATCACTGCAAAAATTGCACCCTAAAGATCCAGACCACATCTTCTACATCTAAAACACTTTAGTCTCAAAGGCAAATATGCAGTCGCATATCTTCAACCTCTACCAGATAAACACTATCATCCCTCCCATATGGAAACACACGCACGCACACACACACAGACATCCCAATCTTCAAACCAATTCCAGTACCTCCTACAGATCTATCTCAATTACCTCAAAAACACTAGAAAAATCAATCGATAGAATAAAACCCATCACATCCTACTCACAAACCCAATATGGGTAAGGAGAGGGTTTATGAAGGGGTGTGCTAGGGGTTTTAACAGGTTGACTATGAAGGCTTCCAAAGAGCTGAGAGTAAGTTATACAAGTATTATATATTATGAACAGCGCCCTTATATGTGTTAATGATTAAAGAGCGATATAAAAAAAAAATGGTAAGGATAAATTATTTGAGACTACCAGTATACTATATATGGCCCAACTTGTAGTCAATGTGTTAAGCCCAGAAATGAACCTTAATTGGACAAGGTGCTAATGGATATATCACTTCATCGCAATGAAAGGGTCTTGATCATAACCTAAATGCCTGGTGGCATTGTTAGTTGGGTATAAAGGGGTTGGGAGAGGAGGTGGCACAACTCCACTTTTAGGAAACTCATAAGAGTTGAAATACAAGAAATATGCAAAACATTCAAAATGGGTATATAAAGATGAGACAGAAAACTTCAGACTAACCAAAAGGCGTTATGAGGGGGCAGGAAACTGAGTAAATAATGGTCATGGCGAAGTTGAGGAGCATCCAGGCATACTGCACCCCAAACTGGAATTCGTACATGATGTTCTTGCGGATGCTGGCTGTCTCTGCCTCAGACCTACAAACCAATACAGAAACAATCACAGAAGTTATTGAAGGGGAAAATAAGATGGCTTACATCAATTTAATAAATTTATATTTGCATTGGGAAGGAGCAATCTTTGTGGTGCTGAGTACAAGAGAAAGAGAGAGACTGAATTTTAAATTTGAAAAACTATTATATAGATCCAGGATTTGAAAAGGCAGCCTCCACATTCAAAGTCCTGGTGTGGCCAATGAGTATATTTTCACTTATTGAAGAAAAAAAAATTTTAAGGGGAAGGATAAATACAAAGGAAAACAGAATGAAAAAGATCTGTATTTAAGGTGCTAATATTAGGAGCAGATACTAAAAATATAGATTTGAGAAGCCTGCGATGACATCAAGCAGGCATCATAGAGTTATTGAAGAGAACGAAACATAGTGAATTAAGAGGTAATAATTAAGAAAAAAAGTAAAAAAAGAATGGTAGAAAGATTAAGGTGTCATCAATACAGCAAATTTCAACAACCCAAAATGCAAAACTACAAGACAAAAAATTCCAACACAACCCTGCCTTCAGGTAAATTGACACAAAGTTGAAAGTGTGCCAAAGGGGTAAGGATGGTACCATTTTTTTTAGAGCCCATCTGGTGACTGTTTAATAGGGTATAAGTCATCGTAATCATCTTACAGGCTAATGCTAGTCTAGATAAAAAAATATATGCAAAATACCAAAAACAAAACGAGTTAAAAGGCAAAAATAAGGAAACACACAATGGCAATAGGGAGAGAGCCACCTCCGCCTGGCACGGAAAGATGCGATCTACAACAAAGAGTCAAATAAAATGCAAGAGGCCAACCTCCTCCAAAAAGTCAGAGTCCACAAATCTGTATACACAAACCCATCCCAACTACAGAGGACAAGTGGTAGCGACCCCACTCATCAGGGTACTGAGAAAGGTAACATGCATAAAGATCCCCAGAACAGTCTGGGGGACAACACAATCGTCACAGTTAAATACAGGAGAGAGGCCCATCAAATGGCAGTGCATTAATGGGTAGGTTCTCCTTGGCTGTCAACCATTTTCTTTACCAAGCAGACCAGAGGGCTGCCATGATTCCTGCCATGTAGGGAAGAACGAAATGGAGATCTGGTCACCCAGTCCTGTGAGGACTCTTTGACACCCTCACAGAATGAAGAATGTCCATAGCATGGGTACAAGAGACCCTAAGTCTGTAAATATGAGCCTCTGAGCTGAGGTATAGGTCGAAAATAAGAGCAAGGAAACTGTGCAAATTCACCAATTCCAAATGAAATCCACTTAGGAATTTGTCCAGGTCGGGGTGGAGGCATGGATGGCAGCAAAAGTGCATCACTTTAGTCTTGGGCAAGAAAAACTGAAACCATTGTACTTTGGCATAGCAAGATATGTAGTACAATGCCTGTTGGAATTGATGCTCCAGAGTTGGCATCTGGGCCACACCATGAGATCAAAACGTTGTCCTGAGAGAACTTGCCTGGAATCCTTTTAACTCACTTTCACACTTTTGGAAGAGGGGGTCTTTCCACTAAGTGTGTAGACAAGTATGCCTGCCAAGAGCAGGGTGCTTGCTTCAAAACATACCGGAACCTAGCCCTAGCTTGATGAAATTCACGGACAGTGAAATAGTTTGGGCAGTGCTTATAGTGCATGTAGGCATAATGCTTCAGTTTGAAGGCTCTCTCACAGTCAGCTGACAACCACATAAAATGTCAACATGCAAAATAGCCAGAAGTTCTAGGAATAGTAGTTAGAACCATGACAATGAGTCTGCCAAAGAACTCAACAGCATCATCCAGCAACATAAAATCCTTAACTGGATCAGAGAAATCAGTCCTTTCCTGAATAGAGGACCATTGCACGGCACCCCAGAAAATGACAATTGAATCGGAAAGCGATCACTACCATGGAGATCATTGACCACCTCTCATCGCAAATCAGGCTGTGCTTCTGGAGAGCTCAGGCACGGATAGATCAAGACAGGAAAATGAAGTGGTTCTCAGGTAGTGATGCGTAAACTCACCCACATTTAGGACAACTATGTCCAGCTCATTATCAGGTCAGCAACTACCTGGCCCCTGAGATGTCTACCATTCAGATCCCCAAGCAGTAGAAAGGCCTTGGCTACCATGCCACGAGGTGGTGGATTATTTTTATTATTATTTTAGGAGCCCATCTGGCGACTGCCTACTTGGGCATAAGTTGCCTTACTCATGAGGCAGTGGAAGTCGGCTGATAGTGAAATGTATGCCGAAATAACACTACACCTCCTATCCAAGTGGAGCTACACTGCTACTGCCAAAGGAGTAATTTATAACAAAGAGAACAGAGACATCATATGCTGGGTGTAAATCATGTATCATCTGGCCTGGCCCCCATCCCATGGTGGTGGGGTTGCAAAACCCTTATACCCCTGCAGAGTGGGCACAGGGTATGTGCCCAGCATGGTCTACTTCAAAGAGATAGCTAACTGGGAATGGGAAGAGATAAACTTTTGCAACTCCTCCCAGTTGGCCCAGAGACTATGCAATTCTATTGAAGGAATATACCCTCCAGGCCTAGCTCAGAGATTCAGGGGCCTTCTTTGAAGAAAAGACCTTTATGCATACGGCTGTATGCTTCCAAAAGGCAGAATTCTGGGCACTGTTGGCCAAACAATGCATTGTCACCTTCATGGAATTATCGGGTAGTCTATTCTTCCTTCTGCTTCAAAACTATTGGCTGACAGGGCAGCTTTGTAGTTGGGGGTCCCTCCTTTGGAGAGTCCACCCTCTCTGAGCCAGCCAGTCCATCCTTGGGTGGGGGTGTAGGAGCCGAAGCTCCTTTGGTGTTGACCTACTTTTGTGAGGCATCCTTAAGAACTGCGGAAGATGGCCTCATAGCCACCTTCATGGGTGTTGCCTCCTGAGTCTCTAGCAACTCGCAAGTGTGCAGCAGTAGTGCCTTGAGGGAAACGCTCATGCTAGGGAAAGGGGGTGAGCCCTGGTTTTAGCGGCGGCTGGGAAGGAACCCTTTGTGCCACCAGCTCTACCAGGGAAGTGCCCAGGGTGAGTAAAAGTAGAACCTGCAGAATGTTTCCAAGTTGGTGTGGAAATGATCATGCTCGTAGGCAGGGAGGGGTCAGGAGCCCCTCCAGGCAGCACTGACCAGGCACTTATCGTGTATGTCCTTGGAGCAACTTACACAGACTTTGGGTAGACCCAATTTTGTAGGTCTAAATGAGCAATTTGTTTGGCTGAAGTGGTGGCAGTAGATTGAATGCTGACACTCAGGCTCCACATGATGAAGAGTGTAGGGGTGGGTCTCGAGGCCCTTTTCTGTTTTCTCATAAGACGTTCAACCTTGACTGCCCCATGGTTGGCCAGTTCTAAGGTAATGTCTTCTAAGGAGTAGTCCACAACTTCCCTCACATAGACCACTACTTTCCTGAAGTTAATGGTAGAGTGCACCATTACACTCACTGGTGACCCATTCAGTGTTCGAAGGGCACTAATCATGGTGCTCAGAAGGGTTTGACACATTCAGCAGAAGGCTCCCATCCTAGAAAAGTGGGAGCTTCGGCTCTCTACCCATCAAGCTAGCTAATGCTCTCTTCTGATGGATCATGTTGCCTGTGGCCAACATGCTCCTATCAGTGGAGTGTATAACAAGAAAGCGCTTGAAAATGACAGGTAGTTTCTCAATGACGGGCCCCGCTCAATACACTTGAACTTTGGTATTAGTCTGGGCCCTCACACTCAAGGAAAGCTCAGGGACCCTTCCGTCCTTGAAGCCCCCGTAGAGGCAGATGAACCCTTAATTGTCTTTGTCTTATTGCGAGTTGGGTGGGGAATAAACCCACTTCTCTCCACCCCAGGAAGATGCCCCTCGGCCAGATGGATCAGCCTCAGCAAGATCCTTCTCCGAGATGGAGACGAGCTTAGCTATCAAGGGGGCACCAGTCGGGTGAGTCCTCGGCGGCCTGAGCCCCGAGGAGAAGTTTGCACAGGGGTGGTCTCAGGTTTGGTGTTTGGCAACGAGCCCAGGTTCAATCCCATGGAAGATCCTGCCTTGTGGGGATGGGTCAACTCTGGGACCATGTTCAGCTCAAATGGCCTCCATGTGCCCCTCCCCACCCAAGAATGGCTCAAAGATGGCAAAAGGGAATCCCATTTACCACATGATGATGGTGAGAGGAGAGCCCATCCCCCAGTCAAGGAAGTGTCAATTTTCCTCATCCTCCCCGACACCTAGGGACGGCTAGGCTGAGCTTGGAGGCAGATCTCCCTGCTCAGTCCCACTATTCATCTCAAATGTCACCATAGTTGTATTGAAAAAAAGGAAAGAAAATACTGAAAAGTAAATGAAGTAGATATTATGACTCCCCAATGCCTTTGGAGGTTAAGAGAACAGTCTCCATAGGATCAAAAAATTCCAGAATGTGACCATTTATAAATACAGAGGGTGGCCAAATCTATGAATTTGAAATGACTTCATCTGAGATAAAAAAGCGTTTGGTTAACCATACATGGATTTAATGATAGTTTCAGTGATGGTAGTCATTTGGGGCAATAAGATATGCAGCCTGTTAGTCAGAGGGAGGTGGGGGTGGGGATAATGAGTAGTATCCAAAGCGTGGCTGCCCCCACCAAGCTCAGTGAGCATGTGGCTATGAGAGTGGAAGGTTTTTTGTGCCGTTATCATCAGTTTTTTTGTGAAAATTTATATCTTAGATAGGTTAACTACATATGTTTATAGGTGTTTGAAAAGTGATTGTGACATTAGTAATTTGGTATTTCCTTTTTCCTACAGAAATCCATTAAAGTCAGTCTTGTTATAAAAAAGGGTAGAGCGAGAAACTGAGAGAAACAGATTACTCTCATAGAAAGA
Organism: Ceratothoa steindachneri; assembly: GCA_963969495.1. Taxonomy (NCBI): domain Eukaryota; kingdom Metazoa; phylum Arthropoda; class Malacostraca; order Isopoda; family Cymothoidae; genus Ceratothoa; species Ceratothoa steindachneri. Next base: position 23,768,785 of record OZ018339.1, read on the forward strand.
TAGCTGAAAAGGTGAAAGAGTTGTGAAGCACTGTTGATAATAGACAGAAAATGAAAAATTTGCAATTTTATTGATGTGGCTCTAATAATTTGGCAATCCTCTGTACTCAGTCCACTAGTCCTGAATTGATGGACTTTGCAACTCAGTCTACCATTTAGGCAAAATTGTCCTGGAACTTTAACCATAAAGGATGGTGCAGGTGTAGCTACGAGTACCTTATGTGTAGACTGGAGAAAGGTGAGCAGAGTCAATGACCCAACAGCAGGTAGGAGTCACGGTATACACTGCCAGTGACTAAGGCTCATAAGAGGATGAAAGTGTGCAGGGTAACCAGACCCTCTGTGGATAGAAGAGCAAGTCTGGAAGGAGCTAGGTAGGTGAGTAAGAAAAAGAAGTAGAGATAGGAGGGTTCACTGAGTTGGGTGGGTGATCACCTACTATTATCATACCCTGGTGCTACATGTTCCCAGGATGGCAGGCAGCCCACCAAGGCACCATGGTTACCCAACCAAACTTTATCCAGGTAAGAACATTCATCCTGGTACAAAGTGCTGGTAGAAAATGTTGGGGAAATAATAACAATAACAACAATAATAATAATAATAATAATAATAATGTAGGTTACTTGAACTTGGATATGCTCAGTAAGGGCTTAGCTTTCATATGAGTAACAACAGCATACACAGTTTATTGTGAGAACACCAGCTGAAATTGAAAAATGGTACACTACACTTTTTACCCATGTACAATTTGTATCAATTTACCTGAAACCCACTATATATAGATAACAGCAGGACATACAGAAGACTCAGAGGGTGCACTACATGGAGCTCCATAATACTCTAGTACATCCAATCCGATGTACAAAAGACATAAAAAACACAACATAAACCCAAAGAGAATTTATCTCCCACAAGACTGACAGGTCACTGAGGCGAGTCTCTGATGCTATTTTCATTGAAAACAAAAAACTGCATTAGCATTGGATTGATTATGACAGAGCTCTGGAACGACTACCAATTAGTAACAGACATAGTTCACCAAAATGCCTATACTAGCAAAGCAGATACAATCTACATGAATACAGAATGTTGGACCTGTAAAAAAAATTCCCATAGTCAGTAGAGCTCATTGAGGACAATTTTAGAACAGAGGCTGCAACAAAGCATTGAAAAAAATTAAGCATAGAAACAAATTTATACTTACCGAGCTAAACCCATTCGGATTATATACAGGAAGAGTTCTGGCAGTCGGATAAGCTCAAGTGCCGTACCAATGAATGCTGAGGTAATGACATAGTTGACAAAAAAGGCACCATTATCCGGCAGGAACACGCATTCCCACCGGTAAGTCTGATTCTTATTTTGTACCTGTAGAAACCACTCCACAAATGCTTTGGCGCTGCGAAGGAAAGGATAGAATCAATGATATCTTTAAAGGAAGTGAAAGGGAGGTCATAGTTTCAAAACAATGCAAATGCCACTTTCAAGGCATTTTTTAAACATTTTTTTGAGGAATAACAACCTGTAAGGAAGAGAGGCTTTTTGTTGAGACAATGGATCTTGGAGAAATACATTGCCAATGGCAAGTGCTACTACTGGATGGAGAGGTAATTTCTTAAATCTTTTAAAAATATTACAACTGTCCCTTACACTATTTAATTCTTGTTTCCATTGCTCATAAAATAACTCAACCTCTTTAATTAACTCTTAATTTCTCTGTAGTCAGATGTGAAAATTGCCTATATAGCTTCAACACTTTCTTAGGCATTTCTTCATGGCTTTCTGTGGCCAATACCCAATCGAGAACTAAATCATGCAGCTACTGCTTAAAAAGGCCTCACCATCATGGCTTGTCATAAACAATGATAACATACCCTACCCATATACTCAAAGCACTGTAGAAATTTGGGGAGCAGAGTTGCCTTGCCCTAAACCCAAAAGCAAAAGGGTGTCTCTCAGTGGCATAGGTAATGACCAGATGGGCTGTGGATGCAATGACTACAGTCAGTAACTGAACAAGAAACAGCTTGCACATACAAATGCATGAGCTATGTGTGGCATCTCAGCAGCAACAAGCAGGCTCTCCAGGGAGGATGCGCAAAAGGCTCCAGTAGCTAAATGGAGACCAGTGTGGTAGGTCGATTACACCTTCCGCAATTTACACAGCTCCAGATGTGTAAAATTAGCATCCATAGTCTATCTTGGACTTAACAGAGGACCAGTGGCCATATTAGAATATTCAATATTGAATGTCTCAGAATGAAGAATGTCCATAGTGGGGATAAAAGAGACTTAGGGGTGCAAATATGGACCTCCCAGGCAAGATTTTGGCCAAAGAGAGGACCAAGAAAATGGTGCGACTCTACTACATCTAGCCAAGCACGAGTTAAGAACAAGTCTGGGTCAGGTTGTAGCTGTGGATGATGGTCTTAACCCAAGAAAACCGACACCTGTGCGTTTCGGCATAGAAAGAGCTGCAGTTGAATGCCTGTTTGAGTTGATATCTGAGTCACGCCAAAGAGATCGAAAGGTTCATCTATGTAGAGCATAGCAAGAACATCTTCCAGAAGCACCTAGGTGTAGTTGATGCTCAAGCAAGAAGAGGTGACACTGAAGATTTCCTAAACAGGATGCCGTCCACCTGCCTAGAGGACCAGAGGCTTCTCCCCTTACCTGAACGAGGAATCAACAATCTTGCAGGAATTCAGATACAATTCGGAGGTGTCTCCTTGATGACAGGGTGTGGGAGGTATCTATGATACTGTATTGAAGTGCGGTGTTGGTTAACTTGATAGCTTCTATTTCATTTTAATAATGTGTGGATATGGTTTTTATCTCTAATTGCTCATTTGATGACATTATTAAACGACAGCGGCTTGACCCTATTTGTGTTACCAGTCCTTGTTTTAAGAGGAACATAGTTTTCCTGGGCTATAAAAAATAGTTCTTTAAATTTATTCCCTAGTTGATTTACATTTTCCTGAATATTTCCCAGGGCTTCTCTGAGGCCATCTAAGTTAGCTTTACTGTAGTCTGGTACTTTTGAATAATTCTTGGTAAGAGTACTTGGCATTTAGATCAAAACGGATTAGTTTATGGTCACATGTACCTATATGTTCTCCTACGGCAAGAGTTGATATAAAATTTTCCTGGGATGCAATAACTAGGTCTAGTATATTATTTCCCCTGGTTGGCTACCTTACACATTGGTGTAAATAATTATTATTGATGAAATTTATCATTAATTTTGCTTGTTGGCTAGTTCCTACATTCAAGTCCCAACAAATATTAGGTAAATTAAAATTTCCCAGTAATAGCATTTGTTCTTCGTCTAATGTTTCTTCTAAGATTCTGTATAATTCCATGGCCCCATTAATGGTAGTATTTGGGTGACAGTAAACAGTGGCTCTTGATCCTGTCTGATTCAAGCAAGTAATTGATATGCTGTTAGGGCGACAGCTGGGGTAGGATTTTTCCAGCTGAAATACCATTTCTGTATTGAATTGTGTAAGCATGTAGGTGCTTGTGGCTATGTGAGAGGTTATGTTTTGTTACTAATTTTTTTTGTATGAGGGTATTTATGGTTTGCATTCAAGTAGATGGATTTGTGCATGTTTTCTCCATTGTTAGAGTTGGCAAATCTACCAAAGGTTTTACAGAATTTGTGATCTAATGCATCTAGAAAAGCTTCCATGCCATTTTTTTTGTTGAATCAGTACTTGAATGTTGTGTGGTATACTTTCTAATTTCTGGGGAGAATTTGGGGTACTGTATGTTAGGTTCCCCTTGGGATGTCTCTTGCCTTTGATTCTTAATTTGCATCTTCAAAATTTTGTCACCATCAATATTTAGGACTGCTATAGACACCACAAAGTAGCTGGATATACTTATTTATGATACATGCCAAAGTACCACCTGATGCGCATAGCCATCATGTGGCACCTAATTTGTTGAATAAGTGACGAAGGAAATTAAAAAAAAGCTATAAAAATCAATAAGCAAAGCTTTTGGCCATCTGCCAAATGTGTTGTAAATGGATGGTGAACTAATATAAGTGAAACAATTAAAATGGATGTTCTACAGTTGCGATTGCAAGAGTGAGGTGGCAGGATGGGAGGTCAAGCAGTGAAGTGATGGAGATGTGTAGGGCTGATGACCTTTCTGTTAAGTTGAGGCAAAGAAGATTGAGATTGTTTGGACATGTGAAAAGGGAAGAGGGGAAGGGGCTGATGACCAGTGGGAAGGCTAAGGAAAAAGTGAAGCAGATGTGTGAGGGAGGATATGGATATGTTGGGAATAGAGGATTGATTATATGGCACAAGATTGACAAATATGGAGTATAGTCATCGCCCGTCCAACCCCATAAATGGGAAAATATGGATGTTAAACAACAATGATAATGAATTAAAATCATCATCAGAATGCAACACTCTAGCCATTTTTAAGACAACTGGCCCTAAAAGATACATCTCAACACAACCGGTGGTTGTTTAAAGCTACTGTGGAGAAGATGGAATCTCAGCCTTTGATCCAATTACCTATGCTGGAGGCCCCAGTCAACATTACTACAATTAAGTGGGGCAGTGTTTTCTGTGAGGCTGTTCTGAAGGAGCAGGTTAGAGGGAGGGGGGGGGGGCTGATGCATGCTGCGGGAATTTTATACCCCCCCCCCCACCTGTGCTAACAGTCCATACAATAAGTAGGAAGCGAAAGTTCTACTGCAACATAACCTCACTGTAGGATTGCATGTAACTCAAGTCAACACAACCCTAGTAACTCAAATTTGGATCAAGATTACATGACTATAATTCGAACCACACACCTGGTGAAGCCAAGTGAAGGTAAAATGATGAGCATGAAGAGGAGAAAGGTAAATGTCTTGCGCATTATCGCGTGATTTTGGCCAGATCGGGTCCAGTGCGACATAAACTGGTCAGAGTAAGCCACGATCACAGGCATCAATGCAGCCACCGTCCACAACATCAGAGTCGGAAGAAACTCGGACAACACCGGGCTCTGAAAAGGGTCAGATAAAGTTAAATGCTTGAACACTATAAAACACACAAAATCACACCCCTCCCCCCAACACAGAAATCTAAATACACCACAAACCCCAAACATTTTTAGCAAGTTTGAATACAAAGAAACAATTTTTCCTCTTACCATGAAAATAATAATAATGAGCAAAAGAATGCAGAACAACAAAACTTGTGCTCTTGATAGCCTAGAAGGCATTGGATGTTGGGGCAGAGGACAAGCCCAAGGGCAGTGACAACTTTCAACAGCATCATGAGATGACCGCCCATTGGGAGAATGCGCTGATAATCATGCCCGCAGGGCTAAGTAGCTCCATACACATCATCATGCACATAGCCAATCACAAATACTGCTAGGAACACAACATAGCCAAGTCTCTTACATGCTGGAACACTGTTGAGGGTGTCTTATGGGGCACACCCTGCTATAGAATGGGAAGCCTTCCCCAGGGTCACGATGGGTTCTATCATTGCCAGTTGGGGTCAAAAGATGCTGCCCCCTAGCGTATTCAGATCATCATTCTGATCTTTATGTACATTTCATTATCCAGTTCTGAGGATCTTACCCACAAAGCGAGGGATAAATGAAAAAAATATTTATAAAATAAAGACTGTATTTAAATTTCAACCGCACAGCCACTACAGAGATTAGCTTGGTTACATTTTGCACTTGAAGGCTTTGAGGGCAGAGAGGTCTACCCCTAACAGGCAGGGATCCATCCCCAAAGTCATAGGGCTCCAGCCCTGGCCCTTTACACAACGCAGCCAAACACCCCTACCACACAGGATTTATCTCACTTGTTCGGTTGGCAAATGTTCTTCTTGCACACATTCTCTCTTAAAATTAAACTCTCCTTTACCTTTCATTTTCCTCTTGGCGCAATCACACCAACAATTACTTCAAGGCAGGTTGAGGCTGGTGAGTTCCACAATCACAACCAAGGAGACAACTAGTTAGTTAGTCCAATTGGGGGATAAACTAGTGACCACAGTGGGTGCAGGAGGCTGTTCCCCACCTACCATAGTGCTGATATTCTTCCACTCCAACCACAAAGGTGGTATTCTTCTTCTCTTACCATAGTGAGGTTCTTCCCCTCCTACCACAGTGATGGTATCCCCCACTCTTTACTACAGTCGTGGTATTCTTCCCTCTTCCCTCCTACTCCAAGGGAATTCCCCCCCCCCCCTCACCTTAGTGACAGTATTATTTCCTTCCTACCATAGGGGCATTATTCTTGCCTTCCCCCCGCAAGAGCAATATTCTTTACCCCTGACCACAGTGGCATTATTCTTGCCCTCCTACCAGAGGGAGGTTCATCACCCTATCACAGGGAGGCTCTTCCCCTTCACCAGTGGCAGTATTCTTCCTCTCCTACCACCATGGTGTAATTCTCTCTCTCTTACCAACATGGTGTAATTCTTTCTCTCCTACCACAAGGAGGCTTCTCTTGGGCTACTAAGAAACCAAGTGGGACTGACCACACTTGACTGGTAGGCAAGCGCCAAATATTAACCACTGAACCATTTAAAAAACAAAAGCTTTCCTTCACCTTGAAACTTGTCACCCTCCTCAGATTTGATGTAGCAACTAATTCCAAATGTTTTTCTTATTTTTACCACCATCAGACACCCATCCTATAGTTTAACATAAGGTCAGAAACCACAAGCAGCTTTAATCTATGAGCAGCCACCAAAAGTCCAATCAACTCAAATCAGGCAACCATCCGACAACTAAGCATGCCCGTTATGGCCTAACTTTGCACACAATGGATATCAAATTTGGAAACTGTATTTTTAGCTGAACAATGCATTGGTCCCCAAATGGAATTCAGGTGCACCTCTAAATAGAATACACCGACACTGGCCAATGTCTCCTTATTCATTTGTAATGACAAAGTGAATTTTGTTCAAGGAGTTTAATGCCCCCTTTGCCCATAGTAGACATATCTGGGGAAAAGAATGATTGGTGCAAACAGATTTAAGAAAGTAAATAAGAGTAAAGAATTATGGATTTATGAAACATTGTTACATCAAACATCATCCATCACTATTGTTGGGATCGGAAGAACAGACTCAACTTCCAGGAACAAATTTGTAGAGGAGCATTGACACTAAACATAAATTTGCTTCCCTTTAAAGGAATGGAGGAAGGAGGAAAGAGTACAAACTAATATGATATTCACTTTAAATATTCAAAATTGGCTCCCTTACCATTTGATTTAATTTTTCGAGAGAAAAGAAAATATCCATGGAATTGATGACCACGGCCGGAGTAGTGAGGAAAAACAAAAACAGGAACAAGAGAATGTTTATGAAGATCGCCTTCAAGTACCACCATTTGGTTGTAATCGATAAATTAGACCTGTAAAGTATAGAAGAAGCACATTTTGTTACTCTTAAAAAAGCTAAAACTGGAGCCCACAGAAGAGGGCATAAGCAATTTCTTATTATTAAATTAAATCTAAGAGTAAAATATATGCGCAAGGTACATAGCTTAAATGGCTTAAAGAGGGGACAACTTGGGAGCATCAGGAGTGGGAAGGTTGCATAATTCTTCTGACTTTGCCCAAACCCTAACAGTGGAGGCAGGTCAACCTGTGGGGAAGTAATATAGTAGGAATAGTTTTGCAACTAATGGTACTGATTTTTGTTTTGTTCAAGAGTGTTTGTTTGTTTGGTGAAGATCTTTATGGTAGATTAGCTGGCTTTGTGTGTCTTGTTTACAGATGTTTGTGGAGGCAAGTATCCTGATTTTCAAGAATTACTCAATTTCATAGTTTGTGTGCAGGAAAGGCTCACTAGTGCTGCTCCTGTAGTTGCTAGGGCAAGGCTTGGGTCTTCTGTGTTTTGGGGTTTGTTGTTTACAACTCATGAATTGTCTGGTCTCCAGCAAAGGTTTGGGTTTTATGGTTCCTCTCGGGATATTTTTCACCTGCTTTTGTATGTTGGTAAAATACAAGCAGGCGAATTTAAATAACTGAAAAGTTTTCATATCTGTAGTTGTTTCAGTTTGTAAGGAGAGTGAGAATAAAATTTATAGGGTGGTGAGTATTGTGCACGCAAAGTATTGTGTGAGCAGCTCAAGTTCTGGAAACTGAATGAGACATGTAGTGTGTATGACACAACTTCCAAAGCTGATGCAGTGAATCGAGGGCTGCGCCCGTTTCAAGAGCTGTCCACAAGAGGGTCAGGATTTAATTGAATTTCTACATAATACAGAATGTATTGGGCAATGGTATGGGGTTAGTTGTGTGCGGGTGTTCTGAGTGATAACTCAGAACAGCCCCTGAGGCTGATCACTTCGATGTCAGCTATAAAATTACATAATCTGGCCTGCGGCAAGAGCTGCATTTGCGGAGACTGCTCAGAGGCATGCATTCAACTGCACCAAGGAAAATCCCTGTGCCATAATGAGACCCAAAGCCCACGATTCACCAACCAGTAAATATCATCGGGCGATGGGGCAACATGAATGATCCAGTTATGGGGTTTCAACTCTTTATACACGAAAGAGGTGGGCGGGTCTTGTCCACAGTAACACTTGGTTGCATGGTCGCGTTGGACCTTCTTAGCATGCTCCACAGTGTCCAGGGTAATGAAGGCAATGCCAGTGGGATGCTGCAGAGCTTTCACCTTCTCATCCTCAACCTTGATAGTTAAGTTCAGCTCCTCTTGAGTGTAAAACTCTATCGCGTCCACCTGGAAGAGAGAGCACGGAGAAGCGCTTCTAAATCTAGGATAACTACAAACTGAAGGAGCAATGAAAACATGATAAATGAAGAACGATAATAAATTAAATATGAAATAGGATGATAACTGTACAAGAATAAAGTTTGTAAACAAATTGAATGAAGTGTTCTACTTGGGCAATGAGAATATTAATGAAAGGGGACATATTTCTCTCTTCCTAATCTTTCTGTCTTACTTCTCGACTAAATAAAAATAATTACCTCTTTGATGATAAATTTGAAAAAGAAGAATCCAAACTGGCTTTAATAAAGACAATACCAGCATTCTTCATTAATAAAATATTTAATATCACATTAATAACTATTCATCCTGCCTTTGCTAATTCTACAATACAAAATAAATCAGAAGATTAGTATGCATGCACAATATTTACACAATTAGATAACTGGAAAATAGGAGGGGGGCGGATGATCATCATCAATTAACACAAGTGTGTCTAACCCAGGAAAGAATCACACAAAAAGATCAATGCAAATTTTAAAATGAGAAAGGACTTACTTTTGGGCATCCAAAGATATCACAACAACCACAGATGACACCACACTTGTATGCTCTCATTTCCAGCCGAGTTCCTGTGTCATTCAGGTAGCTTTCACAGTATAGATTAGCACTATGAACCACCTCCCTGCCAATGGATGAAAAGAAAAATAGTAATAGAGTAGTAGGTTAAACAAAATGTAATAAACTCACAGAAGTTGCAAGGTCAATGAATGGATCACACTCCTGCTAGCAAACCAAACCAGCTCTACAAAAAGCCCTAAAAACAATCCCAGGGTGCACACAGCTACTACACCCACAGACCTCCTACAATCTGAAACCAAAGACCTCATCAAACGTATATAAATACTAGCAACATCAAGAGCCCCTGAGACGATTGGTGTGAAAGAAATGCAGAACTTTATGCAATGTGTATGCTTGAGGTTCCACCATAACAAGAGATATTGATCATTGTGAGTTGATTGTATGAAGTGGTTGTGTAAGTGCATTATGGTGGTGAAAGGTTGAATGTGAACTTCATGTGTATAAACTGCAGAGATTGTATGAAAAGGGAAGATGATCATGGGAAAGAATAAGAAATGTATTAAATGAACTACAGAAACAAGGACCAGCAAAGACCGTAAGATCCACTCAAGGCCAGTCCGCTTACAGAAGATGTTAACTACCACATTCTAACGTTAGTGTATCATGCTTTTTTTTTCTTCTTTTTTATAACTATTTCAATTCTATGGTACATGTGTACCCTTTGTATATATATTTTTTACAGGATTTTTTTTTAAATATTTCTATTTTACTGTACACACTTATCTACATGTGTATCATTTGACATTTCTTTACATGCCTCTTCTAATTATTTCAATTCTACAGTACACACTTATTATCTACATGTGTACCCTTGACATGCAGGTTCAGCTATCCCTCAAATACACGAACACACTTCCTTGCCCCAGGGAAGGGGGGGGTGATAGGACAGTACTCTCTTCTCCCACAGGCTTTGCCTGCTAGTAATGAAAACAATATACTTAGAGGACAGACAGAAAAAGAAAAGGGGAATTCACATTTACTCCATGCAGGGAGGCGTCGCTGGCATCTTTTTTTTTGCTCATTTCATTTTATTTTATTCCCAACTCCTTATTTCATATGGCATGTTCTTCTATGCTCCTACTACATTATATTTACACTATTGAAGTACTCATCATCAGTTTTTAAACATATTAACTGAGGTGCTTTATACTACACAGTTGGGCAGGCTATTCCATTTTTGCATGATTTTAAACGTGAAGTAATTTTGAGCTATAGTAGAGTTAAATCGCTTGTTCACTAATTTTAAACCATTATGGCGTGTGTTGGCCCTTTGGCCCATCTCGATCAATAGTTTGTAATGAATATTAGTAGTAAATCCTTTTAAGATTTTGAATACCTCAATCAATTGTCCACATAATCGTTTACTTTCAAGTGATAGTAGGTTTAATGAGCGGATTCTATCTTCGTACGGTTTGTTTCAGATTCCAGGAACTAGTTTCGTAGTCCGACGTTGCACTCTACTTAACTGCAATATATCGTTGTTTAGGGAGAGACACCAAAATTGAACCACGTATTTGAGGTGTGGGCGCATGAGCGATTTGTATAGAAGGATTATATCTTTTGATTTGAAAGTAAAATTCTGAGCAATATATCCTAGCATTCAGTTTTCTTTTTTACAAGCTTCTGCACATTGTTTCAATACTTTAAGGTGCTCTGAGATTAAAATCTCCAGGTCTTTTTCTAAGTTAACAGATTTGAGAATTTGTCCTTTCATATGGTATTCTACTTTTAAGTTATGACATCCTAAATGCATGACCTTGCATTTACCTATGTTGAAGCCCATTTGCCATTTATCCACCCATTCAACAATTTTATTAAGGTCCCTTTGCATTTGCTCTACATCGGGCCTTGAATAGGCTCAGCTTCTTAGCTTTGTGTCATCTGCAAATTTAGATATCCTACTAAAGACTCCATTATCCAAGTCATTAATGTAAACAATAAATAATAATGGGCCCAGGACTGACCCCTGTGATACCCCTCTGGTGACTGGGGCCCACTCTGAACATGCCCCATTTACAACAACCCGCTGTGAACAATTTGATAGCGAGTTTCTAATTCATTTAAGTATGTTACCTCTCACTCCAATTGCTCTAATTTTCATCAATAGCCTTTCGTGCGGAACTGTATCAAAGGCCTTTTTAAAATCAAGGTAAATTATACCCGCTGCTTTAGTTTCATTGTAAATGCAAATCATGTTATGAAAGAATTCAAGTAAATTGGTTAGGCACAAGCACCCCCATCTGAATCCAGGCTGGGAGTCTGCAATTAAATTATTAGCCTCACAATGGCTCACCAACCTATCTCTAATTATCGATTCTAAGAGTTTTCCAATTACAAAAGTTAGACTGATAGGATGGAAATTAGTAGGCTCAGTTTTATCCCCTTTTTTTAATATTGAGGTAACATTTGCATGCTTGGAACTCTATTGGAATTAGGCCTTCCTCTATTGATCGATTGAAAATCGTGCAGAGTTTTCTTGCTAATTCATTTTTTTAGTTCTTTAAGATGGGTTGGGTACACCCTATTGGGCCCGGGTGACTTCGCTTTTTTTCATTTTATTAATATATGTGAGAATCTTCTCTTCATATACTTATGTTGGATAGGGTATTTTGTCTTTCAAAATTTATGTTCTTGCCTAGTGTTTCTAATTGTGTCACATCCTCAATAGTAAAAATGCTTGAGAAGTGCTCATTTAATATTTTAGCAAATTGTTCTGGAATGTCCGTCATAACACCATCTTTATCTCTGATCGGCCCTATTGAATCCTTATGGGCTTTCTACTGTTAACATAACTATAAAACTGTTTTGGTTTGTGCTTCAAATTTATAGCAAGGTCTTTTTAATATTTCAGCTTAGCTTCTCTAATGGCCCGCTTTACTAGCCTTCAAGAGTCTACATATTTTCCCCGATTTGTTGTCGTTTCATTTTTTCTAAAACTATGATAGTCTTTATTACGTTCCCAAATTAAGTTAATTATTAAAAGGCTAACCCACGGTGCTCTCTTTGACTTTCCATTCTTTTGATGTATGTACTTAACTAACGCAGAATCCACCGTGAGCACATTTTGCTGTAGCTCCGAGTACATTCCCTGTACTGTCTTATTATCAAAACATCTCCCACAGTGTATCCTTTTAATCTGGTCACTGAAGGTTTCAAAATTACAACTCCCAAATCATGAGATTAGTTGTGAACTCTCTTTTACCTCAACGCTCGTATTAATTTCAAACTTAATTACATTATGGTCACTCATCGCCAAATGTACACCCATGCAAACGTTTTCTAAGTTAATTATTAAAAGGCTAACCCACGGTGCTCTCTTTGACTTTCCATTCTTTTGATGTATGTACTTAACTAACGCAGAATCCACCGTGAGCACATTTTGCTGTAGCTCCGAGTACATTCCCTGTACTGTCTTATTATCAAAACATCTCCCACAGTTTATCCTTTTAATCTGGTCACTGAAGGTTTCAAAATTACAACTCCCAAATCATGAGATTAGTTGTGAACTCTCTTTTACCTCAACGCTTGTATTAATTTCAAACCTAATTACATTATGGTCACTCATCGCCAAATGTACACCCATGCAAACGTTTTCTACCAAAGTCTCCTCGGTTGAGATAATCAAATCAAGTATATTTTGATTACGTGTAAGTTCCTCTACTTTTTGCACAAGAAAATTATCCTGAATGAAATTGATCAATCTATCCCCAACTTTATCCAGAGTATAGTTTGTAAAGATAACATTAGGGTAATTGAAATCTTCACAAATTATTGTTTTTCCTTTTCTCACCATTGATAAATGTTTGGAAGAGAATGTGTTTGGACAGAGACCTCTTTAACACTGGACTGGCCACTGCGTTATGTTTTGAATGTCACTTGTGCATAACAGCCCCACTGAATTCAAACGCGCCGGCAGCCACAAAGAATGCCAGTTTGAGTCCATAAGTGAGTGCAGCCACAATTCATGTGCACCTGTTTCCGTAAGATATGGTAAGTTTACATTATTTTTATATAAGTATTTGTACCCAAAACTGCATCCTTTTTGCTCTAATGTTAAAGAAGTTTTAAAAGGTCTATGCCTTGTTCCTTGTGTTTTTCTGGCAAAATTGTTTTGAAACATTTAAGGACGAGATTTTTGTTTTTGACTCCACACCACAACAATGTGTGTGGGGGTGGGTGGGTTCGGTGAACTACTACTATTGTTGCTAATAGTAGTAGTAGTAGTAGTTAGTACATAGTCATTGTAGAGCAATTATAACATAATGCCAAACAGAGGGCCAAGCAGACATATATGTTAAAGTCCCTCTTCGGAGACATCGAGAGAAACGTACTAAAAGAGGAGGGGCATGAGAACATTAGTTGTCTGACTAACATTCAAACTGCTGAAGCTTTGATCTCCCCCACTGAGTTGGTAGTTGAGTAGAGCTGCAGGACCAAGGTAACTACAAAAAGCCATTAAGCAGATCTCAAACAATCCGATTACCTATGAGGTCCGGAGGCCAGCAGTTAAAGTGCCCCAAAAAGTGGTGCCAGATCAAAAAGAACACAGAGAAGAAATATTGTGACGGTCGTCGATGCCTCTCATTAAGAAGGCAGACCTGGGCTCCATGGTGGCACCACCCTCTCACCCCTCGCACTCTCCTCAGTGGCCTCGTCCCGTCCCCCTTAGGTGGGGCAGTCGCCGCTCTATAAATAAGCTCCATAAGGAAAGAAAGATGATTATTCTGTGAGAGACGATAGAGGACTAGATCAAGGAGATCGGTCCCTCACCGAGTTCTGAAATTGACTTTTATAACTTAGAAGATCGTTACATTTTTGTATCGGTGCCATACCGAGTTATCTTTCACAGACTTAGTAAGAAATCTGGCTGGATCACAATTCCTAGTGCCAAACAGGAATTTTGGGAGCAAGAGAAAAGAAGACCCATTCACCCTCGAGTGACTCTCAAATTGCAAGCTCAGTAATTGAGAGAGAAGAAGAATTAATACCCAAGGAAGTTCCATTTTTAAGTACTTTCGAAATCACCTCATATACCAAAACCCAGTTGGGCAACCCCTCGAAGAAGACGAGGAGACTAAAAGACTTCAAGAGCTACCCAGAAGAGTACTCCTTAAGCCAGAGCACAACAACTCTCTCCACCTTTTAAATGTATAGCCGCAGATAAAGTTATAAGAAGAATTTGACATCGTGATCCCCCCCCCCCTATCTCAGGAAAAACTCCATTCGGCCACTGCAACTCAAAGAAGCGTGAAAAATCCAATATAGCGACATCTGTCAACCACTGATCCTTTCAAGGTCATGTAAGTCTGAATGACTATTTATATTTGTTTTGATTAAGTAGGATTTTTAATACTGTACCCAAGCTAACTAAAGGAGAGATAATATTTAGTGACTCCTATCATATTGCTAGTTAAGATTAGTGGCACGTAAATTGTGGCTAAACGCTATACTAAAAGGTCTCCATAAATTAACTAGCTGGCAATTGGTTTATTTACGTGGAGCTTATTTTGCGTTGTTCATGACTCTCGTCTGGAATAGGCCCTTAATCAATTCTAGCAAACCATGTTAAACTTATATATGTTATTGTAAATATTTTGAGTTAATTGATAAATTAAAATATATTTTTGGTTAATTCTTGGTGTTTCACTAGATCCTTATGTGTTGACTGGCTCTTTCCTTAAAATGGTTTAAATGCTGTGGCACTCTCATAAATACAGTAGTTAAAAAGTCCACTCAGCCAATAGAGGAATGGTTTCCCTTCCTAAGTAGTAGTATCAGACTGGCACGCTAAAGTCCTTAAATATATAATTCTCTGACAGAGAAGAATAAGGACACCACAATACTTTGACAGTCATAGTAGTATTAATATTGATAATATCACCATTTTACACTATTGTAGTAAGAATTGATAAGTAGCAGAATATTTTTTATATTTTAGCACTCTTCAATAATAATATTAATAATAATACTAATTTTATTATCATTTTAAAATATTATTATCATGATTGTAGCTATGACTTATGATAATGATTAAGATATATTTTGTTATTTTACTACCCTTATGTTCACGCAGATATGGTCAACTCAGCATGGTTAATTGTGCTGCCTTCAATTGCCAATCTGGGTACAGACCCATGAAAGCAGAAAAGGAGGCCATTGCAGTGGGTGGCCAAGCACCCTGTAAGCACTCATTGTTTGCCTTCCCCAAGTCTGACAGGCAAGAGATCTGTAAGAAGTGGATCTCTGTGCTAAAATGCAGTGATACTGGCTAGAACCCAGACCATGCTGGCATGTGCGAGTTGCACAGGATCAGCAAGGACTGCTTTGATGAGGAAACTTTCCTCCTGTGCCAGTTTGTAGATGAGCAACTGAGGCTAGTGTCCTTGCCTCCCAAGCATAGACATTACAGTTCCATGCTCATGAGTGTGGCGATGGTGTGGTACACGACTAGTTCTAAACTGTGTAATGACCTGTACAGTTCTGGCTTCCTGATATTGCCTCACAAGACGAAAATCAGGAGAGTGACAGCTGCACTCAGTGTGAAAGACGGTCTTGAAGTTGGCACCATGATGTACTTGAAAATAAGAGCTGCAATACTCACTTCCAGGACAAAGCTAATAAACCTGGCCATGGACGAGGTACAGAATGTAGTTATGATACAGCAGATTACTATATTCTACTATACTATTTGCAGATGCATTAATCAAATTGTATGATTTACAGGTGTACACAGCTAGAGCGGTAGAACTGCCTGATGGGCGCGTCTATGGTGACAGCACAGACTGTATAACCAACACCATCTTTTGCACTCACATTTATCAGTGGGTGGCAGGTAAGGGCAATTTCTGTATGAAGGCTCTGACAGATATCGGATTCGCTGTAGTGTCTGTCACAAATGACGGTCACCAAACAAACCAGAGTATTCACAAGTCCCTCAGTGATAATGAAAGACACTCACGGTGCATTAATAACCCATACAGTTCCGATCAGGATTCTCATATCTATACTATGTATGGCACCGTAAACTTGTTCAAAAATATGTACTTCAACCTACTGAACAAGAAGACTCTTCTCTGTCCATCCATATCCATTTCAGAGCTACGATGTATGATTTTATGGAAACCAATGAGAAGTTAAAACCTAATAATAGATTGGGAGGGGGGGGGGGGTCATTCTGCAAACAGCAATGTAGCAGATATTGATAAATTAGATACAGTTAACTTTTTTTTTTATTTCATCAAGTACCACCAATAAACTTTGTCTATACATTGTCATGACTCAATATATATATATATATATATATATATATATATATGAAAATTGCAAAACCTACAGCAAAAAAGTTATTACCCCTTTGGTTTTCGAGTAACATCAAATAATGTTGAAAATGGTCTTGGGGCCAGTATGCAATCGGCCAATATTCTGAGCTCGGTCCAGGTTTTAAGAGGTCTGTGGTTTGGCAAATCAATTTTTTAGGATATCAAAATGTATTATGAACATGGTGGTCCTTGAATGATGGAAACAAGAGTGAAATGGTGAATGTGTCATTTATGGAGTGATTGACACAGGGGCACAATTTCTTTGGTAAAGGCTAGAATAATGAGTATGAAAAGTTGGGAAATGGTAGCGGATTGCTTGGAAAAAAGTACAGGTGCCGGTGCATCTTGAGAATGAGTTGATTGTAGAGTAAATTTGTGATGCAGAATGATGAGCAAATGCTTTTTACTAGGAATTGATTTCCGGCAAAAAATGGGTTGTCTTTGTGTGCAGAGGAAGATTGTGTGATGCAGGGAGAGGAGATTGTGAAGATACATGTTGGACCATGGTAAGAATTTTAAAGTATTGATTCAGCTTGAAATGTATGATGAGAGAATCCTCCTCCATTTTTTTCTGTGACAAAAGAGAGAGAACAGCAGTTACCTGGGTAGTACCTCATTTACCACTACCATCCCTACTTTCCTGCAAGAAGGAGACCATCGAAAGAAACTCTAGAACACAAAGCAGTTTCCCTTTATCCTTCCACCCACACCCACCAAAGTTTTTCCCTAAATGTGACCCATAAGAAATTTCAATTTTCAATCTACAGGATTTTGTTGTATATCCTCATCCTCAGTTTTACTGAAGAGGTTGACTGTGATAGCGGCTGAATATATCAAGATTGAGTGAAAAGAGTATCACAATTAATATAAATTATTTCTAGGGTAATGTTCTTGTTTAAGTTTGTTTGTTTTTTATTAAAAAAATTCAATATTGTATAAAAATTATATCCACCAAGATTTCTTCCACCAAAATTGTATAGATATGTTTTTTTGTTAAAACACTTGAAAATGTTTGCAAGTAAAAGTGTTTTTTCTTACACCTTCTGAGTCCAGTTACACATTCTGTAAGGAAGAGGTTGCAGCCAGGGATAAATGGGCCTCAAAATAGTAAAAATATAAATATATTCAAAGATTATTACAGCATGACCTGATTTCCTCTACCTCTAGTGAACATGGGGGAAATACACTTGATATAATAAACAAAAGGCCAATAATGAAAGCCAATACAAATATGTAAAATGTCTGGTAGGGTTGATTACTGAATTATCAATAGATTAATCAGTCAATCCTTACTATAAACCACAGTATTAGATGATTGGTGCCAGATATAATCATCTCATAATACTTTACAAAGACAAACCTTATATTTACAGTGAACAAACATTTTATAAAATATAAATGGAATTAAAAGAAGAGCATGGGCAACTAAAGTATGAGAGAAAATATAATCATTAGTTTAGGAAAAGAAATTGTATGCAGAGATACATCAATGCCATAGAATGAGGGGAGAATCTATAAGTAATAATCAAGAGCACCTTCCCCTTTCCCAATATGCAAGTCATGACATTTTCCATTCAATGGCTTCAATGGACGTGGCAACCAGGATATAAGCATCTCATCATTTTAATGTGCAATAAGATTGCAGGTATTCCTCATTTATCATACACAATATTCTCTGCTTGCTCAGGTGACATTCCTCCTTAGTGCTTACATTCCTGCACACACAGAAATCAACATGAAGAAAATAAATTTAGGATAAATACCTATATCAAAGAAATAAATCACAACTTTACCTTTCTTTATCAAGTTCAACAAGATTCTTTATATCATAGGCAAATTGAATGTCCTGCACTTCAAAATCGGGGTAAGCTTCCCTACAGACAGAAAAATTATTTTACCCTGAGAAATTGCAATGTTTATTTCAAGTGAAATGGTTAGCAAAGCATCAACTTACTGGAAATGTCGAAGTAGCGTGTCCTTATGGCAGGATCTCCTTGGAACTCTAGTAATCATCAGAGTACGTGAGACAGTGGCACTGAGAGCAGGAATTTCAAGCATTCGAGAAAAGCGCCTCATGAATACAATCCCCAGGGGGAGGAATATAAATGCCAAGGTCACATGGATCCACATCAAATCAGAACTACAACCAAAATAAGATACTTGAGAAGCTACTAAAAAGAATGTATAAGTTCATTGAAAAAGTATATCATTAATTGAACCAATAATTATTCTAGATTTTCCCATAGAATTTCAATATTACACTTGTGATTAAAACTAAGTCTTCTGAATGAGGAAACCCTGATTTTCAAACTTAAAATATTAACCCAAGGTTCTCAAATGTTTCCTATATAATTCAAATTTAATGAAGAATATAAAAGATGGATGATGCTGTATAAACCAGTGAATTTATATAACATACTGGGGATCCAAATTTGACAAAGTTGTGTGGCCAAACTCATTCTCGCCTCCTTCCAAAGTTCCTTGAAAATTGATTGGAAGAATGACTGTGATGCAGACAACACAAACTATCATCACAAAAATGATGATGTGCCGTTGAAAAGACAAGTACTGAACAGCATCACGTCCACTCTTAGCAAGTATCGATTCATCTCTGACAAAATCATGAAAAGTTAGTAAATCACTTGCCTTTTTCATGTCTTTGTGAAGAGAAATACAAATTGAAATTATTGGAAGGAAAATGTTGCTTTTGAAATCTAATTAATAAGGTACAAATTATGAAAGTAAACAAAGAAATACTAGCAATAAAATTCCAAAGATAAATATTAACAAAAAACAACACTTATCTAAGATAACTAAAGGAATAAAAAAGTATACTTACTTCATTTGTAAGAGAGCAGGAATCCAAGAGAGAAAACCTTTATCAATCTGAGTACTGATTTCAAAGGAAGAAACTGAATCTGCCTCTGAAGCAGGAGACTTGGATAAATCCTTATCAGTTCCATAAAATATGTGTGTCCATCTGTGGAGAAAATGGGAAGGTAATGTAGCAAATAAGAGAAAGCCATCATATGGCACTGAGAATTATGCATGTCTTACTAATCATAATACTATCATCATATCCCAATTGGCCACAAGTGGCAGAATGCAAATACTAAAATATAACCCACATCCCAAATAATTATTCCCTCTTATGGCCAAAGTTACCCTCTTTACATTGCAAGTCAGGTTCATCTCTAAGGAAACAAATGGCCCTAACCAGGTTTCTTCACAACCACCATACCACCCTTACCATCCATTTGGCTCTCTGCCAGTCCTGTTTCTATTACCTTCTAAATTAATCAAGCCATCTTTTTTGTGCAGTCTTCCAAGCTTTTCTTGACAACCCTATTCTCTTCCATTCTTTTTACATACCCATACAATTTCAGAACATTCTCAGTGACCTTATTTACATCTTCATAAAATATAAACCTCTTACTTATTCATCACTCTACTGTACCATTCTAACACCATCCCTATTATGCTATTCATTTCCACTCTCACTTTCATAGCATATTCTTACTCCCATTCACTAAGGTTGTGACCAGATCCATAAACTTAGCATAGGAGGGGGTGATCAAAAGGTCTCCAGAAATTTATCATAAAACTAAGAATAACGTTTATGTTTCCACATAAACATCTGACTCAAACACTTTTCCAATCTGCTTCCAACTTTATAACCACTGTGTGTAAAAAATCAGTCTTCATAAAAATGGTTTTCATCTCTTCAATAGATTAAAAATTAATCCCTTTAGTACTTTTCTTCAAATGGGAAAATAATAAAAAGTCAGGAAAAGTCAAGGTTGTAAGGCTGAAGTGAAAGCAATTCCCATCAAAAGTATCTCGGTCTCAACCTAAAAAGTCTTGATGATGTGCACTAATTTCATGTAATTTTTGCAAAACTCATTCATCATAGTTCACATTAAGTGTTCACTGAGCTCTGAGGAAATCTATAACACACATTCTGCACCCCCAACAGCACTCTGAGATATCTCTAATTGTTTTGAAATTTGTCTTTGTGATATATATATATAACACCTGCATAGTATAGGTGGGCATTGATTATAACAAATAATGATGCCTTACAAAAGTTTGTATTAATCGAATTCTTAATATTTAGGATGTATATAACATCCTGAAATATTGTCATTGGTTCCAGTTGTTGAAAATGCTAAGAATTTTAAATACAATACAATAAAGTGAATTTGAAACTACTGTATGATGTAAGGTGGTTGCATCAGATCAACTTTTTTATGTCTATAGGTTTCACTTTTGTATTAAACTTCCATACTGATAAAGATAGAGAAACAAGTTTACTAAACAATATTTACTAAAAAGTAATGAGCAACAGTTCAAGCATGGCAGGCGGAGTTGCAAGTATGCATATGGAGTAAACAAATTTCAAGAATGTCTTAAAATGTAATGCATGATAACAGTGACAGAAGCAAAGTGCAAATAGCTCAAAGTGCAGGATAGGAAATGGTAGTGTATGCAGGTTGCAAAAGGGGTGTTAGGGTTCATTCTCTTTTGTATTAATGTAAGGAGGGGTGGTGTCCTAAGTGTAGATGGTCCAGAGAAACAGATGTGGCCATCCAGAGTGGATTTAGGTGGGGTGCTTTTGAAGTACAGCATTTTACAGCTTGTTTTGAAGTGCTATGCAGATAAAATGGGTATGGTTTATTCTTTTCTGGTTTTGTGGGGTTTGAGGGAAGTTTGCTAATAATTGGATGTAGCGGGAAATTTAGCTGGGAGGACACTGGGACTAGGGAGAGAGAGGGTGGTCTTTGATGGGGAGAATTTTGGTTTTCAGTGTGAACATAGTTCATTGGGGTGATTTTTATGCAATCAGTTGTGATGTGGGAGGGTAGTAATTTTGAGTATCTTGTGTAGTTTTGTATTAGATATGAATGATGCAGAGGCTGGGGATGCATTAGGATGATGATGTGTACACTCTACTTTAGTTAAGGGGATGGAAGGACTAACAATTAAATTGCTGGACTAGACTGACAATGGCTTAAAAAAAAGGTGAGTTGGTGGAAAAACTCTCAATAGTTTCCCACATAAATATATATTTTATTTGGGTATGGCTGTCATGGAAGACTAAAGTTGGGTCAATATTCAAGTGAATGCCATATGTTGTAGTGAACCATGGTTTGGATCTCATGTTTGATTTTTTTTTTTTTTAAGTCTAGGAGCCCTGACTCACAGGAGACAACACCCCTGAAGTTGGTTGCCAGGCCATCTTACAGGATTCCTAAAGCTGCCCCCTGAAAGGAGGACAGCAACAAAGGAGCTTTGGCTCCTTTGCCCACGCCTGGGTGGCTCGGAGACATTGGATCCTCGAAAAGAGGGCTCCCCGCCTCCGAAGCCACAATGCCCGCCTAAGGTTTCGAGGCGGAGGGAGGAAAAGACTCACATGCCGAGCCCAACCTTCCCCCAATAAGTCCTCGAAGGCGACAGCACCTTCAACGCATTGTCCAGCCAACAGCATCCAGGGTCCTGCCTCAGGGAAGCATACGGCTATTCCCGTGACGGTCTTCTCTTTGAAGAGGGCCCCCCCTGTCTCCTCCGAGCTAGGCCTGGAGGGCATATTCCTTCAATGGAATTGACGCGGAATCCAGGCCAATTGGGTGGAGCTGCAGAGGCTCATCTCGTCCCATTCCCGGTTAGCTATCTTTTTGCAGGAGACCATGCTAGGCGCATGCCCCCTGCCCACCCTCCCAGGGTGGGCAGGATGGGGGCTGAGTGGGAAGATGTCTCCGTTCTTCTCTTTGCTTTAGATACCTCCTTTCAGGCAGTAGCTGTGCAGCTGCACCTTGATAGGAGGTATACTGTTACTTCTGCGTACATTCTACCATCAGCTGACTTCGATGCTGGGGACTTCGATGCGGGAGACTTCCGCCGCGTCGTGGCCCTTTCTCTTGCTCAGAGATCTAAACAGTAGACACCCCCTTTGGGGGCACTACTCTATCAATCTCTGGGGTCAAGTCCTTGCCGACCTGATCGATGAGCTTGAGATGGGTGTCCTAAATGTGGATGAGTTTACGCATCACTGGATTCACACCCAGCCGTGGTTGGGTGTGAACCCTTTTTGCCGCCAGCTTTACCAGGGGAGGGCCCGGGTTGAGTAGAACCCGCAGAAGGGGTCCAAATGGGCGTGGAAACAACCGTGCTCGTTGCCTGGAGGGACCAGGAGCAGAGGGTGTCATTCTAAGCATTGAGGTGTAAGACATCCCAGGCAGAGCCAGGCGCGGCAGGACCAAGTCCTTAGCCTCGCGGAATGAGAGTCGATCCTTGGCCTGAACAGCCAGGCTTTCTTTCTCAAGGAGATATGCACCACATTGCTTTGAAGAAGCAGGGTGCAGCTCTTCACAATTGACATACTTGGCCACACACGATTTGGACTTATCATGTGTGGCCTTGGAGCAATTTACACAGACTTCGGGTGACCCCGACTTTGCACGTCTACATGAGAGATTCATATAAGAAAAAGAAAAGAAGGAGACTGCAAAACACCATTCATGGCCTACACTTGGCAGCTCCTTATGGCGGAAGCGGTGAGAGTAATAGTACCTTGGTGGCAGTGGCACGAATGCCTTCACGTGGTAGCAGTACCAACCGGCACGCACCGACTCAGGGAGCTTGTCAGAGTCGAACGTGACGAAGAGTGTAGGGGTGGGTCTCGAGGCCCTTCCCTGTTTTCTCATCACATGCTTGACCTTGACCACCCTGTGTTCGGACAGATATCCTCTATGTAGTAGTCCACGAGTTCCATCACATAAACTACTACTTTCACAAAGTTCATGGTAGAGTGCGACATCACACTCACTGGGGTGCCATCAAGTGTCCAAAGAGCACTTATCTTAGCCGCCCTGGAGAGATCCGCCGCATTCGCCAGAAGACTCCTGTCCGAGAAATGGGTCACCTTCGGCTCTCTACCAATCACACTAGCGAAAGCTCTCCTCTGATGGATCATGTTGCCCCTAGCCAACAGGCTCGAAAATGCCAGGTAATCTCTGAATGGGGGGCCCTGATGTAATCGAGGCTCCACTCTGCACTCTAGCACTTTTGGTCATAGTCAGGGGCTCCGCCTCCAGGGGGGGGGGCAGAGGGGCCAGATGTGCCGATCTTGGCTTGGGCGCTTACCAAAATGGCAGCAGACCTATCCGTCCGCACAGCCCTCACGGATGGAGAGAAGCCCAGAGTCTTTTTAATCTTTTTTTTTGTTGTTTTTTAGGACAGGATGGCAGGGAATGAACCCTCTTCACCCCTCCGGCGGCAGGAGCCCCAGGCCAGATGGACCAGCCTCAGCAAGGTCCTTCTCCCAGATGGAAAAGGTCCTGGCAGTCGTAGGGGCACCAGTCGGAGGAGGAGATCCCTCACCTCCTTGTACTGCCTTGGAAACCCTAGCCGTTTCAGAAGGACCTTACATAGGAGCGGACTAGAGTTCGGTGGTTGGCGCCGAGCCCGGATTCGCTCCCATGGAAGGCCCTACCATCTGAGGCTGGATTGCCTCAAGGACCAGTCTATCTCAGTTGGGGTCTCCATTTGGCCATCCCC
Source organism: Ceratothoa steindachneri (assembly GCA_963969495.1). NCBI lineage: Eukaryota > Metazoa > Arthropoda > Malacostraca > Isopoda > Cymothoidae > Ceratothoa > Ceratothoa steindachneri. Next base: position 23,793,031 of record OZ018339.1, read on the forward strand.
ACCCAGGATATCACAGGTCCTATTGGCAGCAGTGTCATTAGACTTGTCTTGGGAGGCACAGGCCTTGACCCTTGCTAAGTTTAGTATTCTAGCCAGCAGGTCTTTTGAGAGAAGCGACCAAGGGGGCCTGGCTTGCCTCTCCCTCCTAAGGGGGTTTGCCCTACCGAGCCACTTCAATGGGGAGCGGTTGGCTATGGACTGCCTGCTGACTTTCTTGGCAGTTCCCTTGGAAAGTAAAGGGGGCACTGCCACTGGAAAGAGGGGCACCTCCAGACAATGGGGTGAGGGGGAGTCCCCTACACCCGTAGGCAAAGGAGAGGAGTAAGCCTCCTCTCCGGTTAGAGAAATATGGGTCTCCTGCGAGAGCACAGAGGGGAACCTCCTTTTTTTCTGTGGAGCTGCCTGAAGGCAGGGCAGCTCCGTTGATTGCGAGGGGGAAAGGGAAAGGTTTTTTTAAATTTGCATCATTGGGCATGGTGACCCAAATTTTCTCACAGGATGCACACACTCATCACCCCTTGCAGTAGCCTGCCCTGCAAGGGGTGCATACAGGCCTGGCAGAGCCAGGTGCTGCCATTTAGGAATACCCTCCCACCTGGTGGCCTGGCAGTCCCTCAGCATGGTGGCTCCACCTTGGACACAGCATAAAATGGATAGTGTTTGAAAATAGAAAGAAAGAGGAGGTGAGGAAGATGTGGGTGGGGATGAAGCAGGTTGTTAAAAACTCACCATCCCAAACTGGGCTCAAGGGTTAGGGAACATTGTCCCCTCCCCCCTCAGCCCCGATCCGGGAGCTGCCAAGTGTAGGCCATACAGGAGCTGCCAAGTGTAGGCCATGAATGGTCTTTTGCAGTCTCCTTCTTTTCTTATGTTCTTATGATACTTGGCTGAGGAGGAGGTCAGCATCTACCCTGTGAAAATAGAGGCTGACCAGAGAAAGTTGTGGGAGAGGTTGTAAGGGAAGTGAGGAAGTAGGGGAGAAATAGACTGTCTGAAAGGAGAAGAGGCTAAGCTGGGGCCAGACGTGGCACTGAGTTCCAGCAGCCAGGAAGGCAAATCGCTGCACCCCTTACGGGGTCTCATGTTTGACTAAGTCCCTACTGAGATTACTAGGAGAGTGTCCATTAATATTAAAAACCCTAGGCCCAAATAAGAAGGCTTTATAGTGTTCTTAAGAATACAAAATATATATGGCCCTCACCCTATTACAGTAAAACTTAATGAGTCCAGAACAGCTATAAATTATTTACCAATTACAAGTTGCTCCCATCATTCATCATGCATGAAAAAATCACACTCCATAATCCAGTATTTAACCTACTTTGAAAGTAGTTACTTTACCTGCTCCTGCGAAGATATGTATACTGCAAAAGAATTACTCTCAATAAACTAATTTTGTAAATAAATATTTGTAATACTAGGAGTTATGTTACTTTACCATACATTAACACCTACACATTATATCGACTGTAACCATGAAGACCGGCTCTGTAAAGAAATAAAAACAAAATAGCAAGGGTTAAGAATGCTAAAACAAGAAAAAATTAAATAAGTCACCATTGAACTTAGTTATAAAAACAATGCAAGCAAGAACTCTCACAATAGCTACATTCAAGAAGCAGAATATAAACCCTTTTTAAAAAAATATAAGCTAGGTCTTGCCAAAAGAATTACTTTTACAAAATTAATGGTCATAATTTATTCATATATATTCAGGCAGGTAGCATGCAGTGATTTTTCTATACACTAAAGAAACAAATAGAAACTCCAAATAACTCATCTATAATAACATGACATCAATTCAAGACTAAATAGATTGAGACGTACCTGTTTTCATGTTTTTGCACTAAAGCCAGTCTACCATAATTCCAAGCCTTTTTCCTTAATACAGTGAATAATGTAAGCAGCACCTAAATAAAAATGAGAAACAATATTGAAAAGTGAATAATCTAGGTTTATTCATGATTAAAGCAAACATTAATTAAGGTATCTCCCATTATAAAGTTGCAAGGAGAAATCTACATAGGTAAAGTGATGAAAATAAGGTGAAAATATGTTAAGATATATATGTAGATCCTGTGGCTATAGGAACTGGGAGGATATACAATCCTCAAGATATAAGCTGCAGTTATTCATCCAGGTTTCAAGATCATTGAATAGCGAGTAGTAATTATCTAGTGGATAAAATGAAAGAATAATTATATAAACATAGGAGAGAATGAAGAATACCTTACGACTGTGAGTAGAAACTAAATTTATTATTAGTTCACTAATTTATCTTTTATTATTTTTAGCTCCCTAATTTATCCGACTTTATTGCAAAATGTTATTGTTTTTAATAGCTTGCGAAGAACCAATGACCTCTGCTCCTTCCAATAGCTTGCAAGAAATATCAAATGAGTTTATAAAAGTAAACCCTATCAGCTTAAATATAATTACATATATCTATTTGAAACCTACAGCAGAAAATATGCATGGAATAAAAAAAAAAATTGAAATAGCAGAAACAACCCTGGCAGAAATCAGACCCAAAACAGGAGAAAAGACCTAGAATTATCCCAAATACTAGTTAGATTCATGCCTTTTAAAGTGGAATAAGTCAATTAGCTTGATTTTCAACCCAAGAAATCAAATAAATCAAGTAATTAAAACAAAGTAAAATGCTTACAAAAAGCTTTAACTAATATTCTATTAAGTCATTCCATAAGTCATACAGATATTTTCATATTATTTTAATATTTTATGGATTTTTTTTAGGAGCCTATCTGGCATAAGTCGCCGCAATCACGACAGCCTAGCACTAGGCTACTTAAAATAAGAATATGAAAAAACAATAATAAAAAGGGAAAATGGCAACAATTAGAGAGCAAGTTCCGGCATCGGAGGAGGTCCGCCTCCCCTTGGTGCAGGAGCATGCGACCTACAAAGAAAACAACAAAAAAAAACCTAGTTAAATAAAGGGGAGAATGCCAGCCTGCCTCCAAAAGTCTATAAGTCTACCAGTCAATGTGCACGAACTCATCCCGAGTACAAGGGACAGGCGGTAGCAACCCTGCCCATTCCGGTACCGGGACAGGTAATGTGCGCAATGATTGACCAGACTGGGACATTCAACAAGAATGTGCCAAACAGTCTGGGGGACAACGCAGTCTTCACAGTAGGGCGCTGGCGAGCGCTCCATCAAATGGCGGTGCGTCCCACGAGTGTGCCCAATTCAGAGACGACAGAAAGCAACCTGAAACCTTTGCAGCATTGGAGGGTAGGTCCATGGGAACAGTCACGGAGCAATGGCACGCAACTTTAAGTTCCCTTCAACCATCTCCCATCTTCTTTGCCAAACAGACAGTATTCCTGCCATGTAGTTGGTGTGAGGAGGAGCGAAGCGCTGGTCCGGTCACAGAGTCCTTGCAGACTCTTTGGCACCCTCATCGGCGCAAAAATACCCCACAATTCCTACATAGCCAGGAACCCAGCAGAAGATAATCTCAACATCTGCCCAGCTTGCCAAAACCGTGGCATCAAATATTTTATGGAAAGAAATCAAAAAATTTCTTGAAGTTATTTATAGTTAGGTATTTATTTATTAATGTATTAAGTAATATAATTTCCAGCAGTTTCTATCTTTATACAATTCAATATCATGTTTGTAAAAATTGTATGACTTTGATTTTAAAAATTCTTTATTATCTGTTTCAACCTCTTTGTTTCATATCTTCATTCTCTTCAGGTGATTTGCTAAACTCCTAAAAAGAGTGATCTGACGGAGCTTAGTCAGGTGAGTATGAAGAATGACTCATTCTTCACAATCAAAATTGTTAATCTTTTCTACAATTTGTCTTGGAATATGTTGCAGGTCTTGATGAAAGAGCACTTACTAATTAATGCTGGCTATTTTTCTTCAAGTGCTACATATAAATAGTATCTGATAGTTTGATTTGGTTTAATAAGTTTAAAATGGATTATACCATTCAAATTCCACCAAAATGCACAAGAGAATCTTCAGTGAATGAGGCCCCGGTTTTACCTTGAATATCGTTTCTTTCACCCCAAATAAGCCATTGTTTAGAACATTTAATATTATTGTACATGATCCACTTTTTGTCTCCTGTAACAATCCTACTAAAAATTATTCAGTTTTTAGCCGGGAATGGAAAGATGAACAAATGTTGATTTTTTGTTGATAGTTTATTTCTAAGGGTCATGAGGAATCCATTGCCCTAATTGTAATGAAACCTTACCTATCTCCTTTAAATGATGGACAATGGAATAAATTTAATGTATTTTTTCAGCCAATTGTTCAGTCACAATCAGATTTTCCTCCATTATTATTTTTAAAAGATCTTGATCAAATTCCACTGGTTTTCCTGAATGAGGTCCATCTTTGAGACTAATATTTCCAGAGCAAAAAAAAGGTGCATTACTTATAGGATGACCTAAAAAATGACTAAGTGAAATAAAAAATCAATTTGCAGGAGTTTTACCGCTGATCTGCAATCATTAACCCTTTATGCCTGACTGTGATGAATTTACCAGATAGAAAATAAAGGCATATATATAGTGAGAAATTACATGCGTGGAATCTAGCAAGCTAGTGTGACGAGTATGACACAGGTTCTGTTTGGGTTCACACAAGTGTTGCATCAGATTGCATGCCATTTGTCACTAACAATTTATCACTTACGACAATAAAAATTATTAATATTTTTCATTTTTAAACATTAATTCAGGGCATACAAGGTTAAGATGCTTTTTATTTATCAGTGGGGACCTACTGATTAATGAGGGATCTGAACCATGGGTTCTGCAGTGCATGGTAATGAAGATTAAATTGACTCAAATCAGGACTAAGTACTAGAAATAGTAATACTGCCAGAAAATACTACTATTGATAAAAGAAACCAAGTAAATGGTCTTAAAGCAACTAAAAGGAAAAATATTTTAACACCAAAGGTTCATCATTTTCTAGCACCTTAAAGTAGAGAAAAAATACTCAGCACTTACAAGCCATCCTAAGAAATTTATTAACAAATTTTCAGGAATACCCTCATAGCCACCATATATAAAATGAGGCTTGTCTTTTATTATATACTGGTTACACTTTAAGTCTTCAGAAAGTATAGTGAAGTTTTCCTCTTGAGTCCTACTATTTGTTGATCCAACAAAAGTAAAATTATCCATCTCATCTAAAGGACTACTTAATGACATTGTAAATTTAAGCCTGAAAAAGATAATGACCATTAGTTACCAGACAGAAAAAAATGCTTGCTTAAGTCAATTGAAGGAGCCTAAATTAAAAACAAACACTAAATACAATAGATTCCTATCTGCCAGTCTTTGAAAAGAGCCATAAAGAAAGTTAAAAGATTGAGATGTAAAAATGCTCCTAGCCAAAAAAATAAAATGAAAAGGCATGCAACTCTCCAGAACCTGTCCTATTTAACATTGAAAGCAGGTCATCTTGGGAAAGAGATATGAAGGACAGACAGAGGAAGAAAACTTTGGCCTGTCTGGCAAGGATCAAGATTATCCACCTTTTGTCATTGTTAGGGAGAATGGTGAACAGGATTTTGGGTGGAAGGATGTAATTTGTTTATATCTATTGCAAAAAGGATTATACATGAGGGGATTAGTGCTGGTTGAAGCCATCGATTGTGTGTTGTGAGGAAGGTCATGGTTGTATGCACTTTCCTGAAAAAGAGCTGTGGCCTTTAAGCTATTGATTAGCATTTAGCAGACTCCTGATTTTCTTATGTATATTCAAAACAAGCTATCAATAGCAAGATGGCTACCAATCTATTTTTCTTTATAGCAGCATAAGTATAAATTTCTGCATCATAATTAGTCAAAGTGCCATATAGTACATATCTCTGATTATACTATATAGCATTTTGTGTACTTTTTCAAAATATAAATATTTAAAACAAAGTACCTTCAATTGCATTAGAGTCATTAATCTGTAAAATTGCTAAAACTCATCTCTTTTTGCTCAAAGGATTATTTCAAAAGGAAACAGTTGAAATATGTTGAAATAAGCACCTAACAGAGTAAGTGTTTTATCTTGTTTGGCTTAGAAAAAAAAAGAGTTATATTTTTCATGGGCAGCTCACAAACTTAATGTATTTCAGGCCTTAGTTTGCAAACCAAATTGTTCAGGAACCAAAACAATTTTTTACATTGAAATTAATTTCAATATAATTAATCTGTTTCAGCCTCAGAAATATGCTATTTTTACAGCCAATGTTTCCTATAGGCAGATTGCAAGGTGCAGTGAGACCTCATTTTAGGCTTTATCAATGAGGTTAATGCAGTGGAGGATGTTAAAGTGCTCCTTCCCAAAATCTTGAAAGGTTAAATCTGTGTCACTAGTGACCTGGAAACACATAGAAAACAGTGTCTTGATATACAACTTTTTGAAATTTGAAATGACCAGTTGATCCATTGGCTGCAGTAGTAGAATCGTATTGAGTGGAAGAAATTTGACTAGAAGTCATACTTGATAGCCAGGTTTTTCTCTAAACTTAGTGGATGTACAATAGCATTATCCATTAAAAGAAGACATTTGAGAGACAAATCCTCATCTTGAAGATATTTCTTGAGAGTTGGAGCAAACACTTCAGTTAGCTAATCCATAAATAAAACCTTCATTAAACATGCCTTGCTATTGGTTCTCCACATGACAAGTAGTTTACCCTTCAACACATAATTGTACTTAAAGATGTGTGAAATTTCAGTGGTAGACAAGAAGTGGCTTTATCTTACACTCACCACTTGCATTAACATATAATAAAAGTGCAAGCCTGTCCTCATCTCAATTAAACACTTGTGAGATGTACTCTTCACTTTCAACACTATGAATTCCACTTTGTCTGTGAAAGTTTTCAAACAACCCTCTACTTGCTTTAAAGTCTTCACTTTCAGAACTGGCAGTCAACTTTTGCTAACAAATCACTGTGAAACTGCCTAGCCTTTGCACAAATTATTGCATCACTAATACTATCTCCAGCCAGCTGTTTTTCATTTATCCAAACTAACAAAAGTTTTTATATTTCCTCTAGGACTTTAGATCTTTGCTTTGTTGTTAACAGTCACTCCCTTAGAAACATCAGCTACTTTTATTGGCCCTCCCATTTTTTTTCTCCTTCTTAGGTGGCATAATAGGGGCTAAAATAACACAAAAATGGAAAAAAGAAAAAACCATGTTTACGCCAAGTGCACGAACATACAACTGAGCATGAGTTTCCATGGATTTTAGGTAATGTGCATTCGTACCCCAAAGCATTGATCGTGAAATAAGATAAAATTTGTTCCCAAAACTAGTTCATAAACCAATTTGTCCATGATGTGGTGTGTTTGTGAACCAAGGTTAAACTGTATAGACAATTACCAAACATAATATAGGTAATTTTGAGTAAGACAGGCACTAGTGTTTTCGGCTAATAGATCATGTCATACTTCTTCGCATCACTGTAATAGTGTCCTAGGAGTAATATTTTGATTGTGTATTTCAACCCCAATCAGCGATGCACAAATTTTTCAGCGATACCATCTTTAAACTTTACTTACATATTTACCTCCCGACCTCTCTTCAGTGAAGTAGGAGGACACCAGGAATGCCACAATGTTCCCCAGGTGGCTCCACAGGTCCCTTAATGATGTAATAGTGTGTGTGTGAGGTTAGGGCAAACCAGGTGTTTTGTGTCTTATGGGGCTTGATTGCATGTTGGTGTTTGTCTGAGCTTTGTTCTGTGTTTGTATTGTAGTATGGGTAAGTGGCTGGTTCATAGTTGGGATAGGAGTACTCCGTGTTTTCTGTGGAGTGGATTTTGTTAGGTTGCTTATTTAAGATGTGGTTATGCACAGCAGTGTGGACATGTTTTATTAAGGTGTGGTTTGGGGATTAGGGAAATGTTATAGAGCTTAGTTTGGAAGTAAGGTGTTGAGATTACTTCTTTTTTTTGTCTGGGTTGTGTTGTAAAGTGATGGTTGGGGTGGGGAGGGTTTTGTGCTCTGCTGAAGTGTTGGGTTCCTATCATGTCTAGTTGGAGTTTAGTGGGTAATAATTTGGTTTCATTATGAAGATGTGGGATCTGTGTGTTTTTTGTTCATCCTGTGATGACTGAGTGCATTATTTTGGGTAATTTCGAGCTATTATAGTAAGTGTTGAAGGGCCAGGGCAGTGTGGTTAGGGATTCCTTCTGTTGCCCAGGGGTAGTGTTGGCTAGTGTTTTGAGGGTGTTGAGTTTCTTTGTAGTTTTGTTTATTATCTTGGCTGTGTGCCTGTGGGTGTCAAGTGTGATGCTTAGGAGGGTGTAAGTTTTGTTCAGGAGGAGTACTTCTCCATTTATTTTAATTGTAGGATGTTTGTTTGATTTATGGTTGCTGGGGATGAATAGTTTAAATGATGATTTGGCTGCAGATGCCATCATTCTGTTCTGTTTGAGCCATTGTGTTACTGCATTGTTTGAGTGTTCTGGTAGAAGTGGTGATGTTGTGCTATGATAGAGATGTCATCTGTGTAGATGTTCATGCAATGCGGATGATTAGTGATTGAGGTTATGGTGATCTTATGTGTGAAAGAAATAGCCCCTTGAGGAAACTCTGCTGTGTATTTATTCAATGTGTAATTTGTGAGGTTTGTGTATTAATTGGCCTTGTCTGCCAAATATAAAGGTTGTGAGACATTTCTTGACATTGTTTATGAGGTTTGTGTTTAGGATGTGTTTGGGTACTGTGTCAAAGGCTTTGTTTGCGCTGATTGCAGGGGGACATTGTTCATTAAAACCATCTAGAATACGTTGTGTAAGGTTGGTTATGTTGGTTGTGGTGGAGTGGTCTTTCCTGAAGCTATGTTGTGTTGGTGAGAGGGGTATGTTTGGACTAATTCTTTGGTGTACAAGTTCTCTAATGTTTTAGATAGGGTTTGAAGCTAGCAAATCATGGGAGTTTGTTTTTAAGGTTAATATTCAAGATAACTTTTATTTTCCCAGCAAGTTTAGAGATGGATAGGGGTAATAGATTATTTAAACATCTAGTTTGGGTATTTTATAGATTAAGGCAAAAGAAATGACCAACAAGTGCAAGTGTTTTCTTTTATCATACCAAAACAATGAAAAGAAGTTTGTTATGTCCTTTTGAACTTGGGCTACTATACTAAACTAGTTAAAGGGACTTACCCCACAATTAAAGTAACATACTATTTGGGCATTAACACATTCAATGTGAAATGACCCTCCAGTGGGTCATAATTGAAAATATTTTTTACAAATATATCCAGGATTTATTGCCTCAATCTAGTACTATAAAATCATATATAAAAGGATATATTTAATAAAAAATGAAAATTAAACCTTTTAATTGAAATACAGGTTAAAGAAAATGGCTCTGACAGAATTAAAATTGGCAAGCAACTAAAGATACTTGGTTTCAAAACAATCTAAGCATAATAAATGGACTGCCAGAAGATCCTTTGCAAAATGGGGAAACTTTTGTAGCTGTTTTATCAGCAATCTTGGAACTTTTATTTGTTGATATCATGAAATAAATAGGGCACAACATTCTCTCCCTTATCTAATTGTTAGTAACATAATCCATAAAATCCAGTAAATTTGTTAAACACGATCTACCTCTTCTAAACCCATGCTGAGCATCATTTATTAATCTACCACACTCTAAATAATAAAGGGTAAACATGAAGATCAGGGGCGCAAATGATGAGACGCAAAATATTTTGTCCGTGTTCCAAAATGTTTCACCTTTTTGGAGTAAATTAAAGGGGTGCTCGTGAGGGGTTTATCACTGGAAGAGGACTCCCCTACAATGATCCTGAGTATATAATCATAATTGTTTATAGAATAATGTTCTAACGGTTATTTTAACATTTTTATTTAACCAAATCATTTCTGCGACTATAATCGTTTTGCGAATTATAGTGGGGGGGGGGGGAGTTCTGATGTCAGAAATGAATGAATTGAATTTTTAGTTTGCTTTTCACTTAATGTCTTTTTATTATCCTCATTTATATCCATTTTAATTTGTCAATATATTTTTCCCCATTTTACTATTTTTATTAGCTTTTTTATACATTTAAATATACTTAGCTAGATCATTTAAAGGAACTAGTTTTTATAGAGCCATTTAGGTGGAGGAGAGACGACTTTTAGGCGGCAAATTCAGTTTCAACCTGGCTTTGTTCTGTGCAATTTGCCCTTCGTCTATTACCAAACTTTCTGCTTTATTTTTGGATCAAGAAAAGTTGTTAGCATTTTTGGACGATCAAATTTGCTTACAGTTAAAATTGATTGTGAAGTTTGTGGTCAGGCATTAGGGATTAAAGATACTTATGAATTTAGATGTACAAAAACTAAACGTGACTGAAGCAATCGCCATTATTTTTAAAAAATCAGCTTTGAATGGGACTTTTTTCTCAAATTAGCCAAAATGGAAATTAAAGAAAGATTCTGTGGTGGAGCCAATGTGAGTGTGTGTAAAAGGGCCATTCTCCCACCCCTTTTCTCTGTACCCTCTCCCTCCCTCTGTAAGAATGTGTGTGTGAGTGGGAATGAGTTTTTTTTATATTTTCTCTTTGTATATATATGTATTTGATTTCATGTATTAAAACCGTTTTTTTTCTCAGATAGTTTCTTTGCTAAAATTATTTTAACAAAGTTGTACTTTGCTTAAAATAATCTTTTATCAGATTGTACTTGTTTAAAATAATCTTTTATCAAAAGATTATATTTTGAGGATTGTTTGGATATACATTTAGAGAGAGTGGAAGCTTGGACGGATGGCAAGAAGGGTTCTCTAGACGAGTGCTCCGCCCAGCCCTGAGACGGAGGGCTTTCATACCTCGCTAGACACCTGGACCACCACACCCGCATTGGCTGACAAGCCTGCCTCCTTTTATGTTAGCCTACTACCAACCACCTCCAGCACACAAGTGATAGCGCGTGCCCCTTTTCATTCGGTTGTTGTTGTGTTTTTTTATGTTTTGTGTAGATATATTTAAGTAAATTTGTTGTATTCGGCTGTTAGAAAATTCTCTTTTGTTATCTTATTTGGATTGGGGAATTTTGCCTCATTTTGAAGTGTGCACACTTCCCTTGTAAATATAAATTACTTTAATTATCATTGTACTTTTTTTTGTAAGTAAAGGGACTGTATATACAATCCGTTTCATTCTCCCTCGATTTCTCACATCTGGACAGTGTAGGAAGCGGGTTGGATCGATTGGGATCAGAGATATATTTTCGGCCCGCTACAATTCTACACTTTCCTCACCGCTATTTCAGAAGTATACCCACCGTAATAAAGTAAGTAAAAAGCATTTTCATTTGGTTATTTTCTGGTAATTTTTTTTACAAAAATGGCGCCGAGTATATTTTAACTACGACTCAAACGCACATAAATATGCCTACGCAGGTGAACGAAACATACACGCAAAAAAAATACAATTTTTCAGCATACCGCCGATCTTCATATTTACTTTAAAAACGTTTGTCTTTAAAAAATAAAAAGGTAATTGTGTAGAGTATGGCTGGGTCCGAGTCCTGGCTTATTTGGGGCTATTTTTCGGTAAACATATAGATTGGCAGCGTAAACGATGGGACGTAAACTATTTTGTCTGTGTTCCAATATGTTTCACGTTTTTGGAGTAAATTTAAGGGGGCTGCTCATGTGGGGGTAAATACTGCAAGGGGACCCCCTATGATGATCCTGAGTTTCAATCAATTGGGGGGGTCTGGGGGGAGACAGCTTCACAATATATAATCATAATTGTTTATAGAATAATGTTCTAACCTTTACAGAATTGAATGATTTAACCAAATCATTTCTGCGACTTTAATCGTTTTGCGAATTATAATGGGGGTGGGGTCTGATGTCAGAAATGAATGAATTGAATTTTAGGGGGGTTTTCCACTTAATATCTTTTTATTATCCTCATTTAGTCATTTTTATTTGTCAATATATTTCTCTCCATTTTACTATTTTTATTACCTTTTTTAAATATACTTAGCTTAATTCAGTTGAAGATGAGAAGGACTTAGGAGTAGTAGTAGATAGGTCACTGAAATTTTCAAAGCAGTGTATTAAGGCAAAAAATAGAGCAAATAGGGTGCTAGGTTACATTAAAAGAAATGTTAGCTGCAAGAGTAAGGAGGTTATCCTCCTGTATACAGGCATGGTCACCACATTTTAGACATGATATAAACTTATTAAGAGTCAGTACAAAGGAGGGCAACAAAAATAATACCATCCCTGAAGCACCTTGAATATGAAGATAGACTGAGGGTATTAAATATGTTTTCATTTGAAAGGTGTGTGAGGGGAGATATGATTGAGCTTTTTAAAATCTTTTCTGGGATGGATAATTTGGATTTCAGCAAGTTTTTTGAGTTAGAAGGTAGTAATAGAACTAGAGGCCACCACTTAAAGATTAAAAAACAGAGGTGCAGACTGGACGTTAGAAAATATTTTTTCAATAACAGAGTGGTGGATTATTGGAATAGTTTGCCACCTGAGACTGTAGACAGCCCAAACTTGAATGTTTTCAAGCATAGATTGGATGATTATATGGGGATGGAGGGTTAATTTCTTACTTTCGGTATGTGGATATGTTTCTTGACTCATTCCTGTGAATGCAGTTTCTTTTTATTGTATATTTTGGGGGACTTTGATTATGTTTTTGACAGACTCCTATGGAGGCTTTAAATTATATATTGTAGATGCATGGTTGGACATTCCTATGGATTGTTAAATTGTATATTGTAGATGCATGATCTGACAAAATCCTATGGATGCTTTATGTGGGTGGATTTGATGGATACGGATGACCTTTGATAGGACCTTGTGGCTTTTGTCATCCATGAAATTATGTTATGTTAAAGGAACTAGTTTTTGTGGAGCCCTTTGGGTGGAGGAAAGACAACTTTTACACAGTCAATGTAGTTTGAATATGGCTTCCGTATGGGAAATTTGCCCTTCGTCTATTGTCAAACTTTGTACTATATTTTTGGATCAAGATAAATTGTTAACGTTTTTGGACTGTCATAATTTATTTAAAATTAAAATCGATTGCAAGGTTTGTGACCAGGCATTAGATATTAACAATAATTTTTAATTTAGATGTTCTAAAACTAAACGTGACTCAAGTGAGCGCCATTATTTTAAGAAATCAGCATTGAATGGCACCTTTTTCTCAAAATCCCGGATCTCTGTAGAAACTATTCTGAAAATTATTTACTGGTTTCTAGTCAACCAATTAACATTAGAAGTTCTGTCTCATGAAATTACGATTACACCCAAAACTTTTGATTGATTGATTTAGTTTCTGCAGAGAGGTCGCTATTCACTATTCAGGAATTAAAGAAAGATTCCACACTTTCCTCATCACTATTTCAGAAGTATAGCCACTGCAATAAAGTAAGTAGTGTTTTTCGTTTGGTCATTTTCGGGCATTTTGGTAAAAAAAATGGCATGGTATATTTGAACTAAGACTCAAACGCAAATGAATATTCAGGCACAGGTGAACGGAATATAAACACCAAAAAATCCCCTTTTTCAGGCACGCTGCCAATCTACATGTTTATATATTTTCCTAAGCTAATATCTATATGGACAAAGTTTATGGCAATTTCCAATTATATACTGGGGGCTGTGCCCCCAGCCCCACCTAAATGATTAAAATCTCAGGATCATCGTCGGCCCATCCCCCCGATGAGCCAACACTCAAAATGAGCTAGAATCGCATCCACCCATACTCGCAACATTCATCAATAAAAAATTGGGTAAATACGTAGAGGAGCGGCCCGGCCGATAAGATGTACTATTTCGTCCGTGTTCCAAAATGTTTCACGTTTTTAGAGTACATTTAGGTTGACAGCTTGTGTGGCGGTAAACACAATGCGTGGACAACACTACGATGCCCCTGAGTTTCATTAAATTGGAGGGGGGGGGGCACAGCCCCCAGTATATTATCCTAATTTTTATAATGTTCTGACATTTACATAAGTAAATGCTTTAACTACAACATGTCAGCGCCTTTAATCATTTTGCGAATTATAATAGGGGTTGGGGGTGAGGTATGATGTCAGACGACTCAAACGCGCATGAATATTCAGAAACGGGTGAACGATAATATTTACACAAAATAATTTTGGTAAATATGTAGACGAGCAGCCCGGCCGATAAGATGTACTATTTCGTCTGTGTTCCAAAATGTTTCACATTTTTGGAGTACATTTATAGGGGACGGCTCATGAGGAGTTAAACACGATGCGTGGACCGCACTACGATGATCCTGAGTTTCATTAAATTTGGGGGGGATCTGGGGGGCACAGTCCCCCAGTATATAATCCTAATTTTAATAATGTTCTGGCATTTACAGAGGTGAATACTTTGGTAATACTTCAGATTCGTGGCGCACGGTAGATGGCGCTGTTAGTCGGCTACAATTTTGGGCTACAGCATATCTCTTATGACGTCAGACGGTGCCCCAGATATGACCAATCACGGCGTTATATTGTTTTGTTGTTTTGGGGATTTGTAACTTTTAGTTTGTATTATTTACTAAATATCTGTGCCTCTGCTTATTTATAGTTTTTTCTAAGTTAGGTAAGGTTTCTTGATGTCTTTTATTGTTTTTTTTTTTGTTTTCGTATATTTTGTATTGTTACGAACGATAACAGCTTCTTACTGGCAACGTCGTAGCTTATAACTATGACCCGTTTTGCTCTGCGTGCTCTACTTGTGCTTCGTCATTATTCGAATTTGGCTTTATTTTGCATAACCGCGAAAAACTTTTAGATTATCTAGAGGCTCATAAATTAATTAAGAAAACTATAAAATGCCCAAAATACAGTGCGAATTTACATTTTTCGGAAAATTTACTGTTTCGTTGTGATAAGTTCTATTTAAACGAAAACGGTAAACATTTTGCTGGCTATCTCGCAACCGCTCTTTTCGTGAAGAAATTTTCCAGTATCAAAGAGCGATTCCACGAATTTCTGCCCGCTTAAAGTTAGTATGGTTTGTCTTTAGGTTACGTTTTTTCTGCCAGTAAAAAGCTGCTCGTGGGGGAGTAAGCACTGCAGGGAGACCACCCTACGATGACCCTGAGTTTCAATCAATTGGGGGGGGTCTGGGGGGCGCAGCCCCCCAGTATATACTCATATACCAAAAAATATTACGCCGATATTGTTCACATCCGACGCTACCGTCTGACGTCATAAGAGATATGCTGTAGCCCAAAATTGTAGCCGACTAACAGCGCCATCTACCGTGCGCCACGAATCTGAAGTGTTACCAATACTTTAACTACATCATGTCAGCACCTTTAATTGTTTTGCAAATAATAATAGGGGTGGGGGGGGGGGGTATGACACAGGGTGAACGATAATATTTACACAAAATAATTTTTCCGGCCAGGCCGGTTGTCTACATGTTTACCATAATTTTTTTTTCAGCCAGGCCGCTCGTCTACAAGTTTACCAAAAATTGTAATTGTGTTAAAACAAATCTTATCCAAACGCGCCACTAGACCCTCATACTTCTCAGACCTTACACTTGAACAACCAGCATTGTAAACATTCCATATGGTTGGATTCTATTTTAGGAGCAATTAATACCAGAGATTAATATAAAAAAAATTACAAGTTTCATTGCATAGCTCTGCAGTAGATAGGATGGGGATAAAAGTAAACAAACTAAATAACTATTGCTTGAGAGAGGTGGAGGGGAGGGGTTCAGACCATATAATGAAAATATTCTGGATGCTATAAGTTGAAATTTAATAGAACTTTTCGCATTTGGAATGTTAAATAACATAATTCTTACCTTAACAAACAACAAAATTCAACATAATTATGTATAACATAAGGTGACTATAGTTGCAAAAACTTTAGTTGATTTTTGTTTGTTTATACGCTTGCAAATAACAACCAACTATATGTATATATGGTAAATATGTAGATTAGCGGCCCGGCCGAAAAAAAAATTGTGTAAATATTATCGTTCACTCGTGTCGGAATATTCATGCGCGTTTGAGTCCTTTTTGAATTATTATTGTGTAAATATTATCGTTCACTCGTGTCGGAATATTCATGCGCGTTTGAGTCCTTTTTGAATTATTATTCTATAAACAATTAGGATTATATACTGGGGGGCTGTGCCCCCCATACCCCCCCCCAATTTAATGAAACTCAGGATCATCGTAGTGTAGTCCCCCATTGTGTTTACCCCCACACGAGCCGTCAACTTAAATGTACTCCAAAAACATGAAACATTTTGGAACACGGACGAAATAGTACGTCCCATCGTTCGCGCCGATAATCTACATAGTTACCAATATATATATATATATATATATATATATATATATATATATATATATATATATATATATATATATATATATATATATATATAATCACGGCGTTATATATTTTTTTTTGGGGGGGGGGGGTTGTAACCTTTATTTTGTATTATTCACTAAATTTCTGCGCCTCTGCTCGTTTATAGTTATTTTTAAGTTAGGTAAGGTTTCCTGATGTCTTTTATTGTTTTCTCTTATTTATTTTGTTTTCGGATTTTTTGTTTCGCTGCGAACGATAGCAGCTTTTTTACTGGCAACGTCGTAGCTGTAAATAGGACCTGCTGCGCAAATGTTTCAGTTTCGTCATGCTCTAGTTGTGCTTTTTCGTTATTCGAATTGGATTTTTTAGAGGCGCATAAACTAATCGAGAAAAGTATAAAATGCTCGACATGCAGTGCGAATTTAAATTTTTCAGAAAATCTAATGTTTCGTTGCGATAAAATATATGTAAACGAAAACAGTAAGCAACAGCCGTGTTAGCGCGTAGTGGTACATTTTTCGCGGGTTCTCATTTAAGTTTAGAAGACATTGTTCAAATTTCATATTTTTTCGTAATTTATCGTTTTACGTAAGTAAGTATATATATATATATATATATATATATATATATATATATATATATATATATATATATATATATATATATATATATATATATATCAAAGTAGCACGAGAGAATGATGAAAATAAATCCATTAAACCACACTAGTGCGTAGCGTAGTGTACTAACGGCATACTTTTAACTGTGATCAAAAGCGTTGTTCGCTGCCTTAGTGTGCCTGGTTCGAATCGCTTCCCTGAACGGATTTTTCCGAAAAAAAAGTAATAAAGATATTACTGCAAGCAAAAATGATTCCGTTTTCTCTTTCAATGTGGTTTAATGGATTCATATATATATATATATATATATATATATATATATATATATATATATATATATATATATATATATATATATATATATATATATATATATACGAGTATATATATTATTGAGGAGCTATAGTCTCTGAAGTATAGGGGGAATCAACAAAACAAATATCAAGTAAGAGTTTTGGCTAGATATATAGAAAGATAAAGGAAAGTCTGCACAGAACGATCTAGCACTACACGCAGGCTCAACTTACTCGATCGGATCAGATAGGTTTAAGAATCTTCTTTTAAAACTAGTCCTCTTTTCCAGATCCCATAAAATTAGCAAAGAATGGGGTGAAGGAAATCCTGGCCTTTCAGGCCGAGGATCGTCTGTCATTTTGCTTAACTAAGGACCTGGTCCTGGCGCGCACAGCAGTTCCTGAGACACCCTATGCCTCAATATTGTGAAAGACACCCTCTGTTACTGGTCTCTCCAGGCCTACGAGCACGATCGTTTTCGCGACATTCAGAAAGCTACTGGGCGTTCTATCTACCCTGGGCGCTTCCCTGGTAAAGCTGGCGGTACAAGGGGTTCACATCTAGCCCTGCCAAAAACCAGGGCTCCTCCTATTCCCGCAGCGTTACCGCTTCCCGTAAGGCGAAATGGCCGCGAGCCTCCACCGAGCCGTTATACCCACAGAAGGCAACACTTCTGATGTTGGTCGTGTCGCTATCTGCCGGAGTTCCTAAAGCTGACACACGAAAGGAGGACAGTAGGAGATTAGTTTCGGCTCCTACACCTACACCAAGTGGTAGCCTGGATGGCTCAGAGACGGGGGAGCCTCCAAAAAACGGACTTCCACCTCTGAAACCGCCCCACATGCCTAAGGTTTCGGCACGGAGGGAGGAAAAGACTCTCATGGCGAGACCAACCTCTTCTGATAAGTCGTTGAGCGACAGCGCCTTCAGCACATTGTCAGGCCAACAGTACCACGAGTTCTACCTCCCGGAAGCATACACCCATCTCCGTGAGGGTCTTCTGTTCGAAGAGGGCACCCGAATCTCTTCAGGGCTAGGCCTGGAGGGCATATTCCTTTGTAGGGGTGTAAAAATGTATCAGAGAAAAATTCCTTCCAACTCGATAATATAAATAGCCCTTTAAATTACCAACTCAAAACGGACTAAGCCGTGGCGTAATGGCTAGTGTGTTGGCGTTTAGATCTAATGGTACCGCGTTCGAAACTCAAAATTCCAAAACCTTTTATAAAGAAATCTTAAGAAGAAAACGGGAGTCAAGGAAAACTTTTGAAAGACTAACTCATCTAAAAGGAACAAGAAATCAACGCAAGCTAAATGGATCGCCTTAAGAAGAAAACGGAAGTCAAGGAAAACGAAAAAAAACGCTTCAAGGACCAACTCAAGTAGAAGGACCAATGGAAGAAATATCAAGATGCATCAAGAAAGGAAGGATACGAAGATCATGAACCAACCCACCCAAGAAGAATATCTAAGTCAAGAAGAAGATGAATGGAAGACAAATGTTTGAAGAGCCAACTTAATAAAAATAAGGAAATTGAGTCAAATAGAACAGGGAAATTTCGAGGAAGCTGCATCGAGAAAATCAAGTTAAAAAGCAAGATGATCATGAATAGATAAATTGATAATAAGGATATACCCCCCACCCCACCCCACACCCCACCTCCCATACATTCAATGGAATTGCCGTTGACTCCGGCCAACTGGGAGGAGCTGCGAAGGCTCGTCTCATCCCGTTCCCCGTTAGCTATTTTTTCTGCAGGAGACTATGCTAGGCGCGTGCCCCCTGCCCGCCCTCCCGGGGTATAATGGTTTTGCGACTCCACCCCCACGAGATTAGGGCCGGGCTGGGGGATGCGCGGTTGACACCCGGCATGATGTCTCCATTCTTCTTTTCAATTTATATACCGCCCTTTAGGCAGTAGCTGTGCATCTTCACCTTGGATAGGAGGTATACTATCATTTCTGCGTACATTCCACCGTCAGCTGACTTCGGAATCCGTACCAATTGGGAGAAGCTGCGGAGGCTCGTCTCCTCCCGTTCCTCGTTAGCTATCTTTGTGTAGGAGACCATGCCTCCTATAGGTTTTAGTGAATATTGCAGTATATCCTAGATAGCTGTTAGACTACAATAAACATAAAACCGATCGATTGAGCCGATCAATTGAAACCGTATCCTGCTTGGTGCCAAGCTGCAGTACAAAGAATTTCGGCTTCCTGGAGATGACTAGAAAGGGTCCGTCGTATACAGGTTGCAAGGATGTGCGAGTGGAATCGCGGAGGACAAGCACACGAGAGCAAGTTGCCATCCCCTTTGGCACGAAAGGTTTCTGATTAGCAAGCACTCTTGTGGCGGTCGGCTTAACCTCAGACATCGCCCGTACTAAATTGTGTACTTATGCAGAAGGATGTATGTCGGAAGGACGAGGACAGTCAGCGGAAGAAAAGAATTGGCCTGGAAGACGAAGTTGCGTACCATAGACGAGTTCCGCAGCAGAGCAATTCAAATCATCTTTCAAGCAGGCACGAATTCCCAGGAGAATTAAGGATAGATTGTCCACCCAAGTGATGTTGGGGTCAGTAGAGCGTAAGCTTTCCTTGAGAGTCCTATGTAAACGTTCCACCTTAGAGTTACTCTGGGGATGGTAGTTAGTGGTACGAAGACGAAAGGAGCTAAGCACTGACTTGAGTACGTCCCATTGGTGGGATTCAAATTGGCTACCTCGATCAGTCATGATCGTTGATGGGACACCGAAACGAGCAACCCATGCTGAAACGAAGGCTTGAGTTACAGTGGAAGCTCTGATGTCCGGGATAGGAACTGCCTCTGGCCAAGAGGTAAAACGATCGATCATGGTGAGAAGGTAAGTGCAACCACGCGAAAAGGGCAGAGGACCAACCATATCGATGTGAACGGCGTCAAACCATGCCGATGGAAGTGGAAAAGCAACCAGAGGGGACTTTGAAGGGGGTTGAACTTTTGGACGTGGACAAGGCTAACATGCGCGGGTCCATTTGGCCACGTCAGCGTTCATACTTGGCCACACATAACGTTGTGTGATGAGCTTGCGAGTTGCTCGAATGCCAGGATGAGAGAGACCGTGAGTCTGGTCAAAAATGTACCGACGGTAAGCGAGAGGAATGAGTGGACGAGGATAGTCAGGCAATGAATAGTCAACCAGGATACGCCTGGAAGGACTGTCCAGCAAGTCGATTTCGCGAACGATAAGCTGAGAAGAGTGACGCAGTGTTTGCGTGTCTTCATCTTGTTCCTGGGCAAACGCTATTGTCGCGTATCGATGGGCGCAGTTTGGGAGAGTTGCGTGCCCGAAATCGATGAAATGCGAGAGAGCGCATCTGGTATGACGTTTGAAGAGCCAGGAACGTAGCAAATATAGTTTGTCATCTGCAGGATAAAGTCAAGGTGACGAGTATCAACTGCAGAGTACACAGAGGAGGTGGCACTAGAGGCGAGCGCAACAACCAATGGCTTGTGGTCGGTAAAGTCAGTAAATTCACGCACTTCCAAGTATTGTTGGAAGTGACGGAGGGCGAGGTATATGGTCAGTAATTCGCGGGAAAAAGTACTGTACTTCTGTTGGGAAGGAAAAAGAACCTTAGAGAAGAAGGTGAGAGGTTGCCAAGAGTCACCAACCTTCTGCTGTAGCGTAGCACTGACATGAGTAGCGTGCGCGTCCGAAGCAACGATTATGGGAGCTCCTGGGAAAGGATTAGCCAGGGCAACAGCAGGAGCCATAGCCTCTACGGTGCGAGAGAAAGCCTCGCAAGCTTCGTGGGACCAGGAAAGATGAAGGTTCTTCTTGGACTTGGAAAGCATTTCGTAGTGAGGTTGCATAATGTGGGAGATGTTGGAAATAACCCTGTTGTAAAAGTATACTATCAAACAGAATCTACGAAGTTGCTTTAGCGAAGAAGGTCGGGGGAAAGCGCGGATAACTTCAACTTTGTTCTCAAGAGGACGAATTCCATCAGGGAAAATGTGGTTTCCCAAAAAGGAGAGCTGTATGACACCAAGATACACTTAGAAGTGTTAAGTACGATACCATACTCATCTAAACGTGCAAAAACCTGTCGAAAATGAGAAAGATGCTCCTACAAAGACGAAGATGCTATCAGGAGGTCGTCTATATAACAAAATACGAAGGGAAGACCTCTCAGAACCTGATCCATGAAGCGTTGGAAGGTCTGACCGCTATTACGAAGCCCGTAAGGCATTCAGTTCAGGACGAAGGAACCGAATGGAGTGGTGATAGCCGTCTTAGGGGTATCATCAGGGTGAATCGGGATTTGGTTGAAAGCGCGAACCAAATCGAGCCGAGAAAAAATGGAACAGCCGAAGAGAACGGAGTTAAAATCCGATAAGAAAGGCAGAGGATACCTATCTGGAATTGTACAGGCATTGAGTCGCCTGTAGTCACCTACAGCTCAGAATTCTTCCGAAGTAGACTTAGGTACTATATGAAATGGTGAAGCCCATGGGGAGGTCGTGGAAGCGATCCCGGCCTCCATCATGAACTTAAATACCTGCTTCATTAGGGCAAGTCTATCCGGGGCCAGTCGAGGGGGAGATGAGAAAACTAGCCCTCCTGTCGTATCTATTATGTGCACTACATGTGCTTAATCAGTCTTTCCTTAGAAGGAGGCAGACAAAGGCTTGGAAACTCCCGCAAAAATGGCTGGAAGCGGGGAGCAGTTGCAGGAAGACGAACAGAGAGGAAAGAGCTGGTGGAAGAAAAGAATGAACCAGCAACAGTTAGGGTCGTGGTTCTGTCGAAAAGCTTGCGGTGACGAGAATCGACGAAAATTTCGTGCGCGGAAAGAAAATCTAGGCCTTGAATTAGCATTTCAACGTCGGCAATGATGAACGTCCATGGGAAAACACGACGTAACCCGAGAGAGTGCTCGAAGATACGCCCCCCCCATAAGTCCCTATGTCCGATGAATTGGCAGCTTTAAGGACAAGATCAGAAGAAGTGCAAGCTTTCTCGAGTGAAGAGACTTGAATGACCCATGCATTGAGCGCCAGTGTCAACCAGGAAGGAGAAACCAGATAGTGGGTCATGGACACTAAAAGGAGGATTGACCTGAAGAGATGAGGTTGCAGAGGTGACAGACCCACGTATCACTTGCAAATTCAGTTTAAAGTTCCCTGTGCTTAAGGTGAAGGTTGGGTAAGGGAACCCGTAGAGTTTTGTAAGATCGTAGGTGGTGAGGTTAGGTTAGGTTGAGATTGAGGTGCAAGTTGAGCATTTTGCTGGTAGTTTTATGGGGCAGAGCATTTTTCTGCTATTGAGCCAAATTTGAGGTGATACCAACAAAGGCCTGAAGGCTGAAAGATAGTAGCATGTAGTATGAGCAGCACAACCAGAATGAGGGTCAAAGCTGTGGGCATGAAATGATGCACGGTAAAAGCGGACAGCGTTGCTCCCATAATTAGAATGGTACCAGCAGCTACCCTGTGCTGCTGTTTTCTCGTTGGTGTTGCCTTTTTCGGGAGGAGGAACGACGACTGACTCCTCCGTCCTGCTCACGATTGTGCTCTCAGCGAATACCGGTTTGCACCTTTTGGGCCTGAATATCCATCTCTATCCTCTCCAGAACGGATGAAAGACCCGCAGCCTGGGAGAATGCATCCTGTGGGAGTCTTAGGCGGTTGTAAGGAGTCTCGCCCGTTGACCTAACCTGGTGACCGATGAAGCACAGCCAAGAGAGTAAAGCCGCATGGCTTATTTTAAGACGTTTGGGAGAGAGAGTGTACGAATCTCCGGATTTAACTCGGGTGTGAGGGAATCCCCACGTGTAAGCTCGTGAGCAGAACGGAACTTCCATGCGCGGCAGAACGCCCGGTTAGGCCTAAATAGGTAAGCCTACCCCCTCCCCCGTCTCCAAGCGGTAGCCTCGACCATGTCCACCCCGACTCACTTTATACGGGCAGAATAGCCTCTGCAAGAAGATTCAAGGCCATTCGAGAGTAGAGCTGTGCCCCCCCCCCACCCACTCCGGAAGAGCATCGGATATAAATAACGCTCGACTCCCATGAAGAGATACAGAGTTGAGAAGTCTCTCCCAGACCCCAAAGCAAAGTGACACCTGGACTATTTTGTGTATTTGGAATTAGCCCCAGCCAGGAGGTAATTCCACTGAACGATCGCCCCCAAGTGATTTTCCCGACTTCTCTCATCAACTCCTGCTGAAGCCCTTCCTCATTTCGGGTAGCCGAAATACTCTCCCCTGGACCGGAAGTTACTCCCCCCCCTTGTTTTTGGAGAACCGTCATCACTCCATCATCCCGCTCAGAAGTTCCGACAGCCTCATTTCACGTGCAGAAGACATCCGTAAGCCAACCTCTCTCCCCCCTTAAGTAACCCAATTGCGTTAATCCCCCCCCCTCATTTAAATAGTCTCCTCCTAGAATACCTGAAGTTCTAACTTCATAGTCTGATTTATAACTACAATTCCCCCTATCGTTTACTGATGTGATTTTGTCCGTTAATTCCCTGAGGTAATTTTACCCAGCAATTCTCTCATTATTTCTGTGTAAATAAAATTATATTTTTGTATTTGCATCTTTAAATAACCTTGAGCTTTACCATTGTCCACAATTTACCTGACCTCGTTGCACTCTCTCGCTACTCAGCCCGTCTAAACTAGTGGTTTTCCGTCTCTATCGTTGGTTCGCTTCCAAGTTATTGGTCCCTCCCTCATAGATATAATATGGTATTGATATATATATATATATATATATATATATATATATATATATATATATATATATATATATATATATATATATATATATATATATATATATATATATATATATATATATATTAAGAAAAATATTGCAGTAACGCAATTAATTATGCGGTTAAAAGGCTATATTTTTGGCAAACCAGTCTTCCTCAAAGCCTTCGGAAGGAGCTCTTCTCACATACACGAAAAGGTAGCACTTAAAATAGGCGTTCTCTCAGATGGCCAAAAAACTATCTTTAGATTAGCGTTTTTAAGTGTCACCCATGCTTTTCGAAGAGAATGGAAAATTTGTTTGATTCTCCATTTTCGCCACGCCTTATAAATTAAGAAAAATATTGCAGTAACGCAATTAATTATGCGGTTAAAAGGCTATATTTTTGGCAAACTTTAGCGCGATAAAAGAAATATGCTTTTATAAGGCAGAAAAACACATATTTATTATTGTTTTTTTTAGTCCAAACACAGCCACAATAAAAGCCACAAGAATAAAGTTAGTGAAAAACACCCATGCTACAACCACTCGCAAGGTGGCGTCAGAAAAGAAAGAAATGATGTAATAAGACATTTAGGTTGGCGAAGGATATCACTCTTAACCTTTACCGGTTTAAGTTACTAAACAATCGAGATTTTCTAAGCTCATTGGGTGGCCTAATTGATTTAAAGAAAGATAAAACCATGTGAGCTTAATAGGCTATATCAATATGATCTTTAAATTTAGAACCAAGGATTAGTCTATGTACGATGGTCCATTTTTTTACTTACATTGTTTAATTTTAGGCAGGTTAAAGGTAGAATGCTGTTAGACTTTAATTACTTCTTACACTTCACAGTATTTTTTTCGTCTTAGCCACAAGATTAATTCGCACGATGAACGCCACAAGGCATAACACGTTCTCGAACGTTTTTAACTGACAAGACATGTTTAAAACTTGGTTCAAGCCTAAAAAGTGTATGTAATTTTACTAATTTATCATAAAATTCAGAGTGACAACCTTTTTTTTGTACGTTTAGGTAGTTTCATGTAACGTCAGTCTCATATAATGTGAAGAATTTAATTTATCGTTAAATTTGACATTTTTAGCCAAATCGGACTTTAAAATTGGCTTAAAACAGCTGCGGCAATTTCTTTAAAAAATGTCGTCTTTGTTCCTACTCAAAGTCGAGGCAAAAGGCGGGGAAAATTGGCGGTGTGACTTTGCTTAGTCCGACTCTTTCAAAACGTTTGCGACTTCAAAATTCATAGTGTGGCAAAGTCATAACTCATTGCCACAACGTCCAGGTCTAATTTTTTTTCATAAACTAGGGGATCACTACTGACATTAGGTTTAAGGATTATATAATGTACAAGTTTAAAGACATAATTAAAGAAAAAATAACTCATTATATTGAATATTATCGATAATATCGAATGGAAATAGGGGGTGCCGCAGTTCCGCAATGCCTATACACGAACCACCACTTGAGCTTGAAAATTATACACATATTGGAAGAGGTTGGTGTGCATTTGTTACTAAAAATACAAAAGTGAATCTGTTTGGTACAGTGGTGTATTTTCGTATAGTAATTACCTCGTCTGTATGTGGGGCAGGAATAATACGCATACCTTTTCCAGCGCATGTAGTAAAAGGCGACTAAGCTTTATCCCTGGAGAGCATTCCCCGACGGCAGAGCGTGTTTACTTCTTCTATTATTTGTTTTTTTTTTCATATACTTTTTTGTTTGTAAATCTAGCCTAGTATTAGGCTGCAGCGTGATTACAGCGACTTTTGCCCTAGTAGGCAGTCGCCAGATGGTATTCTAAAAAACAAAACTGGAGCGCAAGACGCAATGGGTGGGTAGATGGGTGAGGACTGTCGCGGACCCGTCCTAACAGGCTGGTTAATTTGGGTCAATATGTGACTCCAATAGGCGTACGGAGGGGGAGGGCTATCTGTAATGTGGAAAAGACTGGAGTGATGTGAGGTAAACAAGAAAGGGAATGAAGTGTTTGTGTGAGATTGAGTGCGATAAGATGGAGATCGGGATCATAGGAGTAAAGATTACCGGTATGGTAGTGCTTTTGAGAGATGATTGGCATGATGCAATGGTTGGCTATGATTGTGTGAGTTCGATAATTGTGTGGGTGAAGATGAGATTTGCGAAGGTGAAACTGTGCGTGGTTGTAGTATATGTATCCTGTAATGATTGAGATGAAGTTGTGAAAGAAAGGTCTTGGAATGACGTGAGAGGAGTGGTGTTTTGGGGGATTTTTTTTAAAGAGCTCATCTGCCATCTGCCTACTAGGAAAAAAGTGGCCGTACCCTCAACCGAACCTACTACTAGGTGATATTAAAACACAAGTAACATGTGTAGATAAGAGATATAAATAGAAAGACAAAGGCTAAACATAGGCTAAAAACAAATAAAAAAGAAAAAAAATGGCAACAAGGAGGAAGGGCGTTGTGGCGTCGGTAGTAGGCGGGCCTAACTCCGGCGCAGGAATATGCGACCTACAAAAAACGGTCTAATAAAGTGGAGGACGCCAGCCTCCTCCCAAAAGCGGTATAGTCCACAAGTATGTGTGCACGAACCAGTCCAGAGTAAAAGGGACAAGCAGTAGCAACTCCGCTCATCGGGACAGGTAGCGTGCGCGAAGATCAGACAGACTGGGACATTCAACAATTATGTTCCGAACAGTCTGCGGGAGCGACCCATCAAATGGCGAGGTATCCCGCGAGTGTGCCCAATTTGGCGGCGACACAAAGACACCTGAAGACGTCGAGGCATTCGAGGGTAGGTCCATGGGAACAGTCGCGGCGAAATGGCACGAAAATTCAAGTTACCCTCGACGGTCTCTCATCTTCTTTGCTAAGCAGCCCGGAGAGCTGCCCGTACTCCTGCGATGTAATCGATGCGAGGAAGGGCCTACCTTGATCTGGTCACCCAGTCCTCGCAGACTACTTGGTTCCCTCATTCGCTGCAATTCCTACATGTCCATGAACCCAGCAGAAGATAATCTCGACATCCGCCCAGCTCGCGATAACCGTGGCGTCACGAATAACGGGAACCAAGGGATGCAGAGATTCCAATGTCCCGATAGAACTCAATAAATTACAATCCTGCCTCCGAACCGGGCACCTCACGTTATCTCCCCTACAAAGCTGTGTATTGCAACCAGTTCGGCCGTGAAGACAGACGCAGCGCCTGGCAGAGCCCCGCAGACTTCAAACAGAGAGGATACGGCGTGGAAGCCGACCCTCTCTTGGGCTTTGGAGCCATCCGTATATATGGCAAGATTCTAGCATGACACGAACTGGCTATGACGGGCGTCTCTCGGCGGCATAGGCACCGTCGAGATCAGCTGCGGATGCAGTGAGAGCTGTTGGGGACTGAAAGAGGGGCCGGGCTCACGCGAATAGGCGAATAATGCACTGTGCACGGCGCAGAACGAGTGGTATCTACCCAGCATCGACAAGTATGCTCTCAAAGGGGAGCGTGCGGAAGGTATCGGTCACCAGCCGAAGGCCGGTGTGGTAGATCTAGTCCATTTTCTGCAATACACGCTCGGCTGCGGATGCATAAAACTCGCATCCGTAGTCAAGCTTCGAACGAACAAAGAATCAATAAAAAAGTAAGGCAGGAGCCCTATCAGAGCTATGGCGAGGGTACAAGAGACCCTAAGGCTGCGAATATGAGCCTCCCAGGTGAGACGTCGGTCAAATACTAGACTAAAGAAAGGGTGCGAGTCCAGGGTGGTGAAGCCTTGGATGGTGTCAGAAGTGTACCACCTTAGCATTGGACAGAGAAAACTGAAGCTTGTGCGCTTCGGTTTTAGCGAGAGAGTCGGTTCAATCCTTATTGGAGTCGACGCTCCAGACTTGGCATCTGGGCCATGCCAAAAGAGATCGAAAGGCCGTCCAAGTATAGCGTAACGAGAGCAATTTCCGGCAGCACCGAGGTGATGCCATTGATGCTCAGGGCAAAGAGTGCGACACTGAGGACACTTCCTGCCTGACATCTCTTCCTGTTCCATTGGGACGGAGAGGGTCCACCCACCCGTACGCTGAATCAAGGATCTCGCTAAAATTCAGATATAAAGATTGGGAGGTGTCCCCTCATCCCCATCGTGTGGAGAAAGAGTCTTCATGACACCGTATCGCCATGCGGTATCATAAGCCTCCTCCAGATCTAAAAACACCGTGGCGTAGTGCTGTATACGAAGGAAGGCCTCGCAGACGGCATTTCCCAGTCGAAGCAGAGCATCCGACGTGGAGTGGAACTTGCAAAAGCCGCACTGTGCAGAACACAGATGGCCTCCGCTGTACAGAAAAAAAGCTCATATTTACCAATTTCTCCATCAACTTGCACACGCAGGAGGTTAGAGATATTGGGCGGAAACAAGCCGGGGTAGAGTGATCTCTCTCCGGTTTGCGAAAAGTGAGCACATTTGCGATTCGCCAGGAGTCTGGGAGGATAACTTCTACTCAGATTCTGTTGAACAGAAAGGCCATGCCTTGCTCACCCAGGGGACGAAGGATGGCGTACGGGACATCGTCAGAACCAGAGGCGGTGATAGCGCAGGAAGCGAGAGTGGAAAAGCAACTCAGTCAATGTAAACCTGTCGTTGGAGAGTTCTTTTCCTCTGGGGGTAAAGTCCAGTCGGCGGCCTTTCCCGACATCACGACGCGCATTCAATGCTTGCGGAGCATCAGCTCAGCGAGAGAATGCGGATAAAGCGGTCGCGAAGCATTGCGCCACGGAGGTGGGGTCCGAGATTGCGGTCCCATTCTCCCTGGGAACGGGAGGGAGGGTCCTGCGAGAACTTGCCCCGAATACTTTTGACTCGATTCCACACCTCTGCTAGAGGAGTCTTCCTCTTAAGTAAAGACATGTATGCCCGCCAGGAAGAGCGGCGGGCTTGCTTCGAAACATAACGTAACCTAGCCCTTTTTTGACGAAATTCACCGACAGTGAAATCATTCGGGTGGCTCTTATAGTGCATTAAGCATAACACTTGTTTTAAGGACCGCTCACACGAACAGAGGCGGTCGTCGTGCAAAACGGCCAGACTTTATAGGAATAGTAGTTAGGCCCACTGCGATGAGGTTGCCAGAGAAGAAATCAACGGCCTCATCTACCGCCCTAAACTACCCGACTGAGACAGAGAATTCAGTCATTTCCTGAAATGCGGACCACCGAACCCGCGCCAAGCACCACCGGGGCGAGCTCCAAGGCGGCCGCGGCCCAGAAAATCATATTTGGATGAGAAAAACGTGGTCATCGGCTACCCCCCACCCAAAATCAGGTTGTGCATCGGAGAGTACAAAGATAGATCGAGACAGGAATATGAAGCGGTTCTCGTTCCGTGATGCGTAAACTCATCCACATTTAGGACACCTATCTCCAGCTTGTCGATCAGGTCAGCAAGGACCTGACCCCTTGGAATGATCGGGTAGTCTCCCCATTGGGGGTGTCTACCTTTCAAATCCCAGAGCAAGACAAAGGATCTCAGAAACTGTGTCACGCCGAGGCGGAAGTCGGCCGATGGTGGAATGTGCACAGAAATAAAAGTTAATCTCCTATCAAGGTGCAGCGGCACTGGTACTTCCTTAAAGGGGGTATTTATAGCACAGAGATTAACGAAGACATCATACCAGGTGTAAATGGCGCATCATCCTACTCGGTCTCCATCCCGTGGTGGTGGGGTCGAAAAAAACTTATACCCCGGGAGGATGGGTTGAGAGCTCGCTCCCAGCATGGTCTCCTGCTAAAAGATAGCTATGGAAAAACGGGAGAAGACGAGCCTCCTCAGCTCCTCCCAGTTGGTATGAGGTACACGGTAATTCCATTGAAGGAATATAACCTCCAAAGCTACCTTTGAGGACATGTGGTAGCCCTCTTCGAAGAGAAGACCCTCACGGGAATGGCCGTACGCAGAACTTGGGGCGCTGTTGGCCGGACAATGCGCTGTCGCCTTCGAAGAATTATCGGGGGAGGTTGGGCTAGTCATGCGAGTCTATTCCTCCCTCCGCATCGAAACCTTCGGAGGATCCATTGCCTTTGAGGCACTCATCCTAGCACTTGGGCCTAGGAGGCGAAACTTCTTTAGTGCCGTCTCCTTTTCGGGAGGCAGCTTTAGAAACCCAGGAAGATAGCCTCACCGAGTCTAAAGACTCGGTGGAGGCGCGCGGCCGTTTCGCCTTACCGAAAACGGTCACGCTGGGAAGCCCTGGTTTTAGCCGGGGCTGGGTGAACCCTTTATGCGACAGGTCTACCAGGAGAGCACTCTTGGTGCATGGAACCTGCAGGTTTTCAAATGGGCGCGAAAATACCGTGCTCGTAGGCATGTATGGGGCAGAAGCAGAGTGTCTTTTTTTAGCATTGAGGCATAAGTCGTCCCAGGTAGTGCCAGGTGCTCCAGGACCAAGTCTTTAGCCTCCAGAAATGGGAGACGATCCTGTGCCTGAACTGCTAAGATTTCCTTCTTAAGGAGATACGCACCACATTGGTTCGAAGAAGCGAGGTGCGGCTCTCCGCAATTGACACACTTGGCCACACACGATTTGGACTCATTGTGTGCGGCCTGAGCACGTCTACACGAGCGATTAGTATGTCCGAAGCGGCGGAACGAATGCCTTTAGGCGGTAGCGATACCAACTCAGGGAGCTTGTCACAGTCGAACGTGACGCAGAGTGTAGGGGTGAGTTTCGAAACCCCTCCCTGATTTTTCATCACACGCTCAACTTTGACCGCTCCATGGTCGGTCAGTTCTAAGGTGATGACATTTATGGAGTAGGCCACGAGTTCTCTCGCATAAACCACTACTTTCACGAAGTACATGTTAGAGTACTGCGTCACACTCACTGGCGTGCCATAAAGTCTCCGAAGGGCACTAGTCATGGCCACCTCGGAGGGATCCGACCTATTCGCCAGAAGGATCCCGACCGAGAAACGGGTCTCCTTCGGCTCTCTACCAATCACGCTGCCATCAGTACAACGAATAACGAGGAAGCGTTTGAAGCCAGTGTGCTCGAAAACAGCAGGTAACCTCTGAATGCGGAGCCCCGACGTAATCGAGGCTCCACTCTACGCACTTGCCATTTTCCTTTTAGTCAGGGACTCACCGGGTGCGGACGTGTCGATCTTGGCTTGGTCGCTTACCAAAACGGCAGCGACACCGTCCGTCCCTGTGGTTCCCGTGGAAGGAGAAGAGCCCTTATTCTTTTTTGTCTTACTTTTTTATTTTCTTTTTAGAAGAACGCGGGACTACACCCCCTTTTCTCATCCGCCGGAAGAAGCCCCCAGGCCAGATGGAACAACCTCAAGATCATTCTCTGAAATGGAGAAGATCTTGGCCGTCACAGGGGCAACAACTGGGGGAGATCCTTCCTCTCCTTGTGAGGCCTCGGGATGTATTTTGCACCCAGTCCGGATTCGACTCCATGGAAGATCCTACCTTATGGGGCTGGGTCACCTCAGTGGGGGCCTACATGTGCCCCCCCTGGCGAGATCACACTCTTTTACACTCCCATCGTATGCCAAACCATTCATCCCGGCTCTTTTATAGTTAACGCATGCCTTACTTCCAAAAAATACCATTCGCATCATCCAATAGTTTACCATTCACTCAATGCATTCTAAGCACCTACCATAAGACTTCTCTATTTAAACGATTTTAATCTTTCTCCAGACATGAATCCAGTATACACTACATTGTTCTTTTAGGCGAGCTCTCTCAAACACCCTCTTCTTGATCCCATATCAATCAATCCCCCGGTTATCCTCTTTATCAATATTTTTCCTTAATTTTACCTGCAAATTTCACTTATCCCCCTGTATTTCTTGCATTTTCCTCTCTCTCATTAACCCTTTTACAACGCCACTATTACAGCTTTTTCGTTCTCAGGCACTCGTCGACTTTCAAATGTCTTACAATGCAACCACCAGACCGATTCCATAACGAATAGTATAGCTTTTTAACATCTTAGCGACTATATAATCTACTTCAGCTGTCTTCCCATTTTCAGACATCGCACATGCTCTTCTCTTCCATGCATTATACAACTCAAAGTATTCTCGCCTACTTTTGACATTCGTATTGTTCACAGGTATCTTAAGGTTCACACAACTATTCTTCTCCACGTTCCCTACCTCACCTTTCTCATTTCCAGAATAGATACTGTTCCCATCGTGCTTCTCATTCAGCTTTTCTCCAAACTCTTCATTTGCTGCTGTTTAATCACTCATTTCACTTTCCTTCTCATCTTGTATGCATCAATCGCACCACCTGGCCATTCTCATTTGCTTCTATGACTCCTTTTGTTTTCCACTGCACGCTTCACATTGCCATCCCACCATTCGGCATTTTTCTCACTCTTTCCAGTTCTGGCACACCCACACAGCCTACGACTTTTATTAAATTGGTTCCATAATTCCTTATCTTCATCCTTATTCATGGGATTATTCTATAAAAGCGGCCTCACAATCCAGTGTTTCCGCCTAATTCACGCATGGATGCGAGCATATTTCTCTTTTGAGGCGTAGATGAGATCCAGGTGGCGGTATTTTAGGTCCCGAATCACCAGGGGCCAAACTCAGTATCCGACTTTCCTTTGGGTGAGCATCGAGTCATCAACGCTTTTCAAATTTCATCGGGTAAAACGAAACTACGAAGAAATGAAGCATTTTATTTATAAAAATAACAGACCTTAAACAGTATAATGCATGATTAATCATCTTCTAAATTAAGTTCACTCCAAAAGCTCCACCTCGCTTTTTCTATAGTACTCCACAACTCCTCACTTCGCTCAATATATTCCTTGTTCGCCTTCTCGACATCGAGGGGAATGTTCCATTCTGCCGAAGGTAAACAACTTCAATTATAGCACTCAGTAAAAACCCCAACTTACTTTTAGCAAACTACCACCCAAATACTTGGCTGGGCGGTGATGCAGGCTATATATTATAAAGGTATTTTTTTATATAAAATTAATGTTTTTAGGAATCTACAGAAACGTGGCTCTTGGACAGACTGGAAACGCTCGATGCGGCTAATTTGATGTCTGAACTGGACCCCCCTTACTATATAGTTTTAAGACGTCATTCCTCCACTTACCAACTGGTTCAAAGTCCTCCTTCGACTCGTCTTTATTCTCTTCCATCGTCTCATCCATCATGACGCTGTAGTCACCGTAGCCAGTGGAATAGTCGTAGTAACCGCCGCTGCCGTAGTTTTGCCAGGCGGCGTAATTCCAATACTGGTCATAATACTGACTGTAATCTCCACTCATTTGACTCCTGTAAACACGAACGCGGAGGTGTTGTTGAAAGCGTCTCGGTATACGTTGACAATTATACGAGGAAGTAATGCAAGAACAGTGCTAATCCTTTACGTCTTGGATTTATTTACCCGTCTCCTCTACCCTGAATGGGTAAGGCTATATGGTATCAGCCGAAAATATCAAATGATTAAAAAAGAACCATTTTTTTTAGCATCCTCGCGGTGGTTAAGGTAGTTGCGCTCCTAGCCTATATGTCGCCCTGGGTGAAACCCGTTTTCAGCGCCCCCCTTCTGAATGACACCCACTTTCCAACACATAGAACTAAAAATTTAACTATTAATTTTTCTATATAACATGAATGAAAAAAACAAACATTAATTAGTTAAAGTTAGAACGTATGTATTAATTACTATTATTTCTATATGACTTGAACATAAAGTGATACGGGGATTCATTTCTGGCTGATAATTATAATCGGTTATTAGACTACATAGTGCAAGTATCCCTGTAGAGAATACAGTTTGGAAGTGAGGCGACGCTACGGCTGGCAAATAATGAAGCTGTGAGCTTTCGCCTCCTCACCATGAACGAACCACACACAATGAGTTGGTTTGGATGCTGTCCGGTTCCGGTAAACACCTGTAGGAGGCGGGGCTTGTGTCGCCCAGGTGAGATGCTCAAGACAGTCTGAAAGAGAGTATGGCAGCTACCCTCGGTACTGATCCACCTATGGGTTAAGGCGATAAAGAAACGGATACCCGGTAGTCAGAAATCCGCTAAGCATTTTTCTTTCAAGGGACTCACAAAAGCAAACAGTGCACCCCCCCAAAAACAAACAAAAAAAACAAACAACAACACCCAACAACAACAAACAAATAAAAAAAACATGAAGGTTTGCCCAGTGTTGATTGAGGGGTGTAGGAAGAAGGGCGATAAAAAATGAAGAACGAACAGCCCGTGCGGAGAGTTGCGAACCAGCTTTCCTCGTCACCGGGTCCAGAGTACGAGCGGCCATAACCCACCCGTTTGAAACCTCGCCACGCTACACCAGCCATCGGGTCTTCAAAAACAACAACCCTCCACCCCCCATTCAGAGGTCCGATTTTGCTAAGCCGCTAATCAAAGCAGTCTATTAGATCCAGGACTCACGGGTAGAGTAATGGGAGGGGGAGGGAGGGCTGGAATGTGGGCTACCGCGCCTGATCCAGACCCTAAGAAAGTGGCGCTCAACCAAAAGAAAGTTAAATGAGAGTGATCGGTGGCAACAAACACGGGCATAGTTAACGCAACACCCACATATTAATCCATTAATGGAGAAAGGCACATTAAACATTTATTTACCCATGGTATAAATAAAATGTGTGCCAACGAAGGAAAACCAAAAAGAAAAAAGGAAACTCAAAACGAACACATTTTAAAGGGAAATCTGATTGCGGCAAAGCAATTTCATATTCTTAATTTTAGCTTTCTCCTCTGGGGGTCAGCGTCGATGGGACGCCTGCCAAAAAACATATCTACATGGCTAATTCAAAAGAATTACAAACAAAACCAAAGGGCGCGCTCGCCAACTTCATCCAGAGTCCATGAGACCACAACGCGACGAACAAGAAAGAGCCCACCGCAAGCACTGGGGACAGACGGTAGTGACCTGGGTCCTTCCGCTCCCGATGCTCCGTAGAATAAGGCAATTAACAGAAAAGGGGCGTACAGTTCGCGGCACCGAGCTATTCTCGCAGAGGGGCTCAGAGAGCAAGCACTCCATCCAGTAGCGCTGCGCACTCTCCGCGCGCGCAAACAGATTGAGAGAAACAATTTTTAAGAGCGAGTCTGGAATATCCACCGAAAGCACACACATGCCTATCTTTAAGCGATCAGGTCATCTCAGTAGTAGTTTTTCGTGGCAAGATTTAAAAGGTTAAAGATAAGTTGCTAATTTAATCATGTATATCCTTAATTTGAATAAAGTTCTGCTAACTGCCCGAAAGCTTTATGATACTTGCTGGAGTGGTTAACTGCCTCTCCCCATCAGGAAAGGGGGCCCTGGAAAACCGCAGGAAGAGCTACCTCCATCAGAGGTGGAAATGGCCGAGGGCGACTCTAAAGATGTCAAAGGGGAAGCATCTTTGCTGGAAACAGAAGGTTAGAGTGTTGTTGTCGCCCGCCACCCCACCAACAATAAGGTCCGGCGAGATTTCGCTAATAGGGATGTACTCTTGAAATCTAGAATAAGCGAGCCAAGCACGCAAAAATCCGAACTGTGACCGTATAAAGAAAAGGTTGGTGTGCTATATCTCGCGTTCAGCTGCCCCCACCAATCCAGTCTCAGGTTTTCGGACTTTTCAGGTCCTCCGGCCCTGGGTGCATTAAAAAGTGGTGCTGGCAACTTTACAAAAGTTGCCGAGTGGATGGTCGTTCCCGAAAAGCAGCAGCTATAAGTGAGCAGCCAGAGGCAAGGCGACAGGTCGGATTGCCTTCCTACATCGCACTAATTGTCAATAAGATGGCCAGGATCTGAAGATCTGTGGTGGCAAATGCACAGACGGGACTCGAAACTTTTAGTTGGTTGAGAGGCCAACAAGGCATTCAAGAACATTACAAGCAAAGAAGAGGTTATGGGGGACATAAACTACTCTTTCCAGTAATCACGCCTCATACGCCCAGGCCCCATCAAGTTTTGGTCTCTTGCGACGAGTGGGTATCAAAGGGCGTTGTTTATAAAGGTTCCTGGGATTCTCTTCTGACATGACATAATGTAGCTGGAAAATTAAAGAGGGAAGGGGTGTCGAACAAGTGGGTGCATAAAGCTGATTAAGGGCAACGCACCAGCTTCCCTAGCCATTGCCAAAAGAGTTAAATTCTACCGGGTAAGAGTCCTTTATTTTCACTCGGGCCGTAATGAGGTGCAGTTGCTCGGGATACAGGGTAACTATCTTACGGGCACTCAGACCTGGAGGCCCTTCTTGTCCTCCAGGTTTCAGTTGTAGCAGGGGGGGGCGTTTGTCTGGGCCACCCAATCCAACATCCTCCGGGTGAGAAAATAAAGAGATAATCATAGAAAAAAATTGAGCCAGACCTTCCCTATTTGCCCTCGGGCTAGGACGATGTGCTCCTCCTCTAGGTATCAGGTGTACCAGTCAACACAAGGTACTTACTCCCTGTGGGAAAAAAAAGAGAGAGAGAGAGAGAGATCAGGGCTCAGGAGATCAGCAGGAGGCTGAAATCCAGAAAAGAGTCAGAGCAGCAAGACTTGTCCAACTGAAGAAGTTAAAAAAGTCAAAGATTTTTGTAATTGCACACATCGATATAAGTGCAGTTCAACTGTTAATGTGTAAATTTGATTTGGATTTGTCAATATAAACAATTTGCCTTATATCTTATAAAGGGTTTCAAAGAGTAAAATTAGCAATTTAGAAATACAAAATGATGTAGGTTAGAGATCTCCTATCCAAAAAATAAGCTCATTTGAATTCCATATCTAATTTAGACAATTTAACACCTCATAGAATTTCTTTCAGATACACGTTGGCACAAATATGATCCACCTAATAGCCCATACAGGGGCATTCAAACCCCCTAAACTTACTACAGGACTAGAGCCAGAAATAGCCCTAGGGTTCACTCAAGGCCAGTCTGAGAGGTAGTATGGTCAATACCATTTCGAGAGTACAGTCCATGCATTCAATAATTTTATGAGTGCATTCAGATCATTCAATTTCTAACTACATAACACATTTATCGATAGTATACCTATTAATGTACAATTTCTAATATGCATATTGCTTCTAGCACTCAAATAGCTGATAGGAACGATCTCTTGTCTCCCGCAGCATGGCGTCTGCTAGTGTTGAAAATAATGACAAGAAAACCAGAAAAGAATATGGAAAACACATTTGGACTCGCACACTACAACTAACAGCTGGCATCATTGGAGGTTGGGAAGGGGGGGCACTTATGTATATACTAAGTGCTGATTTAATGAAGTGATATTCCTTTGTGCTCCTACTAGGTAACATTTATATGGGAGTAATACTGGTCCAGTCAGCTTTTAAATATATTAGTCAACAAACTTTCCACTACTCATTCGGGTAAGCTGTTCCACGTTTGAGTGATTTTCTAGCTAAAATGTTTTTGTGCAAAGGCACTGGTAAATAACTTGACTAATTTATATCCATTTTGACAGGTATTTACTCTATAATCCATCTCAAATAATAGCAAATTATTTATGTTGGAAAAAAACTTTTAAGATTATAAAAACCTTAATTCTGGATGTGTAAACGTCTACTTGCAAGGGATAATAGGTTTAAGCAACAGTCTTTGTTAATAGGGTTTGTTCCTAAGTTTGGGTATCAGTTTAGTCAGACTGCGTTGTACTCTTTCTAACATTTTCGCATCTTTGCTAAGCCCTAGAGACTAGAATTGATACACATACTCTAAATACGGTCAAACTAATGATTCATATAGCGGTAAAATTATGTCTCTAGACTTATAAGAGGAATTCAGTGTTATGCATCTTAGTATTCAATTCTCTTTTTAGTAGCTTCCACAGATTGCTTGGACACTGAAGTCCATTGAAATTATGACCCAAAGATCCTGTGCCATGTTGTAGTGGTGTGTCCCTGCATCCCCAATTGTTAGTTTTCAAAAAGACCTTGCCCAAATCCTTATGCTTACTTAATACAAATTTTTGTGTTTCAGATAATACATAAATTTTTGTTAAATTAATAGATATATATATTAAATGATTAGATTAAGCAAAGCTCATTAATATATTATTTAATGCCAAATTAGATCTACTCTCCTCTCTGAAGGTGAGTTTTGTGGTGACAAACCTTTCCTTGTTGTATCATACTGTTTTGGGGGTCCTTGGAGGGTTTAATGCAAGAAAAGAAAACCTGAAGACTTTTATATGCGTTTTCTAGGTTGGGACTGTGTATCTAACACCTTAATGATTCGCACCAGTGTTCTCACTCGCTAGTAGTACGTCTAGTCAGTTTGCTCCAGTCTTATAACTGGTGAGTACCAATCACTCAATAATTAGATCTTGGTAGAGGGCCCCAAATTTGGCCAATTTTGATCATTTTGCTTGTATCATGTAATTGGTAAATTTGAGATCAGCTAATTAGCTGATTGACTGTCCTCTTTTGTAGGAGCAACTGTAGCCAGGCTCTTCAACCATACCAGTGCATCAACTGTGATCAACCAGTCAACCTGGTCACTGCAGCTCCTTAAACAAGCGAATGCACCATTTAGGTTCCCAGCTGATAGCTACTTCAATGTAAACGTATCTCATTGATACATACCGTGTTTAGGAGCTACTGTATAACTTATCCTGTTGATGAGTAATGGGTTCTGGCGTTAACTTGTAACACATCGGGTTGATCAGTCCCGTGTTTAAGAGCTATTGTATAGCGTATTGTATTGTGAGAACTGGGTTCTGGCATTATCTGTAACATTTCTCCTGTTGGTGAGTGCTATTTATTTAAAGAAGGAAAAATTGTTCTATCGCGCATAGAATACTTGAGCTAATTAAGTTTATCGGTATAAATTCCATTTGTACACTGGCCAGTATTTACTTTGTAGATAGTTGATTCATTTTTATATTTACCATATGCAATAAGTTTTAATTTCCATGATGTGAATTTAAAAGTATAAAAGAGCCAACAAAGACTGGGCAATTGTTGATAAAAAATTATCAAACTTACCGGGTGAATTGATTGAAGGTATCATAGTGATTCTGAACAGTTGCTCTCCCAAAATATTGCCCTAAAGTATAGAGTTATTACAATGTCTACAGATTTGAAGAGTTGGCCACTCATATGATAATTCAATTTCAGACTTCAGCACCCTAAGTGCATGACTGCATTTAGATATGTTAAATTTCACTTGCCATTTATCCACCCACTCAATAATTTTGTGTAAGTCTCACTGCAGTCACACAACATTGTATCTAGTTTCAGCACTATTTCCTACCTTGGTGTCATGCACAAACTTAGAAATTTTACTAATTAACCAATTATCAAGGTTGTTTATATATATTATATACAATATTGGGTCAAGAATTAACCCATGGTTACTGGAGCCCAGTCCGAGTTTATCCCATTTACCCTCTGTGAGCGATTGGTGAGCCAGGATTTAATCCATATAAAAATATTTCTCCCTATTCTGTGGGCAATTAGTTTAAGTAAGAGCCTCTCATGCAGTACTGTATCAAAAACTTTTTGAAAGTTAAGGTCAATTATGTCTACTGCTCTGTTATTGTCATAGATGGAAATCATTTGGTAAAAGAATTCAAAGAGATTTGTTTTTTTTTTAAGAGCTCATCTGGCGACTGCCTACTTGGGCATTAGTCGCCGTATTAAAACTGGCCTAGTTCTAGGCTACTTTAAAATAAAATTAAAGAGACGAAAAACACCCAAAAAAGGGAGAAAGGAAGCAAGCTCATGCATCGGGGGGAGGTCTCCCCGGCGCAGGAGCGTGCAACCTAAAGGGGAAAAAAAAACAAAAGCAATAATAGGGAGAATGCCGGCCTCCTTTGTTAGAAATGATCTTCCAGTTCTAAAACTGATGATGATTTTTTAGGTTATTAGCCTTGAGGTGAGCTACCATCCTGCAGGTAATTATTGATTCTAAGACTACTAATTACTGATGTTAGGCTAATAGGACAAAAGTTGCTGGGATCGGATTTGATCCCCATTTTAAAGGTCGGCGTGATATTAGTTCACTTGAACTCTACTGGGACTATCCCATCATATAAAGAATGATTAAAGATCATACTGAAGTTTTACCAGTTTTTTAATTAAGGTGTGTTAGGTATACATCATCTAACCCTGATGCCTTTGATTATTTCATTTTATTTATATAGGTTGTAATTTCACATTTGCTTTTGTGTGCATCAATGGGCATTCTATTTCCGCTTAAAGTGTTTAACTGGGTCATGTCCTCAACAGTAAAATTGCTTACAAAATGAGCACTTGGTATCTTAACAGTTTCTTCCATCCTATCTGATAGGTGCCCCTCATTACTCTTTAACTGTCCTATAGTCTCCTTGGTTGCATTTCTACTATTAACATATGCATAAAATGTTAAGACTCTTTTAAAATTATTAGTCATATCTCTTTCATTATCTTTCTTCGCTTATCTAACTGTCTTCTATATGTAATGTAACTCACTCAATTTGATTCCATAGTTGTTTTATTTTATTACACATCATCAATTTCGCTCCCATATAGAGTACAAAATTTTGCTGGCCAACCAATGCACCCTATATGAAATGGGTTTTTTTTTTCTTCTTGCATGTTTAACTAATTCAGAATCTACCATTAATATTTCCTGCATTAAAAATATCATGTGTCTCTATTTAAAAATGAGCTATTCCAATATTGAGACAATACAATCACGAAACAAATCAAAGTTACATTTTCCAAATGGTGACATGGTCACAATTTTCCATTGGCTCTCCAACTTGAACATTTTGCATTAAATTTTCATCCACGGTTAGAACTAAATCAAGTATATTTTGACCCCTACTAAATGGGTTCTTGACTTATTGAAAAAAGAGAAAAGAGGAAAAATGACTAGATGAAACAAAGGAACCCCAAATTAAAACAAAGAAATGAAAGAACTGCAAAATTGATGCCAGAAAAAAAATCTATAAATGAGATTTGAACATCCAACCCCAGCAGAATGTAGAGCCAGAAACTTCAAGGTTTTTACTCTTGTGTAGCTAGGGAACATACTCACCAGTCCATCCTCATAGTATCGCCTTCACTGAAAAAAAAAAAAAAAAATAGAAACCAGACTGCAAAAAAAATCTCAAATAACCCAGGACTACTTATTAAATTTATGGAAGGAAACACAAGAAAGGGTTTCAAATCCAATGGCTTTGCTCATTTCAAGTACGAGTGTGAGTCCAGTTCCTTATGACAAGCAGATGACACTAAGTAGTGGAATTCTTACCACCAACTACCACCACCTTGGTGATACAGGGTGATATAGATAAATAGAGCTGGCAAGCCAAGAAAGATCATAGGTGAAAGTGAAGTGCAGGGTGTGTGGCCCAATGGAACCACAGTCCATTGTCTTCTTATGGGGTTTGCCCAATCCAGATGTTCTCACCCTGGCAGTGCCCTTTCTGCACACTTTTCTTAGTGTTGGGGGGGAGGGGCAAGGGGAGGAAACTCCCTTATCTGTAGACGTAAGCGAGGAAAAGAACACCTCTTTGCTATAATAAATTTGGAGGGCACCTAGAGAAAGCATAGGGGTAGGTCGCCGCCTTATTTTAGGTGGAGTTGTATGAAGGTGGCTCAGAAAGTGAAGTTTTGGGGGGTTTTTTTACGAGCTCATCTGGCGACTGACTACTTGGGCATTAGTCGCCGTATTAAAACTTGCCTAGTTCTAAGGTACTTTAAAATAAACTTAAAGAGAGGAAAAAACACCCCCAAAAGGGGGAAAGGAAGCAAGCTCCTGCATCAGGGGGAGGTCCCCCGGCCCAGGAGCGTGCAACCTACAAAAAAAAAAACAATAACAAACAAACACAAAACAAAAAAGGAATCTTTTAAATAAAGGGGAAGAAGCCCGGCCTCCTCCCAAAAGTCAACAAGTCCACCAGTCAATGTGCACGCACTCGTCCCGAGTACAAGGGACAGGCGATAGCGACCCCGCCCATCCCGGTACCGGGACATTCGACAAGAATGAGCCGA
Source organism: Ceratothoa steindachneri (assembly GCA_963969495.1). Classification (NCBI taxonomy): domain Eukaryota; kingdom Metazoa; phylum Arthropoda; class Malacostraca; order Isopoda; family Cymothoidae; genus Ceratothoa; species Ceratothoa steindachneri. The sequence goes on from OZ018339.1 coordinate 23,835,027, forward strand.
ACCGAACAGTCTGGGAGACGACGCAGTCGTTGCAATAGGTCGCAGGCGAGCGCTCCATCAAATAGCGATGTGTCACACGACTGTGTCCGATTCGGAGACGACAGAAAGCGACCTGAAGCCGTCGAGGCATTGGGGGATAGGTCCATGGGAATAGTCGCGGCGCAATGGCACGCAACTTTAAGTTCCCTTCGACCGTCTCCCATCTTCTTTGCCAAGCAGTCCCAAGAGCTGCCCGTATTCCTGCCATGTAGTCGGTGTGAGGAAAAGCGAAACGCTGGTCCGGTCGCAGAGTCTTCGCGGACTCTTTGGCGCCATCATCGGCGCGCTCATTCCCCGCAATTCCTACATGTCCAGGAACCCAGCAGAAGATAATCTCGACATCTGCTCGGCTCGCCATAACCGTGGCGTCACGGATACCGCGAACCAGGGGATGCAGAGATTCCAATGCCCCGAGAGCACTCAGGGCGCTTTGTGAGTCGCTATAGATCACAATCCGGTCTCCGAACCGGACACGTGGCGTAATCTCCCGTACCGAGTGGTGTATTGCCACCAGCTCGGCCGTGAAGATAGACGCAGCGCCTGGCAGAGCCCCGCTGAATTCAAACAGAGGGGATACAGCATGGAAGCCGACCCCCTCTTTGGACTTGGAGCCATCTGTATACACTGGCACGGTTCCAGCGTGACATGAGGTGTGCTCCAGAAAGGTCGAACGCAATACTCCCGGCGCCGTACAAGCTTTGAGAACAGAGGCGTGGCGACAAATAGCGAAATGTGGTACCCTCCAGGGTGGCGTCCTAGGCAGAACCAGGGGCGCCACCGGCCCGAGAGCTATATCTAGCTCTCGAAGGAGTTTCCTGGCCCTAAACCCAAAGGGTTTAGGGTATGACTGGCGTCTCTCGGCGGCATAGGCACCATCGAGATCAGCTGCGGATGCAGTTAGAGCTGTTGGCGACAGAGGGAGGCACCGGGCTCGCGCATACAGGCGAGTGATGGATTGCACGCGACGCAGAGCGAGTGGCATCTCCCCAGCATCAACCAACAGGTTCTCAATGGGGGAAGTGCGGAAGGCACCGGTCGCCAGGCGAAGGCCAGTGTGGTGGATCGAATCCACCTTCCGCAATAAACGCTCGGCTGTGAATGCATAAAACTCGCATCCGTAGTCGAGCTTCGAACGAACAAAGGATATATAAAAGTAGGGCAGTAGCCCTATCAGCGCCCCAAGCGCTGAACGTCACGGAACGGAGAATGTCCATGGCGCGGGTACAAGAGACCCTAAGGCTGCGAATATGAGCCTCCCAGGTGAGGCGTGGGTCGAATAGAAGATCGAGGAAACGGTGCGACTCAACCACATCCAGGCGCACCCCATTAAGAAACAAATCTGGGTCGGGGTGAAGCCGTGGATGGCGGCAGAAGTGCCCCACCTTAGTCTTGGCCAAAGAAAACCGAAACCTGTGCGCTTCGGCATAGCGAGAGACGCGGTTCAATGCCTGTTGGAGTCGACGCTCCAGAGTTGGCATCTGGGCCGCGCCAAAAGAGATCGAAAGGTCGTCCACGTAGAGCGTAGCGAGAACATCTTTCGGCAGCACCGAGGTGATGCCGTTGATGCTCAGGGCAAAGAGTGTGACACTGAGGAGACTTCCCTGCGGGACACCCTCTTCCTGCTCCTTTGGGCCGGAGAGGGCTCCCCCCCCCCCGTACGCGGAATCGACGATCTCGCAAAAATTCAGATATAAACATTGGGAGGCGTCCCCTCACCCCCATCGTGTGGAGAGTCTCCATGATACCGTATCGACATGCGGTATCATAGGGCTTCTCCAGATCGAAAAACACCGTGGCGTAGTGCTGTCTAAGAAGGAAAGCCTCGCAGACGGCATTTTCCAGTCGGAGCAGAGCATCCGACGTGGAGTGGAACTTATGGAAGCTGCACTGTGCAGAAAAAAGGCTAATCTAACATTTATCAATTTCTCCATCAACTTGCCCACGCAAGAGATTAGAGAGATTGGGCGGAAACCGGTCGGAGTAGAGTGATCTCTGCCCAGTTTGGGAAAGGCGAGCACAGTAGCGATTCGCCAGGGGTCTGGGAGAAGACCCTCCACCCAGACTCTGTTGAACAAATCTAACAGAAAGGCCATGCCTCGCTCACCCAGGTGTCGAAGCATGGCGTACGGGACATCGTCCGGACCATGGGCGGTGTCCGCGCACGAAGCGAGAGCGGAACGCAACTCACTCACAGTAAACTTGTCGTTGAAGGGTTCTCCGCCTCTCGAGGTAAAGTCCAGCCGGCGGCCTTCCGCGACATCACGACGTGCATTGAATGCTGGCGGAGCAGCATCACGGCTAGAGAATGCGGAAAAAGCGGTCGCTAAGGATTCCGCCACGGACGCGGGGTCCGAGATTGCGGTCCCATTCTCCTGGAGAACCGGAGGGGGGTCCTGCGAGAACTCTTCCCGAATCCTTTTGACTCGCTTCCACACCTCAGCTAAAGGGGTCTTCCCGTTAAGTGAAGACACGTATGCCCGCCAAGAAGAGCGGCGGGCGTGCTTCGAAATATACCGGAACCTAGCCCTAGCCCGACGAAATTCACCGACAGTGAAATCGTTCGGGCGGCGCTTATAGCGCATGTAGGCATAACGCTTCTGTTTGAGGGCCGTCTCACACTCGGCCGACCACCATGGGAGTGGTCGGCGTGCAAAACGGCCAGACGTCCTAGGAATAGTAGTCAGGCCCACGGCGATGAGGTTGCCGGAGAAGAACTCAACGGCCTCATCTACCGACCTAAACTCCTCGACTGAGATAGAGAATTCAGTCATTTCCTGAAATGCAGGCCACCGTGCCCGCGCCAAGCACCACCGAGGTGGTCTCTCAGGCGGCAGTTGCCCTGAAAATGATATTTGAATGGGAAAGTGATCACTACCATGGAAGTCATCGACCACCCCCCAATCAAAATCAGGCTGTGCATCCGAAGAGCACAAAGATAGGTCAAGGCAAGAAAATGAAGCGGTTCTCGGACAGTGATGCGTAAACTCATCCACGTTTAGGACACCCATCTCAAGCTCTTCGATCAGATCGGCAAGGACTTGTCCGCGGGGATTTATGGAGTAATCTCCCTAGAGAGGATGCCTGCCGTTCAGATCTCCAAGCAAGAGATAGGGCCTCGGCAACCGTGCCACGACGCGGCGGAAGTCCCCCGCGTCGAAGTCAGCTGACGGTGGAATGTACGCAGAAATGATAGTATACCTCCTATCCAGGTGCAGCTGCAAAGCCACTGCCTGAAAGGAGGTATCTAAAGAGAAAGGAAGAAAGGAGACATCATGCCGGGTGTAAACCGCGCATCCCTCAGCCCGGCCATCTCGTGGTGGTGGGGTCGCAAGACCCTTATACCCCGGGAGGGATGGCAGGGGGCACGCGCCTAGCATGGTCTCCTGCAAAAAGATAGCTAACGGGGAACGGGACGAGACGAGCCTCCGCAGCTCCTCACAGTTGGCCCGGAGTTCACGGCAATTTCATTGAAGGAATATGCCCTCCAGGCCTAGCTCGGAGGAGACGCGGGGGCCCTCCTCGAATTAAAGACCCTCACGGGAATGGCCGTACGCTTCCCGGGGGCAGAACCCCGGGCGCTGTGGCCTTCGAGGACTTATTGGGGGAGGTTGGGCTCGCTATGCGAGTCTATTCCTCCCTCCGCCTCGAAACCTTAGGCGGGCGTTTTGCCTCCTGTGAGTCTTAACGACTCGGTGGAGGCGCGTGGCCGTTTCGCCTTACGGGAAACGGTCACGCTGGGGGAAGAGGGGGGAGCCCTGGTTTTAGCCGGGGGTAAGTGTGACCCCTTTTTGCCACCAGCTTTACCAGGGGAGCGCCCGGGTTGAGTAGAGTGCGCAGAAGGGCTCCGAATGGGCGCGGAAACAACCGTGCTCGTTGGCCTGGATGGGCCAGGAGCAGAGGGTGCCTTTCTAACTATTGAGGCATATGACTCCCCAGGCAGAGCCGGGCGCACCAGGACCAAGTCCTTAGCCTCGCGGAATGAGAGTCGATCCTGGGCCTGAACGGCCAGGATTTCTTTCTCAAGGAGATAAGCACCACATTGCTTCGAAGAAACGGGGTGCGGCTCTCCGCAATTGACACACTTGGCCACACATGATTTAGACTTATCGTGTGCAGCCTTGGAGCAATTTACACAGACTTCGGGTGACCCCGACTTTGCACGTTTACAAGAACGATTCAAATGGCCGAAGCGGTGACAGTAATAGCACCGCCGCGGCAGTGGCACGAATGCCTTCAGGGAGCTTGTCACAGTCGAACGTAACGAAGAGTGTAGGGGTGGGTCTCAAGGCCCCTCCCTGTTTTCTCATCACACGTTCGACCTTGACCGTCCCATGGTCGGCCAGCTCTCGGGGGATGTCCTCTATGGAGTAGTCAACGAGTTCCCTCGCATAAACTACTCCTTTCACAAAGTTCATGGTAGAGTGCGGCGTCACACTCACCGGGGTGCCATGAAGTATCCGAAGAGCACTTATCTTGGCCGCCTCGGCGGGATTCGCCACATTCGCCAGAAGGCTCCCGTCCGAGAAACGGGTCACCTTCGGCTCTCTACCAATTACACAAGCTAATCCTCTCCTCTGATGGATCATGTTGCCCTTGGCCAACATGCTGCCATCAGTGGAGCGAATGACGAGGACGCGTTGAAGCCAGCGGGCTCAAAAACGCCAGGTAACCTCTGAATCAGGGGCCCCGATGTCATCGAGGCTCCGCCCTGTGCGCTTTTGGTCTTAGTCAGGGGCTGGGCAACCGGGGGGGGGGGGGGGCAGAGGGGCTGGATGTGCCGATCTTGGCTTGGTCGCTTGCCAGAAGACCCATCCGTCCCCGCAGCCCCCACGGTCTTTTTGGTCTTAGTCTTTTTCTTTTTTGGAGAGGAGGGCGGGGAATGAACCCACTTCTCACCTCTGCAGGCAGAAGCCCCTAAGCCAGATGGACCATCCTCAGCAAGGTCCTTCTCCGAAATGGAGAAGGTCCTGGTGGTCACAGGGGCACCGGTCGGAGGAGATCCCTTCCCTCCTTGTACTGCCTCAGAAACCCTAACCGTTTGAAGAGGACCTTGCATAGGGGCGGATTTGGGTTCGGTGTTTGGTGCCGAGCCCGGATTATCCCCCATGGAAGGCCCTACCCTGTGAGGCTGGGTTTCCTCAAGGACCATGTCTATCACAGGAGGGGCCTCCAGTTGGCCATCCCCTCCCAGGACATCGCAGGTCCCCTTGGCAGTGTCGCCAATCTTGTGTGGGGAGGCATAGGCCTTGACCCCGGCAAGGTTTAAAATTCTTGCCAGCAGGTCTTTTGAGGGAAGCGACCGAAGGGGCCTGGCTTCCCTCTCCCCCCTAAGGGGGTTTGCCCTACCGAGCCGCTTACACGAGGGGCGGTCGGCAATGGGCTGCCTGCTGGCTTTCTTGGCAGTCCCCTTAGAAAGAAAAGGAGGGACTGCCGCTGGAAAAAGGGAGGTGCCCGAAAGCACCTCCAGAGAAGGGGGTGAGGGGGAGTCCCCTACACCTGTAGGTGTAGGAGAGGAGTAAGCCTCCTCTCCGGTTAAAGAAGTATGGAGGGTCCCCTGTGCAAGCACAAGGGGGAGGACCTCCATTTTTCGGTGTAGCTGCCCTCGGGCAGCTCGGTTGATGAGGAAGGGGAATTGGGGAGAGATTTGGGTTTTTGATTTACATACATGGGCATGGTGACCTTCTTTTTTTACACGGGATGCAATCGCGCATCACCTCTCGCAGTAGCCCGCACTGCAAGAGGTGCTTACAGGCCCGGCAGAGCCCTCCCGCCTGGTGGCCTGGCAGTCCATCGGCATGGCGGCTCCACCTTAGACACGGTGTAAAATCAAGGATAGACAGTGAATTGAGAAGGAAAAGGGATATGAGGAAGGTATGGGTGGGGATGAAGCAGGTTGTTAAAAAAAAAACATCCCGAACCGGAGCTCAGGGGTTAGGGAACATTGTCTCCTTCCCCCTTAGCCCTGATCCGAGACGGTTGGCTTGAGAAGAAGGTCAGCATCTACCCTGTGAAATTAGAGGCTGACCAGAGAAAGTTGTGGCAGAGGTTGTATGAAAAGCGACGAGGTAGGGAAGAAATACAGGCTAACTGAAGGAAGGAAGAGAGGCTAAGCTGGGGCCGGACGGAGCGCTGGATCCCGTCAGCACGGCGGCCAGGATGGCAAATCGCTGCGCCCCTTACGGGGAGAAAGTGAAGGGGGAAACTGACCCTTTCTAATTGAAAATGGTGGGGTTAGAGTCCCTCTACCAGTGAAGGTTGTGTTGTTGGGGCCATTGAATACCCCAACACTAAGGTGGGGTGAGTTGCACTTTTTTGTTAGCTATCTCTTGCTTCCACCTATCCCATCTCAGATTTGGGGAGTTTCAACTCTGGGCATTGCACATTGAATGGATTTTTAAAATAAAATCTAAGGCATCTATCTGGTGACTGGTACCAAAGGCATAGTTGCAGAAATTAAAGGGTTAGTACAATCTTAGGTTACATTAAAAAAAAAGAAGACAGTCAATAATCTTAAAAGAAACAAGAACAAAACCAAACAAAGGACAAAAACTGTTTTAAAATCTAAGGAATCTATCTGTTGACTGCTACCAAGGCCATAGGTACTGAAAATTCCAGCCGAATCCTGGTTATATTACAATAAAAACAAAAGCACAAAATGGCAAACAAAACAACCAAAAAGTATGTTTAGGTGTCGGATGGAGACTCAAGACTCCATTTGCAACCACACTTAAAAGTTAACAAAATAAAATGGAGGAGGCCAGTCTTATTCAAAATGTCACAAGCATGTGTGCATGAAAAATATCAGAGTCATTTTCACATTAAGGTGCAGGGGAGGTCTCCATCAAATGGCAGTGCATCCTGCATAAGACCCAATGGCCATTGAAGTAAGGGGAGGGGGGGCAGTTGTGCAGTGATGGCATGCAATTTTAGGTACCCCATCTTTTTTGCAAGGCAGCCCAGTGGGCTGACCTGATTCCTGTCATGTAGTCAGTGTGAAGAGCAAAATGCTGTGTTAGTTGATCAGATGATAATCTCAACATCTGCCTGGCTGGCAGCAACCATGGTATCAGGGATACCACGAACAAGGATTGGGGTGATTCCAATACCCAGAGAGCACTCAGGGCACTTTGTGAACCACTAAAGCTCACAATTTGGTCTCCAAACTGGGCACAAGACATCACAGACTGAAAGGTGTGGGATAACATGTAGTGCCCACTGATTTCAAAATGAGGTGAAAGGGCGTGAAGCTGACCTCTTCCTGGGACTTGGAGCCATCAGTGTACATTAGCAGGGATTCAGCATAACACGAAGTGTGCTCAAAACAGGCCAAACATAATCATCCAGGCGCTATAGAAGCTTTGGGAGCATAGGCGTGGCAACAAATAGTCAAAGGTGGTTTCCTGGGTGAAACTACTGAGCTCTTGGAGTTTCCTAGCACTAAATTCAAAGGGCTTAAGCTATGACAGGCATCTTTAGGCGGAATAGGGAACATCAAAATTGGCTGCGGATGCAGTGAGAACCATTGGCAACTGAAGGAGCCACCAGACTTGTGCGTACAAACACAATGCACTAAGCAAAGTGCAGTGCGAGTAGCATCTCTCCGACATGAACAAGTAAGATCTTCATAGAGGAACATGCAAACACACTAATGTGATGAATGGAGTCCACCTTCTACAATATACCCTTGACTGTGGATGTATAAAACTCATCCGTAGTCAAGCTTTGAACAAACAAAGGATTAGTAGAAAAGTAAGGCAGTAGCCATATCAGCAACACAAGTGGTGAATGTCACAGAATAAAGAATATCCATGGCTCAGGTACAAGAAACCCTAAGGCTGTGAACCCCAGTGAGGGACAAATATGGGTCGGGGTGGAACCATGAATGGCGGCAGAAATGCACTACCTTAGTCTTAGTCAAGGAAAACTGAAACCTGTTCATTTTGGCATAGCAAGAATGTTGTTCAATGCATGATGGAATCAATGCTCTAGAGTTGGCATCTTGACTGCACCAAAAGAGATTATAGGGTCATTAATGTAGAATGTAATGGAACATCCTCTGGTAGCACCGAGGTGATACTGTTGATGTTCAGGGCAATGAGTGAGATAGAGGACACTACCCTGCAAAATGCCCTCTTCCTGCCCCATTGGGCCTGAGAGGGCTACCCACAACACATACACAGAATCAACGATCTCACAAAAATTCAGATAAAAGGTGGGAGGCATCCACTAACCTTTATCGTGTGAGTCTCCATGATACCATATTGCTATGCGGTATCGTAAGCCTTTTCCACATCAGAAAATACTGTCAATTAGTGGTCTACAAAAGGCCTCACATATCGCATTTTCCGCCTAGAGCAGAGCATCAGATGTGGAGTGGAACTTGTGGAAGTCGCACTCTCGACAGGACAGGTAGCCTGCACTGTCCAGGAAGAAGGCTAATCTAACATTTACCAAATTTCTACAACAATTTGCACATACAAGAAGTTAGAGAAATTGGGTGGAAACTGATCGGGGTAGACTGATCTTTCCTCGGCTTCTGAGAAACAAGCACAGTACCAATTTGCCAGAATTCTGGGAGGATGCTCTGTTAAGATCCAATTGAACAGATCCAACAGAAATGCCTTGCCTCATCATTCACCTAGGTGTCGATGGATGGCATAAGGTATATCGTACGGACCAGGGGCGGAGTCCACGCATGAAGTGAGAGCGGAACGCAACTCACTCAGCATCCTGTTGTTGAAGGGTTTTCCTCCTCTGGAGGGAAACTCTATTCGGTGAGCTTAAAAAGATATCAAAACATTCATTGAATGCTGGCCGAGCAGCAGTCCAGCTAGAGAATGAGGAGAAAGTGGTCCCAAAGGACTCCGCCCCCTATGCAAGGTCAGAGATTGAATTACCATTCTCCTGAGAACGGGAGGGAGTGTCTTGCGAGAACTTACCACGAATCCTTTTGACTCGCTTCCACACCACAACCAGAGGTGGTCTTCCCGTTAAGTGAAGACACGTATGCACGCCAGAGAGAGGGGCGGGCGTGCTTCGAAACATGCCGGGACCTAGCACTAGCTCGACAAAATTCACCGATGGTGAAATCGTTTATGCGGCGTTTATAGCGCATGTAGGGATATCGCTTCTGACTCTGGGCCATCTCAAACTTGGCCGACCACTAAGGAAGCGGACGGCGTGCAAAATAACCAGACATCCTAGCAATAGTAGTTAGGCCCACGACGATGAGGTTGCCAGATATATATCTATATATATATATATATATATATATATATATATATATATATATATATATATATATATATATATATATATATATATATATATATATATATATATATATATATATATATATATATATATATATATATATTTTTAATTTAGGAACCCATCTGGCGACTGCCTACTTGGGGCATAAAGTCGCCGTACTAATCAGAGCCTACTACTAGGCCATATAAAAAATAAACGACGATATATAAAGAAAAAGGAAAACAAAGCAAAAGGCAAGAAGGAAGCGAGCTCCATGGTCGGAGGTAGGCCCACTTTTCCCCGGCACAGGAACATACAACCTACAAAAACAATCAAATAGAGTGGAGGAGGCCAGCCTCCTCCAAAAAGTCGTAAAGTCCACAAGTCGTTGTGCACGAACTCTTCCCCTGGTACATACAAGGGGCAAATGGTAGCGACGACCCCCAGGTAATGAGCGCGGATCACCCAGACTGGGACATTTAACAAGAATGTGCCGAACAGTCGGGGGACAACGCAGTCTTCACAGTAGGGTGCAGGCGAGCACTCCATCAAATAGCGGTGTGTTCCGCGAGTGTGCCAAATTCGAAGAAGACAGAAAGCAACCCGAAGCCGTCGCGCATTAGGGGGTAGCTCGATGGGAACAGTCGCGGCGCTATGGCACGCAAGTTTAAGTTCGCCTCGACCATCTCCCATCTTCTTTGCCAAGCACCATATTCCTACCATGTAATTGGTGTGAGGAAGAGCAAAACGCTAGTCTGGTCGCCCAGTCCTCGCGGACTCTTTGGCGCCCTCATTCCTACTTGTCCAGGAACCCACGAGAAGATAATCTAGACATCCGCCCGGCTCGCCAAAACCGTGGCGGCCCGAGAGCACTCAGGGCGCCTTGTAATCGCTATAAATCACAATCTGATCTCCAGTACCGAGTGTTGTATTGCAACCAGCTCGGCCGTGAAGACAGACGCAGCATCGGGCAGAGCCTCGCTGACTTCAAACAGAGGAGATACGGCGTGGAAACCGACCCCCTGTTGGGACTTGGAGCCATCCGTATACTCTGGCACGGTTCCAGCGTGACACGAAGTATGCTTCAAAAAGGCCGAACGCAATACTCCCGGCGCTGGAGAAGTTTAGGGAGCAGAGGCGTAGCGACAAATAGTCAAAGGTGGCGTCCTGGACAGAACCAGGGGCGCCACCAGCCCGAGAGCTATACCTAGCTCTCGAAGGAGTTTCCTAGCCCTAAACCCAAAGGACTTAAGGAATGACTGGAGTCTCTGGGCGGCATAGGCACCGTCGAGATCAGTTGCGAATACAGTGAGCTGTTACATCTGAGGGAGGCGCTGGGCTTGCGCGTACAGGGGAGTTATGCAATGTGCACGGCGCAGAGCGAGTGGCAGTACCCCCAGCGTCGACAAGTAGGCTCTCAATGGGGGCAAGTGCGGAAGGCACCGGTCGCAGGCGAAGGCCGGTGTGGTGGATCGAGTCCACCTTCCGCAATACACGCTTGGCTGCGGATGCATAAAACTTGCATCCGTAGTCGAGCTTCGAACAAACAAAGGATCGATAAAAAAGTAAGGCGGTAGCCCTATCGAGAACATCTCCCGGCAGCACCGAGGGGATGCCGTTGATGCTTAGGGCAAAAAGTGTGACACTGAGGACACTTCCCTGCGGGACACCCTCCTCTTCCTGCTCCATTGGGCCGGTGAGGGCTCCCCCACCCGTACGCGGAATCATCGATCTCGCAAAAATTCAGATATAAAGATTGGAGGCGTCCCCTCGCCTCCATGATACCGTATCGCCATGCGGTATCATAGGCCATCTCCATATCGAAAAACACCGTGGCGTAGTGCTGTCTACGAAGGAAGGCTTCGCAGACAACATTTTCCAGTCAGAGCAGAGCATCTGACGTGGAGTGGAGCTTGCGGAAGCTGCATTGTGCAGAAGACAGATGGCTTCCGCTGTCCAGATAAAAAGGTAACATTTACCAATTTCTTCATCAACTTGCACACGCGGGAGGTTAGAGAGATTGGGTGGAAACTGGCCTGGTTTATGAAAAGCGAGCACAGTAGCGATTCATCAGGAATCTTGGAGGATACACTCTACCCAGATCCTGTTGAACAAATCTAACAGAAAGGCCATGCCTCGCTCACCCAGGGGGCGATATCCGTGCACGAAGCCAGAGCGGAACGCAACTCAGAATAAACCAGTCGCTGAAGGGTTCTCCGCCTCTGGAGGTAAAGTCCAGTCAGAAGCCTTCCGCGACATCACGACGCGCATCGAATGTTGGCGGAGCAGCATCCCGGCAAGAGAATGCGGAGGAAGCGGTCGTGAAGGATTTCGCCACAGAAGCGGGGTCCGAGATTGTGGTCCCGTCCCATTCTCCTGGAGAACGGGAGGGGGGTCGTGCGAGAACTGCCCCGAATCCTTTTGGCTCGCTTCCACACCTTTGCTAGAGGGGCCTTAAGTGAAGAGATCTATGGCCGCCAAGAAGAGCGGAGGGCGTGCTTCGAAATATGCCGACAAAATTCACTAACAGTGAAATCGTTCGGGCGGCGCTTGCGCATGTAGGCATAACTCCAGACATGGGCATGATTATAAACAATGATTATGATTTGATTTTGATTATGATCTGGAATAGTTTTTTGATTGTGATTAAATTATGATTACTTGTTTTTCATTTTTCTGATTATGATTTGATTTTGATTACTTTAGTTTTGCTATTTTTGATTATGATTATTTTTTTGTCTTTTTGTGCATGATTAGGATTAGATTATGATTATAATCACATTTTGCTGTGGTTATTTATAAAAAGATAAATGATTAAGTACAATGCCTAAATAGGTGGCAAACTACATCTATTAGGTGCACTGTTCCATACAGTAATATAACCGTAAATCACTTATTAACTAATGGTATTAAAAACATACATTGTGTGCAAGAGGTTTTATTTGTTTTTGCTTTAAAGTACATAATACATTACTTAATGAATTTAGTTCAAATTATGATCACTATAAATCACAATCTGATCTCCAGTACCGAGTGTTGTATTACACATGACTTCTCATAGGCTAGATTATTTCTAATGTAATGCCTAATTTACTCTGTGGTTACACTTGATAAACATCAACTCCTCAAAGCGAACATCGGTCATTCTGCATCGTTCAGGATGAAAGACTTTACCAGCTGGGATACAAAGATATCAGAGAGCCAGTATAGATAAGTGGATCACTGCCATCCTCTGTTGTTGGCTGACTCAGGTAGAATTCTATTTGTGATAAAGTTGATGTTAATGTATAGAGGGAAGAGCTCATTGATGCTGATGGTGTCATGAATCTGAACAGCTTGCCCTTCTTTGTAGGAGCCTCCTTATTTTTCTGAAGGGAACTCTTTTCTTCAGTGGTAGTAGGCATAATTTCATCTACTTTAGACTTCTGTAGGGATTTCATGAACATGACTTCTTCTGGTGAACACCAGTCAATCTTAAAGCTTGGATCTAGGAGTGAAGCCAGCTGAAACATCTCCATGTCTCCATAGATCTTCAATCTTTTCTTGATTGAGCTTTTGAGAGTAGTAATCATCTTTGACTTGTATGTCTGTGACAGTTGTTCAAGCTCAGCTTTCAGTTTACGAATGCATGGAATTACTTTGCTTGATGTTACAACATTCTCTCTCTGACACTCTAGAGTTGCTACTTCAAATGGTGTAAAGATGTCTGTTATTCCATTGATGAGATTAAGTTCATATTTGGTTAGCTTTACTGGACAGTCTAAGTGATCAAGCTTGGCTGGAACAATATTCAGAAGGGAGCGAAGCATCTTGTTACTGCTGTTCCATCAGGTTGCATTTATGGCTTGTCGCCCTTAGCCAACATACTGCCATCAGTGGAGTGAATAACAAGGAAGCATTTGAAGCCAGCAGGCTCAAAAATACCAGATAGCCTGAATGAGGGGCCCCGACGTAATCGAAGCTCAGCTCTGCGCACTTGCACTTTTGGTCTTTGTCAGTGACTTCCTACCCGGGGGAGCAACAGGGCTGGACATGCCGATCTTGGCTTGGTCGCTTACCAAAGTGGCAGCAGATCAATCTGTCCCTGCAGATGGAGAGGAGCCCCAAGTCTTTTTTGTCTTTTTCTTTTTAGGAGGAGGGCGGGGAATGGACCCACTTCACTTCACTGGCAGGAGCCCCCTGGCCAGATGGATGGGCCTCAGCAAGATCCTTCTCCAAGATGGAGAAGGTCTTGGCTGCCACAGGGGCACCAGCCATAGAAGGAGATCCCTCCTCTCCTTGTAAGGCCTTGGAGAATAGAGCCATCTGAGGAGGACCCCGCACACAGGCCGACTTGGGTTCGGTGCTTGGCACTGAGCCCAGGTCTGTCCTCATGGAAGGTCCTACTGCCTGGGGCTAGGTTGCCTCAGGGACCATGTCCATCTCAGTGGGGGACCTCCATGTGGCCATCCCCACCCCCGGACATCACAGTTACCATTGGTTAGAATAGCTTTGGTCGGGGAAGAGAGGGCACATACCTTTTTTTTTTCCTTTAGAGCCCATCTGGCGACTGCCCACTTGGGCATAAGTCGCCGGAAGTACAACAGCCTAGAATTAGGCTACTTTAAAATAAATTATGAAAAAATATTGATAAATATTGGAAAAACTAAAAAATTAGGAAGCAATCTCCGGCATTGGGGAGAGGTCCCCCTCACGCCGGTGCAGGAGCTTGCAACCTACAAAAAAACAACAAAAAAAACAAAAAATAGAACCTACTTAAATAAAGGGGAGAAGCCCGGCCTCCCCCAAAAAGTCAACAAGTCCACAAGTCAATGGGCACGAACTCGTCCCAAGTACAAGGGACAGGCGGTAGCGACCCCGCCCATCCCGGTACCGAGACAGGTATCGTGCGCGAAGATCACCCAGACTGGGACATTCAACAAGAATGTGCCGAACAGTCTGGGGGACGACGCAGTCGTTGCAATAGGGCGCAGGCGAGCGCTCCATCAAATAGCGATGCGTCACATGAGTGTGTCCGATTCGGAGACAACAGAAAACAACCTGAAGCCGCCGCGACATTGGAGGATAGATCCATGGGAACAGTCGTGGCGCAATGGCACACAACTTTAAGTTCCCTTCGACCGTCTCCCATCTTCTTTGCCAAGCAATCCGAAGAGTTTCCCATATTCCTACCATGTAGTCGGTGTGAGGAAGAGCGGAACGCTGGAGGGCACATACAGTGACCCCCTCTAAACTCAGTACACGTGCCTGCAAGTCTTTAGAGGGAAGGGGCCGATGGGCCTTGTCTTTCCTCCTCCTCCTCCTAAGGGGGTTAGCCATATTGTGCCGCTCTCACTGGGAGCGGTCAATTATGGGCCGCCTGCATCTCTTAGCAGTCCCCTTAGAAACTTAGAAAGTAAAGGGGGGACTGCCACTGGAGAAAGGGAGTCACCATCATTGTTGACGAATGCCAAACATGTCTTTGCCAGGAACACAAGATGCGAATGTGGCTTTGCTGCTCCAGTAAAGAATAAAAGATGTGTGTGTAAAAGCCAAAGAAGTGACTGGGTGAGCATGAATGGAGTAGGGGTCCTGGGAGGGTTAAGCACTCATCTGGCAAATACCTACAAGGGCAAAAGTTCCCAGAAATACCTTATAGCCTAATGGTAGGTTAGATTAAAACAAACACAAAACCAAAGGGGAAAAAATGAGAAAAGGAACCATGCTCTGGCATCAGAGGGAAGCCCACTTCCCTCTGCTTCAGGAGGATGTGACTAACACCACACCAAAGAGCAGGAGGAGGCTAGCAGCCGCCTCCTCCAACAAGTCAAATAGTCTGTGTGTACGAATCCATCCTGAGTATAAGGGACAAGCAGTAGCAACTCCGCTCAGCCCAATACCGGGACAGGTGCATTGGTTATGTCTCCCTGTTAGCATGTATTGAATTTTGAAAGAAGAGTGAAAGAACATTTGCAGGTTGGAGAGTAGGAATAAGATGTATGGTGTGAAGCAAATGAAAGATTCTGTTCATTTGAGATAGGGGAGAATGTTTTGAAAGCTAAGTTGAGTGATAATTATGGAGGTTTGTATGTGGTTTAGAATGTGTGAGGAAATAGATTGGCATGTGTATTGAAAAGAGTGTAAAAGGGAATGAAGATGTATGTGTGCAGTATGCATGTATACAGTGGATGAGTTATGCAAGGACAGAAGTAATATAATTGAGCAAAAGACTGAAGGAAGGATTGATTTAGATGGGAAAATAAATATTCCTCGTATTGACTCAATGAAAGAAACAACAGAATAAGAAAGAAAGCATTTGAAAGATTGTGAGTGAGAATGGGAAGACAAACTGATTTTTGAGGATTTACTCTGATTCTAAGTGATAGGAGTGCAAATTTTTCTGGATTTTGGTGGGAAGTTACGAGTGAGGCAAAGAAGGCAAATTTGGTGAGGTATGATAGTGTGAAAGTTTTCCTTATCGAAAGAGTATGATTTGAGTTGGCTGAAAGCTGTGATTCAGCCAAAATAAAAAGGTTTGTTGTGAATCGGTGTATTAATTCCAGGTGCAAGCAAGAGAATTGGTGATTAAGTTGAGCAGTCAAAATGTAAAAGATAAAGAATAAAAGAAAAGATAATGGTAAGACAGTTTATTCTGACAAGACTGACCTTGGAGGACCCTGAAGTCAATGACAAGACTAACTAGAATGACCAAACTAAGCAACCCGCTATGCATAGCCATAGACTAGTAGGGAATGTGAATGGGTTCAGAAAGAATGTGACAGGTATAAGAGCAAAAGTGTGTGGCAAAGAAAAATAAACCAAATGGCTTAAGGAAGGAGGGATGAGGTGAGTGGTGAATGTGTATGACAGAGGTGTATGCAGTAGCCATACACCTCTGTCTGTCTTTTTACCTTAATTTTATGTCTTTCTGTGTGAAAGAAGAGTATAAATAAATTAGGTGAGGGGAGGGATTTGGGTGCTGTCTTTATATTATTGAGCTATAATTTTTTGAGAAACTACTTTTAAGTCTTTTGTCTTTGCAGGAATTTGAATGTATATAAATTGTCTATAGCTATATTATAATTAATATAGTCAAAAGGCTCAATGTAAAGGACAATCCCTCTTAAAGTAAATTTAATTAAGATGTTTATTAATAGCAAAAATTATTTATCTGATGCTGTATCTGAGTAGTAGCTAAATCTGGCTAGAACTAAGAATACATTATATTTATTGTAATTCCTATAGTATTTTTATGAGTTGGGACATATTTTTCCTTTTTGTAGGGACCATTTTACTGGTGAAGCCAAATGCCCAGGCCAAGCTGAACTGGTTCTTGTCATGCTGGCTTCCTGCTTTGAATGTTCTGGTTCTTAGAGTGGCTTGTTCATTTCTTGCATCTGATGCTGGCCTAATAAGTAAGCTCATTTGCCCTCCTTATTTCCCCACTCTTTAATCAATTGGATTTGGATAATTTGTAAGAAGGAAATGATTGAAGAACCTGTCTATTCTTTCGTATTAAGATTTTTTTGTCATATGGTGTAATTTTTGTATTGTTCTGTAACTTTGGGCCCTTATATAAAAAGTATACATTATATTTGTGTAGTTGCCTTATACGAGGGTCGGTCAATAAGTTTTGTGAATCGGAATGCAAAACAGAGGGAGATGGCTGTGTGTGGGGGTGTTAGGACAAGTTATGACAAGTCAGGACCTGCAGCCGCACGCTCCTGCCTCGTCTATTTAAGAAGCAGTAGTTGATCGAAGATCGTCAGTCACAAATTTTTCAACAATGGACAAGGTTGAGCACCGCACACTGATCAAATTTTTGACCAAGGAAGGCAAGAATGCAAGAGATCCATGAATGCATGGTTGCAGTGTACACCGACACCGCCCCTTCCTATGCAACCATTGCTCGCTGGAATAGGGAGTTCCGCCATGGTCGTGAGTCCCTTGAAGATGACTCCCATCCAGGACGCCTGTCAGACGTGACCAACGAGGACAATGTGGCCCGTGTGGAGAGGAGGATCCTCGAAAATCGACGGCTGAAGGTCGAAGAAATCGAGCGAGAACTTGCAATATCACATGGAAGTGTTATCAACATCATCCACGACAATTTGGCCATGACCAAGGTCTCTGCCCGTTGGGTCCCTGGAAACCTCACGCCCGATGATCGACTTCAACATCGTCAAAGTCCACAAAGCCAGAGTTGCACAAGCTGCCCTGCGCGAGTGCGGATTCGACGGGGCTCAACAATCCCCCCCTACAGTCCAGATCTTGCCCTTAGCCACTGCGTGGATGCCGGTTTGGGGACGATGAAGATGTCCAGCTCGCCATCCAGGAGTGAATTGAACAGCAGTCGGGAGATTTCTGGTTGTCGGGAATTCGAAGCCTCAGGGACAAGTGGCGCAAGTGCATTGAAGTCGAGGGTCGTTATATTGAAAAATAATAAAACACTTTTCCTTATATCTCGTTTCCTTATATCCGAATTGCAAAACTTATTGACCGCCCTTCGTATCATCTATAAATATTTTATTTTTTGCATGTACAACTTGTAAAATACCACATTATATAGTCTATAAATATTTATTGAGAATATATCCAGATAGGTTGGTATGTTTCCATCTCCTTTTCTCCTGGACTTTTTACCCCAATAAGGAAATTAATGCACCCTGAACATTAGTGGAAAAGTGTAGGGAAACAGATAATCAAGCCACAACATTAATGCTAAATGCCCATCCCAGCTGTCCACTCTGGAGTAAGCGCTGGTCGAACTGGCTTGCCACCACTCGGATCTAGCTCTGCCACTTGGTGAGCAAACATTTCTCAGCATAGCAAAAAAATGACTTGGTCATAAAAAAGAAAGATGGTGGAGGAAGAAGAAAGGGTTGAATGGATGAGTGTCTGCAACCAACCTGCAAAAATGGTCACTAGCCAGGAAAGATGGTGAGAAGGGCCTTGGGACAAAATGGCAAACAAAAGGAGTAAAAGAAAATGTCTAGGAGATTACAACCAAGATAGCAAGCACCATGGACTAGAGGGTTTGGCACTGCTCCAAATGCCAGGTCTAAGTCTAAATGGGGCCCCTTCTGGATGGAATAGAATGAAATATAGAGTAGGAAAATGGGAAAATTAATGACGAGTGTTAGAGCAAACCTGACCAAACTTAAATGGTGGGGGGGGGGTTGAGGGGAGGGGTACCTCTAGAACAGTTTGTACAACGGGCACCAGAATTCTTAATAATGATCCTGAGCTTTAATGAGGAGGGGTATGCAGCCAAGAACTAGAGAGATAAGAGACTTACGCGCCAGGATAGTGCTGCTTCTTTGGCACAGCATAGCTGACCTTGAGTGGCTTCTGCCCGAGACCTTTGAACCCATTCATGTGCGTCAATGCATCCTTGTACTCATCTTCGGAGCAGAACCGAACGAAAGCAAAACCTTTGCTTTGCCCATTCGGGTCATAAATCACTGCGGGCAATGAGAGAATGTCTTCACTAGGTGAAATAGGTGATATCAATGTAGGGGAGGGTGTGTCCCGGTTCAAACATTTGCTTGTTAGGAAAGCAGCCAAGTTAAGACATGCAACTTGTAAATGAATAGCAAGAAAAAAAAATAGGTGGGGGGGGGGGAACACTTCAATTTATTCAAACCTGATACCAAGTGACAGCTAGACAACTAAATGCACCAGGGCTCTTGGGCGCAATAGGAGCCAATTTAAGGTCATTTAACATATTCATTCGATTATACGATGGAGAGTTCCTAATCAAATGACACTCAATTTTAAGCAAGATGCTCAGTGAAAATAATTCACTTCACACTCGTCTAACACAACAGTGGTAAAATTAGTCCTCCCCCCCCCCCTTGCTGAGAGCCATTTGAATTATGGGCAAGTGAGGAGTAAGATACTCATTTGAATGACAAGGGACTTTTGTCAAATTTGTTTGGTGTAACTGCAAGGTCTCATCTATAACATCAGAACAGGCGCATTCTCCTTTCGGTTCATTTATTTATTGATACTTCACCCACTCCCACCTCCCAAATCCAAACTGCCGACCTAATGATGAATAAAACAAACCTTTGGCTGTCTTGATGCTGTTATAGCGGGTCCCAAAGGTCTTATAGAGTGCAAAATCATCCACATCCGATGTCAAGTCACCGACCCACAGTGAAAACTCCTTATCCGTGGTATTTCCCCGTGTGCTGCTGTGGTTCAGCTTAAACCGTACTGGCTGTAGGAGAGAAGTAATACATTTATAGTGGTGATAAACTAGCAAGGACTGGCAGAGTCATGACCAATATGAGAACTAAGATGGAAATTAAGAGCCCATCTGATGACTGCCTACTTGGGGATAAGTTGCCATAATCATCTTACAAGCAAATGCAGGGTAGATTCAAAAACAAAAGAAATCCTCCTCAAAACAAACAAAAATAGTGAAAAAGCAAGAACAAGAAGTAAGCACGCTCCAGCTGCAGGGAAAGACTCGCCTCTCACCTACGCACAAATATGCCACCAACAGAAATGAGTGGAATAAAATGGAGGGAGGCCAACCTCCTCCAAATAGTCAGATAGTATACAAGTGTGTCTGCACAAATTTGTTCCAAGTAGAAGGGAGAAGTGGTAGCTACCTCACTCATCCAGGTACCCGAACAGATGAAGTCTACGAAGATCATCCAGACTGGGACATTCAACAAGAATGTATCAAACAGTACAGGGACCAACGCAATTATGGCAGTAAAGAGCAGGAAAGCATCCCATCAAATGGAGGTGTGCCCCCAATTCGAAGGGGACAGAAAGTGACTGGAAGCCATCATGGGATTGGGGCTCAGGTCCAAGGGAACAGTCATTGCACAATGGCATGCAACTTCAAGTTTTCCTCGGCCATCTTCTTTGCCAAGCGATCCAGAGGGTTCACCTGATTCCTGCCATGTAATTGATGCGAGGAAGAGCAAAACACTGGTCAGGTTGCCCAGTCCTTGCGATCCTTTGGCACCCCCCCATTGCCTGAAATACGCCATATCAAGGAACTCATCACAAGATGATCTTGAGATCCACCAGGATCCTTGTGGAAACTTTGGGAGCAGAGGCAAGGTGACAAATAGTGAAAAGTGCTACCCTTCAGGGTGGCATTCTGGGACGAATCAAAGGCGCCACTGGGACGAGAGCTACACTGAGCTCTTGAAGTTTCCTTGCCCTAAACCCAAAGAACTTAGGATATGACTGGCATCAATCAGTGGCAGAGGCACTCTCGAGATTAGTTGTGGATGAAGTGAAAGCCATTGGCAACTGAGTAAGTTCCTGGGCTTGTGCACAGCGCAGAGCAAGTGGAATCTCCCCAGCATGGACAAGTAGGCTCTCAATGGGCACATGCAGAACACCAGGGGACACCAGGTTAAGACTGGCCCATGTGGTGGATGAAGTCCACCTTCAGTAATACACGCTTGGCTGCAGATACATAAAACTCGCATCTGTAGTTGAGCTTTGAATGAACAAATGATAGGTAGAAAAGCAAGGCAGTAGCTCTATCAGCACTCCTAAGTGGTGAACATCACATAATGAAAAATGTTAATGGTGCAGGTACAAGATACCCTAAGTTGCAAATATGAGCCTCTCATGGGAGATATCAGGGAAAAAAAAACACCAAGGAAACCGTGTGAATCCACTACTTCCAGGCAAACCTCATTTAGGAATAAGTCTGGGTCGGGAAGTAGTCATGAATAGCTGCAGTGCACCACCTTAGTTTTGGCCAAGGAAAACTGAAGCCTGTGTGCTTCAGCAAAGCAAGAGAAACGGTTCAATGCCAGTTGGAGTTGACGCTGCAGAATTGGCATTTGGGCAACAGCAAAAGAGATTGAAAGGTCATCAACATAGGGAATAGCGAGAAAATCTTATGGCACCACCAAGGTGATTGTTGTACTGAGGACACCTTGCAGCCCCATTGGACTGGAGAGGGTGCCCTATCCGTAGCAGAATTGATGCTTTTGCAGAAACTCAGAAAAATAAAGATTGGGAGGTATTCCCTCCCCCAAAGTGTGGAGAGATGCCATGATACCTTATCACCATGCAGTATTATATACATTCTCCAGATCAGAAAAACAGTGGCATGTAATGTGTATGAAGGAAAGCTTCACAGATATCATTTTCCAGTAAGAGCACAGCATCCAATGTGTAGTGGAACTTGCAGAGGCTCCACTGTGCCGAAGACAGGTGGCCTCCACTGTCCAGGAATAGTCTAGCATACCAATTTCCACATGTAGGAGGTTGGAGAGATTAGGAGGAAACCTGCAAAAATCAAGCAAAGTAGAGTACTCCGCCAGTGGAGGTAAAGTCCAATCAGAGATCTTAAGCCATATCACAATGTGCATGAATGCTGGCAGAGCAGCATCCTGGCTAGAGAATGTGGAGAAAGAGGTTGTGAAGAGCTCAGCCATGAACATGGCATGCTTCAAAACAAATGGTAAAATTGTTCAGGCGGCACTTATAATGCATGTAGGAATAACACTTCTGTTTGAGGGCCATCAGTTTACCACCACAGAGACAGTTGGTGTGCAAAATGGCCAAACATTCTAGGAATAGTAGATATGCTCACAGCAATGAGGTTTCCAGAGAATGACTCAATAGACTCATCCACCAGCCTAAACTCCTCAACTGGGACAGATAAATCAGTAATTTCCTGAAATGCGGACCACAGCCACACGCCAAGCACCACTGGAGTGGTCTTTCAGGTAGCAGCAGTCTAAAAAATGATAGTTGAGTGGGAAAGGGATCACTACCATGGAGGTCATTGACCATCTCCCAACCAAAATCTGGTTGTGCATCCAGAAAGCACAGGGTGCTGTATCCTGTGAGTCTGCGTCCAACTCTGTGGAGTTGTGCAGCTGTTTCACCTTACAGGAAATGCTCTGGCTGGGAAAAGGTGGGATCCCTGGTATTAGCTGAGGCTGGGTGTGGCCATTCATCTGCAGCATGAATGGCCAGATTTCCTTCTCTATGAGATACATACCACATTGCTTGGGAGAGGAGGCTCTCCAAAATTGACACACTTGGCAATACACGATAACAACTTATCATGCACAGCTTTGGAACAACTTATACAGATATTGGTTAAACCTGACTTTGCACATCTAAACAAGCGATTTGTATGGCATAAGTGGTGGCAGTAATAGCACTTCCACAAATGCCTTCACACAGTATTGATACTAACCAGCACACACCGATGCAGGGAGCTATCATGATCAAATGTGATGAATAGTATAGGGGTGGGTCAGGTCTCGAGACCTCTCCCTGTTTTCTCGTTACACATTCGACCTTGACCATCCCATGGTCAGCCAGCTCTAAGGAGATGTCTTCTATGGAGTTTTCCATGAGTTCCCTGGCATAAAACACTACTTTCATCCAAGTTCAAGGTAGAGTGCAGCATCACTGGCAAGCCATTAAGAGTCCGAAGGGCAATAATCATGGCTGTCCTGGGAAAGGTCCAACCCATTCGCCAAAAGGCTCCTGTCTGAAAAAGGGTCACCTTCAGCTTTCTACCAATCAAGCTGCCTAATGGTCTCTTTTAATGGATCATGTTATTTTTGGCCAACAAGCTGCAATCAGTGGAGCGAATAACTCAAAGCCAGCAGGAGGCTGAAAAATGTTAGGTCTCTGAATGAGGTGCCCACACATAATCAAGGATGCACTAAGCACACTTGCAACTTTAGTCTTTGTCAATGCCTCCTTATCCAAGGATGCCTCAGGGGCAGAGGTTGGATCTTGGCCTGCTCACTTGTCTAAGCAGCAGCGGATCTGTCCTTCCCTGGAGGACCTCTGGACAGAGAAGAATCCCTAGTCCTCTTTTTGCAAGAGGAGGGTGGAGAGTGAACCCACTTCTCTCCACCCCTAAGCCAGATGGGCCGGCCTCAATAAGATCCTTGGCCAAGATGGAGAAGGGCTTAGTTGTTAAGGGAGCACATATGGGTGAGGAGGTCCTATCAAGGGCTAGGTCACCCTAGGGGTCATCAATGTAGCCCTCCCCCCCCAAGGTATCACAAATTCTTATCAGGAGCTCTTCACTCATGTCATTGGCCAATGCACAGATATACCTTGGGAAAGAGAGGGGGAGAGGAATGCGCTACACTCTCCCTTGGCCCTCTAAAGGAAATGGCCCTATTGAGTTACTCCTGCAGGAAGTGGTTAATTCTTGGCCACCTGTCTGATTTCTTGGCAGTCCCCAGTGAAAGGAAAAGGGGGGATGGTAGCTGTTGCAGATGTGGTTGTCCATAGGGAACTACACAGTAGGGGGTGAGGGGTAAAGCCCAAATCATAGGTGTAGTTGAGGAGTAAACCTCCTCTCTGTTATAGGAGGGTTGTAGGGGCCCCTAAAAAAACATGGGGAAGGGGACCTCCTTTTCTGAGTTGGAGCTGCATGTGCGGGAGATTCCAAAGAGGGGGGAGGGGGAAGCCCCTTTGCAGCATTAGGATGGTGAGATGGAGCTCCTCCACCAGTTGAAGGGTTCTCTCAGTTTTCTTCATAATCCGCAACACTTGGGAAAGGTGAGGCCTCCCTTGGAGGCAGATCTCCATGCATCAGCTCATTAAAGTTGTAGTCATCTTTAGTGTTAGAAATGAGAAAACGCATGGAAGGGAGTTACTATGACCTCCCAAGGCATTGGGAGGTTAAGAGAACAAGTATCTACGGAATCAGAAAATTCCAGAATGTTATCATCTACACATCCTCAACCAACAGGTCCAGGTAAGAAGGGCTTTGACAACCCAGCTTGCCATTCAGGCAAAATTGTCCTGGAGCTTTAATCATAAAGGGTGGTGCCACCGTAGCCACCATAGCCACCTTTTATTACATACTGGAAGCAAAAGCATGTCTAATACTTGCATTAGTCAGCAGGCTTTTGGCCTTCACAACAGTTAGTGACCTCATTGTACACACTGCCACTCGACTAAGGAGCCATAAGAGGATCAAAGTGTGCTAGGCAGCCAGAATCTCTGTGGGTAGAAGAGCAAGTTTTGGAAGAGGGTAGCGGGGTATATAATAAAGAAAAGTAGAGATAGGTGGGTCCAATGATGAGTTGGGTGGGTGATCACCTATTATTATCATACCTTGGTGCTAGGAGATCGCAAGATTGCATGCAGTCCACCAAGGAACCACGGGTAGCAGATCAAACTCTGTCCAGGTGGACAGAGTCCTCCTAGTACAAAGTGTGGGTAGAAAAGATTGAGGGGATAGCCACAATAATAAATAATAATAATAAATAATCATATTAATCAATCATAAATAATGATACCAAATAATAAGAACCAATAATTAAAATAATACTACTAATAAAGTAGCACTGAAAGGGAGCGATGAGGAACCACACCAACAACTTTCCCAGGCCCCATCAAAGAGGTCACATCAACCCAGTGGCAGATGGGGCTGCCCTAATTTGCACTTGGTCGGAAGGAAGTGCAGCTGCTCCATGTGCCAAGTGTAACAGGGTACCCCCCTGTGGGGTAAGAGAGAATCAAGAGTGACAAGGGTTGATTGGGGTGTATTGCAAGTCTCTAGGAATGTCATAAAAGGGGCAAAGGAACCCAAATGTAGAGCCACTAACCGGCTGACTGTTGGGAATCACTTTGCCATTTAGTTTATGCATCGCGGTGAGGGCCGCCTGGTCCGAGGAGAAGTTGACGAAGCAGTAGCCGGCAGGGTGCCCGGTGTACCGATTCTTCATGACCTGCTGAGGCAACAACACAATTTAATCCACGGAACGCTCTTTGTTGGAAGCCATTTCTGACCAACCAAAGGAGTCATTCACACACCCTTCACCCCTTTGAAGCACTGAAACTGAAAAAAAAGGCAACCACTCAAAAAAACTAGAAAAAAAGAAAAGAGAAGGAAAGAATAAGAAAAAATAGAGTAAAAGAAAAAAAAGGGGGTAGAGTTCAAAGAATGGGGTTCATAAAAAATTAGGCAAAGTTATGGGAGGTGTGGTAGAGTTTGAGTAAGCATGGGGCGCTGATGACCAGGAGGATGGGAAATTCTCCCAAACATGTCCCTGAACAAGAATGATGGCAGGTTGAATATAAGCCTAGAAATTGGGGAGCTGTCTTTGGGGCCCAATAAAAGGATGTTCAGGAGAGCTGCACGCCTTGAATGGTCATCTGATAACCCTACCTTGTACATATTTCCCTCAAATACACCACTTTCTTTTTAAAACAGTGTTTTGGAAGAGTTGACCCTAGTTAGTTGTTGCTAAAGAAATCCTACTAAGTGTTGTGGTTTGTCAAAAGCAGCAAACAAATGTCCCTTAACCTAAATCTCATCTCGGTGATTCCCTTTGAAGCAGATATCAGTCCGGTTCTGTCCCTTGAAGCCAAAAACTGTTTAAGGCAACAAAGAAAAATTGAGGATGAATCCTGGACTAACTCCAGTGCCTGCATTGCACTACAACAGAGAAAGATGACACCCTATTGCAGGAGGCCTTGTTGCATTCCAGTATTAAAAGGTCACTGAGAAGATGCAAGTGGCCTTTGACAAGCATTACTCAAATGGAGGTGGAATTAATTCTACAAAATAACAGTACATCAGCAGAAATTTAGACAAGGGCTGTCAGACAAAGCTTACATCGTTACTAAATTGACAGCTTCTTGTGAATCTAACAATTATGGGTTAGTAGTGCACCAAATTTGCTTTGAGGATAATTGTGACCCACCAGTTGGCTAGTTTTGAAATAGGTGATTAGGAGAGAGAGAAGTGCAAACACCCCTGCCCCCTATTTTTTAAATGTAGAAAAAAATGCTAAGAAAAATCATTTCGCATAAATGATTAATAGAATGGGGCAAAGATGAACAGGATTAAGATGCACAAACATTCAAAAAGGTTGGAAAAAGTTGCAAGGTTAGAGAGGAAAATGCATAGCATGGAAATTAGTGAGAATAGAAAAATGAAGAGACTACTCAGTGGAGAAAATTAAAAATTGCAAAAAATAAAGGAATAAAATAGTAAAACCATCAAAATGAAAGTATGACCATGCACAGCGAATGAGTGCTGATACGTGCCAATGCCATGGCATTGTCCATTCAAAGGCCTTATTGACTGGGATAAATAGATCCCTATTCTCATTAAGGGGTCCCTCACCTAAGCCAGGAGATAACTTTCTCATACACAAACTTTTTGCCTCCCTTGGCTGGTATAATGGTCAGCCAGAGTCCCTGAATAATGAATGCCACCTCCATCACTACTAGACACCTTTTCCCCCAACCATACCGTTCTTAGTCTTTTCTAGATCCATAAATGAGGCATGTCACATTTCTTCAAGGACTCATATGATAAAATGTAGCAGGTCAAAAAATGGTCTATCCTAAATCTCCATGTTCATTACAAATCAATAATTCTATGCAATCAATCAATCAATATCCATAAATAAAGAGTCAGTGGAACAATCTACACCAGCTAGATACACACCTCACATTCTACATTATAATAATAACTGGATAATGTGGCACCAGTGGCCAGTACTCATTTGAAGGGGGTATGGGGAAGTAGATGTAGTTTTGACACCAAACAGCAATCTGGTAGGAACTTTCCTTACCCTGAGTGAAGGGTGACCCATTCCACATCAGGTATATGTGGAGTCTTTGTAATAAAGAAGTGTGTTGTGCTGTGCGGACATGAGTAAAGACAGCAGTGTTGTGTATTTTTTTTTTTAAAGGGTGCTCATCTGGTAACTGCTTCCAAGGGCATAGGCACTGAGAAGATATGCTTAAGATCCACTTACTCCCTCAGGAGAAAGCACAGTGCATTCACCAAGGGAGGGGGGGGGGAGAGCAGATCTTTAATGGGGCTGATGTTTGTGTCTGTATCTATAGGGTTGTGAGAACTCCAGAAAAAGGTAACAGAAGACTGAAAAGGTCACAAGAGCAATTAGTTTAATCCAAAATTTTAATTTAGGGATATTGCAAGAAGGTTTAAATTTAAATGAACAGTGTTAGAAGTGCAGACTCCCCCAAGCCCCACTGCAGCAATCCCGGCTTATAGACTGACGAAATAGGACCAATCCTACAAAAATGGATTGACCCTGACAATGGGGAAAGGGAAGAAAGGAACAAGCAGCTATGCATTTGGATAGGGGTAGCCAACTAACTGAAGCTTCTTTAATACTTACTTTAACATTCTGCACATTGTCCTCCCCAAGAGAACGGAAAGCAGCTACGATGAAATTTTCATCCATGTAATCTGAAAGCTGTTAAACATAAGTGTTAAGTCACTTCAACTTCCTTCACCCATAAATGAGAACATGTAGACCATCCTAGCCAGGGGGTATATAATGATTTATTTTTTTATTTATTTAAGGGGCTATCTGGCGACTGCCGTCTTAGGCATAAGTCGCCGTAAAAAAACAGCCTAGTTCTAGGCTATGTTTAAAAATGGAACAGGAAAAAACAATAAAAAGAAATAACAATAACAATAACAAAACAATAACAAAAAAACTGATTAAACCTGGTTAAATGAAAGGGAGAAGGCCGGCCTCCCTCCAAAAGTCAACAAGTCCACCAGTCAAAGTGCACGCACTCATTCCGAGTACAAGGGCCAGGCGGTAGCGACCCCGCCCATCCCGGTACCAAGACAGGTATCGTGCGCGAAGATCACCCAGACTGGGACATTCGACAAGAATGTGCTGAACAGTCTGGGGGACGACGCAGTCGTTGCAATAGGGCGCAGGCGAGCGCTCCATCAAATAGCGATGCGTCACATGAGTGTGTCAGATTCGGAGACAACAGAAAACAACCTGAAGCCGCCGCGACATTGGAGGATAGATCCATGGGAACAGTCGTGGCGCAATGGCACGCAACTTTAAGTTCCCTTCGACCATCTACCATCTTCTTTGCCAAGCAATCCGAAGAGTTTCCCATATTCCTACCATGTAGTCGGTGTGAGGAAGAGCGAAACACTGGTCCGGTCGCAGAGTCCTTGCAGACTCTTTAGCGCCCTCATTCCCCGTAATTGCTACATGTCCAGGAACCCAGCAGAAGATAATCTCGACATCCACCCGGCTCGCCAAAACCGTGGCGTCACGGATATCGCGAACCAGGGGATGCGGAGATTCCAATGCCCCGAGAGCACTCAGGGCGCTTTGTGAGTCGCTATAGATCACAATCCGGTCTCCGAACCGGGCACGTCGCGTAATCTCCCGCACCGAGTGGTGTATTGCCACCAGCTCGGCCGTGAAGACAGACGCAGCGCCTGGTAGAGCCCCGCTGACTTCAAACAGAGGGGATACGGCGTGGAAGCCGACCCCCTCTTGGGACTTCGAGCCATCCGTATACACTGGCACGGTTCCAGCGTGAAACAATGTGTGCTCCAAAAAGGTCGAACGCAATACTCCCGGCGCAGTACAAGCTTTGGGAGCAGAGGCGTGGCGACAAATAGCCAAATTTGGTACCCTCCAGGGTGGCGTCCTGGGCAGAACCAGGGGCGCCACCAGCCCGAGAGCTATATCTACCTCTCGAAGGAGTTTCCTGGCGTCTCTCGGTGGCATAGGCACCATCGAGATCAGCTGCGGAAGCAGTGAGAGCTGTTGGCGACTGAGGGAGGCGCCGGGCTCGCGAGTACAGGCGGGTGATGCACTGCACGCGGCGCAGAGCGAGTGACATCTCCCCAGCATCGACCAACAGGCTCTCAATGGGGGAAGTGCGGAAGGCACCGGTCGCAAGGCGAAGGCCGGTGTGGTGGATTGAATCCACCTTCCGCAATAAACGCTCTGCTGCGGATGCATAAAACTCGCATCCCTAGTCGAGCTTCGAGCGAACAAAGGATCGATAAAAAAGTAGGGCAGTAGCCCTATCAGCACCCCAAGCGCTGAACGTCACGGAGCGGAGAATGTCCATGGCACGGGTACAGGAGACCCTAAGGCTGCGAATATGAGCCTCCCAGGTGAGTCGTCGGTCGAATACAAGACCAAGGAAACGGTGCGACTCCACCACATCCAGGCGCAACCCATTAAGAAACAAAGCTGGGTCGGGGTGAAGCCGTGGATGGCGGCAGAAGTGCACCACCTTAGTCTTGGCCAAAGAAAACCGAAACCTGTGCGCTTCGGCATAGCGAGAGACGCGGTTCAATGCGGGTGATGCCGTTGATGCTCAGGGCAAAGAGTGTGACACTGAGGACACCCTCTTCCTGCTCCTTTGGGCCGGAGAGGGCTCCCCCCACCCGTACGCGGAATCGACGATCTCGCAAAAATTCAGATATAAACATTGGTAGGCGTCCCCTCGCCCCCATCGTGTGGAGAGTCTCCATGATACCGTATCGCCATGCGGTATCATAGGCATTCTCCAGATCAAAAAACACCGTGGCGTAGTGCTGTCTACGAAGGAAAGCCTCGCAGACGGCATTTTCCAGTCGGAGCAGAGCATCCGACGTGGAGTGGAACTTACGGAAGCCGCACTGTGCAGAAGAAAGATGGCCTCTGCTGTCCAGGAAATAGGCTAATCTAACATTTACCAATTTCTCCATCAACTTGCACACGCAAGAGGTTAGAGAGATTGGGCGGAAACCGGTCGGAGTAGAGTGATCTCTTCCCGGCTTGCGAAAGGCGAGTACAGTAGCGATTCGCCAGGAGTCTGGGAGAAGACCTTCCACCCAGATCCTGTTGAACAAATCTAACAGAAAGGCCATGCCTCGCTCACCCAGGTGTCGAAGCATGGCGTACGGGACATCGTCCGGACCATGGGCGGTGTCCGCGCACGAAGCGAGAGCGGAACGCAACTCACTCACAGTAAACTTGTCGTTGAAGGGTTCTCCGCCTCTGGAGGTAAAGTCCAGCCGGCGGCCTTCCGCGACATCACGAC
The DNA here is from genome assembly GCA_963969495.1 of Ceratothoa steindachneri. Taxonomy (NCBI): domain Eukaryota; kingdom Metazoa; phylum Arthropoda; class Malacostraca; order Isopoda; family Cymothoidae; genus Ceratothoa; species Ceratothoa steindachneri. The sequence continues at coordinate 23,865,117 of OZ018339.1, forward strand.
GTGCATTGAATGCTGGCGGAGCAGCATCACGGCTAGAGAATGCGAAAAAAGCGGTCGCTAAGGATTCCGCCACGGACGCGGGGTCCGAGATTGCGGTCCCATTCTCCTGGAGAACGGGAGGGGGGTCCTGCGAGAACTTGCCCCGAATCCTTTTGACTCGCTTCCACACCTCAGCTAAAGGGGTCTTCCCGTTAAGTGAAGACACGTATGCCCGCCAAGAAGAGCGGCGGGCGTGCTTCGAAATATACCGGAACCTAGCCCTAGCCCGACGAAATTCAGCGACAGTGAAATCGTTTTGGCGGCGCTTATAGCGCATGTAGGCATAACGCTTCTGTTTGAGGGCCGTCTCACACTCGGCCGACCACCATGGGAGTGGTCGGCGTGCAAAAAGGCCAGACATCCTAGGAATAGTAGTCAGGCCCACGGCGATGAGGTTGCCGGAGAAGAACTCAACGGCCTCATCTACCGACCTAAACTCCTCGACTGAGATAGAGAATTCAGTCATTTCCTGAAATGCAGGCCACCGCGCCCGCGCCAAGCACCACCGAGGTGGTCTCTCAGGCGGCAGTTGCCCTGAAAATGATATTTGAATGGGAAAGTCATCACTACCATGGAGGTCATCGACCACCCCCCAATCAAAAAAAGGCTGTGCATCCGAAGAGCACAGAGATAGGTCAAGGCAAGAAAATGAAGAGGTTCTCGGACAGTGATGCGTAAACTCATCCACGTTTAGGACACCCATCTCAAGCTCTTCGATCAGATCGGCAAGGACTTGTCCCCTGGGATTTATGGAGTAATCTCCCCAGAGAGGATGCCTGCGGTTCAGATCTCCAAGCAAGAGATAGGGCCTCGGCAACCGTGCCACGGCGGCGGAAGTCCCCCGCGTCGAAGTCAGCTGACGGTGGAATGTATGCAGAAATGATAGTATACCTCCTATCCAGGTGCAGCTGCACAGCCACTGCCTGGAAGGGGGTATCTAAAGAGAAAGGAAGAACGGAGACATCATGCCGGGTGTAAACCGCACATCCCCCAGCCCGGCCATCCCGCGGTGGTCGGGTCGCAAGACCCTTATACCCGGGGAGGGCGGGCAGGGGGCACGCGCCTAGCATGGTCTCCTGCAAAAAGATAGCTAACGGGAACCGGGACGAGACGAGACGAGCCTCCGCAGCTCCTCCCAGTTGGCCCGGAGTCCGCGGCAATTCCATTGAAGGAATATGCCCTCCAGGCCTAGCTCGGAGGAGTTGCGGGGGCCCTCCTCGAACTGAAGACCCTCACAGGAATGGCCGTATGCTTCGCGGGGGCAGAACCCCGGGCGCTGTTGGCCGGACAAAGCGTTGAAGGCGCTGTCGCCTTCGAGGACTTATTGGGGGAGGTTGGGCTCGCCATGCAAGTCTTTTCCTCCCTCCGCCTCGAAACCTTAGGCGGACGTTGCGGCTTCGGAGGAGGGGGGCCCTCTTTTCGAGGAACCACCGTCTCCGAGCCACCCGCTACACCTCGGGGCGTGGGCGAAGGAGCCGAAGCTCCTATGTTGCTGTCCTCCTTTCGGGAGACAGCTTTAGGAACCCCGGAAGATGGCCTAGCGACCATCTTCAGGGGTGTTGCCTCCTGTGAGTCTAACGACTCGGTGGAGGCGCGTGGCCGTTTCGCCTTACGGGAAACGGTCACGCTGGGGGAAGAAGGGGGAGCCCTGGTTTTAGCCGGGGCTGGGTATGAACCCTTTTTGCCGCCAGCTTTACCAGGGAAGCGCCCGGGTTGGGTAGAGCCTGCAGAAGGGCTCCGAATGGGCGCAGAAACAACCGTGCTCGTTGGCCTGGATGGGCCAGAAGCAGAGGGTGCCTTTCTAACTATTAAGGCATATGACGTCCCAGGCAGAGCCGGGCACGCCAGTACCAAGTCCTTAGCCTCGCGGAATGAGAGTCGATCCTGGGCCTGAACGGCCAGGATTTCTTTCTCAAGGAGATATGCACCACATTGCTTCGAAGAAGCAGGGTGCGGCTCTCCGCAATTGACACACTTGGCCACACTCGATTTGGACTTATCGTGTGCGACCTTGGAGCAATTTACACAGACTTCGGGTGACCCCGACTTTGCACGTCTACATGAGCAATTCGTATGGCCAAAGCGATAACAGTAATAGCACCACCGCGGCAGTGGCACGAATGCCTTCACGCGGTAGCGGTACCAACCGGCACGCACCGACTCAGGGAGCTTGTCACAGTCAAATGTGACGAAGAGTGTAGGGGTGGGTCTCGAGGCCCCTCCCTGTTTTCTCATCACACGTTCGACCTTGACCGCCCCATGGTCGGCCAGCTCTAGGGTGATGTCCTCAATGGAGTAGTCAATGAGTTCCCTCGCAGAAACTACTACTTTCACAAAGTTCATGGTAGAGTGCGGCATCACACTCACCGGGGTCCCATGAAGTGTCCGAAGAGCACTTATCTTGGCCGCCTCGGCGGGATTCGCCAGAAGGCTCCCGTCTGAGAAACGGGTCACCTTCGGCTCTCTACCAATTGCACTAGCTAATCCTCTCCTCTGATGGATCATGTTGCCCTTAGACAACATGCTGCCATCAGTAGAGCGAATAATGAGGAAGCGTTTGAAGCCAGAGGGCTCAAAAACGCCAGGTAACCTTTGAATGAGGGGCCCTGATGTCATTGAGGCTCCGCCCTGTGCACTTTTGGTCTTTGTCATGGTCAGGAGCTCCATACCCGGGGGGGCAGAGGGGCCGGATGTGCCGATCTTGGCTTGGTCGCTTGCCAAAGTGGCAGCAGACCCATCCGTCCCTGTAGCCCCCGCGGATGGAGAGGAGCCCCGAGTCTTTTTTTTTTTTAGGAGGGCGGGGAACGAACCCGCTTCTCACCTCCGCCGGAAGGAACCCCCCGGTCATTCTCCGAAATGGAGAAGGTCCTGGTAGTCGTGGGGGCACCGGCCGGAGGAGATCCATCCCCTCCTTGTACTGCTTCGGAAACCACAGCCGTTTGAGGAGGACCCTGCATAGGGGCGGATTCGGGTTCGGTGCTTGGCGCCGAGCCTGGATTCACCCCCATGGAAGGCCCTACCGTCTGAGGCTGGGTTTCCTCAAGGACCATGTCTATCTCAGGGGGGGCCTCCAGCTGGCCATCCCCCCCAAGACATCGCAGGTCCCATTGGCAGTATCGTCACTAGTCTTGTGTGGGGAGGCCTCGGCCTTGACCCCGGCAAGGTTCAATATTCTTGCCAGCAGGTCTTTTGAGGGAAGCGACCGAAAGGGCCTGGCTTTCCTCTCCCCCCTAAGGGGGTTTGCCCTACCAAGCCGCTTTGATGTGGAGCGGCTGGCTTTCTTGGTAGTCCCCTTGGAAAGAACAGAGGGGACTGTGCCTTTAGAGGCAGGTGCCCGAAAGCACCTCCAGAGAAGGGGGTGAGGGGGAGTCCCCTTCACCCATAGGTGTAGGAGAGGAGTAAGCCTCCTCTCCGGTTGAGGAGATATGACGGGTCCCCTGCA